>JACDJE010000053.1:1673019-1739509 GCA_016647715.1 Pavo muticus
GAAGGGAAGGGAAGGGAAGGGAAGGGAAGGGAAGGGAAGGGAAGGGAAGGGAAGGGAAGGGAAGGGAAGGGAAGGGAAGGGAAGGGAAGGGAAGGGAAGGGAAGGGAAGGGAAGGAAGACAGTGCCAAGAAGGATTAATCTAATAGTTTGGTGCTCCTCCCCCCCACCTTTCCAACAGGGCCCTCAGAACCCAGCAATATCACTGCGGAGGAACAGAAGGCACAAGGAAGAGGCTGCTCTGGCACTCAGGTTTTCCTCCCGTGGGTGTTAAGAGTGCTGTGGGGACAGTCATGCATGGAGCCCTGCCTGGGGCCCGCTGCTGCCAGGTGCAAAGTGTGCTATGGGAGCGTAGCATGGCACAAAGCAAGCACCAGGAGAGGGATGTGCCCAAGAGTAGAGCAGTTTCCAAGGTACCTGGCTATCGATCCTGCTTATAAGTGATGTAACCAGGTGAGCCGTGCCCTTGGTAAATGAGAAGGCTGCAGCTGCCCAACCAAAGCTAGGTACTGCCATAGCTTCACTAGGGACATCACTTCAGCACCAATAAAACATGTAGTAATGAATTTCTGCATTACGATGTGATCCAAAAGCAGTTCTCTGTACCTCTCTTCTCTGACTCAGCAGTACCGCCGGCGAATGACACTGCTTGCAAAGCCCCTCCAGCTTAACAGAGCCTTCACCCTGCTGCAGAGTGCTGGATTACCTTCCCCTCATCACACCCCCACACCACTTTACTTTTCCTTCAAAGCCCAGCGATGTCTGTCATGTTCCCATTTAAAGTCCCCTGTTCTTACACACATTACATTAGTGACGCCCGCTGCGGTTGCACACAAAGTACCGAATAATGCAGGGAGGAGGAGGAGAAATCAAAGCATTTTAGAAATCCTAAGCTTGGCAAAAGCTGTGTGTAATTTTGCTTAGGTTGCAAGTTGGCTGGAGAAAACCATATCAAAGCACCATCATTTCCAATTGCCTGAGCATTACTTTTTAAGTTTATTTTTACTGCTCATTGTAGATCCCAGACTGACAGCTCTGAAAACTGTATATTTTCTATTTATGCAAGAATAAAAAGCAACAACTCAGCAAAAGCACAGACATCTGATATATGTCACCCTAATAATGAAACTAAACTGTTGACTCAGGAGCGTCACCAGGAAGGATTGTGCACCACGACCAGCTCAGCCCTGCCCCTCTTCTTCTTCTAACTCACTTCTTGTTGGCGATGCTTCCAAACAACAGAGCTCAGAAGTGATGGCCCAGCATTATATTCATTGTATTTCTAGAGAAGATGAGGGTAAGACTGGAAACTCAGAACAGCTCTAGTCCTGTGCCTACAGTTCAGCCATCCCCCTCCATCCCAAGGGGTTCACTTGGAGCTCCCAGTGAGCCCAGCTCAAACCAAAGCAGAAAACTGCAATTTCCATAGGAGTCCTCTTAAATAAAAAGGAATTTTACCTGTAAATCTGTTGGTATGAGTTATTTCTGCTGGCCTGTCCCCGGCGCTAGGTGAAATATATTGTGGGAATGCATCATTTCCTGATATCCAGATGCAAATTACAGGAGCTGTATGTCCTGAAATCAGCAAAAGAAAGTTGAAAATGCATTAGGCTTGGGAGCAAGATTGGCTGTCACTATAATATTTCTATTACAGCAACTATCCAATTGGAAATAAAACAGCTCATCCTCACATAAGTCCACTGCTCCCATTCTGGAACCTTTTGACATTTACAACATTTGCATGCTGAACCTGGTTTATTATAAGCCAACAATTAAAGCTGTCATTGCCTGCAGCCATGAGCAATGCCCAGGGACGGAGCTGCAGCCCAGCTCAAACACACCTGGCCTCTCCCTCCTGCTCTTATTTCTCCTGTGGTTCATGCTCATTCCAGAAGCTTTCCAAAAAGCTTCATTCCCAATTCACCTGCCTGACAAAAACCCTTTCTGTGGAGCTTGTTTCCATGCTGGAGTTCTGCACAGCTCTCCAGCAATGAATTACAGCCTCCCATCCCACTCCAGCAGGGAAAGAGCTTGGTTTGGTGCTCAGTGGGTGCAGAGCAGCCACGCAGAGCAGCTTGGGAAGAAAGGAGACGGACCTTTCTCATCTGCCACCTTGTGATGGTGTCCAAGATGCTCCCTGAAAAAAGGTAAGCAAGAACTTGTGATCTCAAACACTGTGATGAACCACACAGGAGATATGTCATACTTAAAGTCTGCAGACCTGGAAGGTGTTTTAGGTCACAACGATGGACGGCTGTATGAAGCATCCTTCCTTAGTTGTAAGTTGCAGTGATCCCTGAACATCTCTCACAGGAAAGCCAACCTCCTGAGCACCAATAGAGCAGCTCAGCTCCCCCACAGACACAGGGTGCCTGGGGGTCACACAATACAGCAGTGGGGAAACCCATCTTAGAGCTACCTGCAGGAGGGCTCCTTGCTTGTCTGCTTTGCGTATCACTGGCTATGGAAGGACTCAAAGGAAGCGAGATATTAACTTAAGAACTTGACTTAAACACTGGTTGATGCTGAAGGCAGCGCTGTGCTGTCCCAGAGCCCCCCCTAGCGCAGCTCTGTGCAGCCCAGCTGTCAGCCCCAGCATCGTTACTCGTTTCCACGCTGTTAGAATGATGCCTGTGCAGCCGTGTTATCATTTATGGCTATTGTCAGCAGAGGGAGAAAACCACAGTGGGAGGCAGCAGGACCCACCCGATGCACAGCAAGACCCACTGCAAGCTGATGCCCAAGAGATCAGAAAGAGATCCTCTGCATCGCTATCCAGGCTTCAACCTTAAGCACAAAGGCTGCAGAGACCTGCAAAGGTTCCACACAATCTCGGTAAACAGGTTTACATCCTTCATTTCACAACGTTTCTCATCCATCAGACATTTAGTTCCGCAGTCGGAAGGCAGGTTAATCAAACAGCATTAAGTGTACGAATAAAATGCCACAGCAAATAATATTTGCAAATAGAGTCATCTGAGCTTCATCTAATAAAAGGAATGATTTCAGGACCTAGAACTACTTCTGTTATCAGATCCCACTTTCATGGAGCAATTATGGAGCAGTTTTTTGAGCCTTGCTCCCTACATTAGTCTGAACTATTTGAGCTACAGCACATTGGCAAGAGGAACTGCTGAGGAAACCATCGGGTGTGATTCAGACTCACCAGCACCACTCATAACAAATGGAAAACAAAATGATGATGAAGATAAGCAGGAGAAAAAATGTGTCTATTTGTCTTCCAGACAAATGGGGAGCTCCCTCCCCCTGTGCCCACCCCACTGCTCACACCCCTGTGTTCAGCCCCCACCACCTCCCTGACCCCTGCAATGCATCGGGAGAGGACACCGAATCTGCCCTGCTTCTTGCCTTGAGGACCGTGGGGTTTTGTGGCCAACACAGCAGCTGGCACTCCTGCAGCGTGTGTAAGATGCCTTAAGAGGGCTGTCTAACCAAAAACCTTCCCTGCGCTCTTCTAGTGCAGCTCATAAAAAAAGCTGTTATCTCTCCTTGAAAACCTCTCCTCCCTCAGAGCTTTCTCAGTGGCTCTCGAGCTGAGGAGAGCTGATCTCAGGAGCGTTCTCCATCCCCATCTCCATCGTGGCACATGGAAAGCTCCCTGTGAATTCAGCAAAGCGTCCTTCTGGTTTGTGAGGCTCACGGAGCACTGGGGCTGAGCAGGGGGGGTCAGGCAGGAGCTCCCCACTCATCCTGGTGCTGGAAGGGAATGCTTTCTCCTCCTCAGTTTTTTATTACTCTCTCAAATGGCCACAGGAGACCCCCAGGGGCCCATGGGGGGTCTCAGCACAGAAGATTCCTGCCCCACAGCCCTGGTATTCCCTGTAGCAGACTGTACAAATCTACCCATTCAGAGCAGTCCCTCTGCCACACTCAGGTCCTTGCTTTTTCCCATTGGGGTCTTCATGTGAGCACAAAGATCTGTATCTACTCCCTGGGCTCTGAAGCATGAACCTCCCACAGACCTCATCCCAGGAAGGTGCAGAGGACTTCTCCCTCCTGCTCCCATTCATTCCAGACCTTTTCCACTTGCATCTCCTGTGGAAGTTTACAGACTTCAGTCTATGTCCACAGACTGCAAGTCCAAAGTGGAGGCAGGAACTGGAAAGAAACGGATGACGGAACACAGAGTGGGAGACATGGCAAAGGCTGCTCAGTAAAATGGCTTTTTTTTCCCTTTTTTGAACAGTTCTGTATAGTGCAAATGTGGAAAAAAAGAAACCACCCCCAGCAATATGGGTTAAGGAACATTTGTCAATAAGAAAGAATAAAAGCAGGCACTAAAACAACAGAAATAATGACTCGGCTTTCCAGATTTTGATTCTAAAACGCCTGGTGCCCCAGGCAGCTAACTGAAAAATTCCTCCTCAGCACAGAACCTCACTGTTTCGCCTCAAATAGTCATAGTTAACAAATATTCCCTCTGAGTGTGTGTCTGTCTGTGCATATATGAGAGCCACTGACAGACAGCCCGTAGCTATATGGAACTGTCATGGGGGAACGGCAGCAAAGGCAAGAAGGAAAATTACAGCAATATTTCTTAGGCCTGGGAGAAAAAAATATATTCCTTCTTTCTTCTTCTGTCCCAACATCCTCGAGGCGCCCCAACCCCACTCTGCCATCTGCAGGGAACACCACAGAAAGTTACACAAGGACCTGAGTCTTGGTGTACTGATGGACAGTCGGGTAAATATGAGCCAGCAGTGTGCCCAGGTGGCCAAGAAGGCCAATGGCATCCTGGCTTCGATCAGGAATGGTGAGCAGGACCAGGGAAGCCATCCTGCCCTGTACTCGGCATTGGTGAGGCCTCACCTTAAGTACTGTGTTCAGTTTTGGGCACCTCAATACAGAAAGGACATGGAGGTGCTGGAGCAGGTCCAAAGAAGGGCAACAAGGCTGGGGAAGGGCTTGGAGAATATGGCCTACGAGGAGAGACTGAAGGAACTGGGGATGTTTAGTCTGGGGAAAAGGAGGCTGAGGGGAGACCTTATTGCTCTCTCCCAGTACCTGAAAGGTGACTGCAGCAGAGCGAGGTTGGTCTCTTCTCACTGGTGACAGGTGACAGGACGAGGGGAAATGGCCTCAAGTTGCACCAGGGGAGGTTTAGGTTGGATATCAGGAAAAACTTCTTTACAGAAAGGGTTGTTAAGCACTGGAATGGGCTCCCCAGGGAGGTGGTTGAGTCACCAACCCTGAATGTGTTTAAAATCCATCAGGATGTGGTGCTCAGGGACATGATTTAGCTGCTGTTAGAGTTAGGGTAGAATGGTAAGGTCATGGTTGGACTTGATGATCTTTAAGGTCTTTTCCAGCCTGAGCGATTCTATGACTCCATGATGATCCTGTCACACCTCCCCAGCTGCCCGCACCACCTTTGGATCACACCACAGGGGCCAGGCCGAGCAGCCCAGCTAAGGCCCAGCCTCCATCTGTGTGTTAACTGCGACGGCTACAAAACCAGACCATTAATATTTAAACAATAACTGTTTCACAGCATGCTTCCAGATGTTCCTGCTCTCATTATTGCTTTATTACTTTAAAAATCAACAGTACGTGATGTATTAAGTACACAGCCTTCTGACTCTCGTCTACACGCTCTTGTCTTTTGGGAATACTCTATGAGAGAATTATTATTCTTTAACAGTTGCTGAAATGAAATTTGGGTTTATTTAAGTCAAAATCCTCAGTCTGACCCAAACCCCCACAGCCACACGCAGCAAGCAGCACTGCTATCACCCAGCAATAAACCCCTGATAAAAGTATATTAAAGAAAAAAACATTAATTTGCCTTCATTTGGATTTCCTTTGCCTGAACCACATGAATACCTGTAAGCCCTCATCTGATGACACAACTGCTTTGTATTCCATTTAAGGCTGTTTCATCTGTAATCTCGGAAGGTAGGAGGACTGAGTTGTGTCACTTTCCAGTCTTTGCCAATAATGTCATAATTTGATACGGAAACCGTGCATACCATTATATTCAAATTTGATATTTAAAACACGCCTTGGCAGACAGCTGACTTCTATTGATGCGTTTATCCGACTTCTCTCTGCCTTTTTGTTCTGCAAATACTCAGAGGGAATACGTCGCATCACATTTTTGTTACACACAAGGAACCTTCAGAACTTCTGTTTTTCTTTTTTTTTTCCTGGACATTGGTAAATAGATGAGCATATTAAAAAAGGAAACTGCCAAGACTGCAAATGAGGTGAAATGGAACCACGTGCAATAGAAATAGAACTCTAGGAGCTTTAATCTCAGCAACTTGGTCCGTGTCATCTTCAGACCTTCTCCACTTGCCCACTCCCAGCCCCTGCTCTCCTCTGTCACTTCAGTCTCCACACACAGCCCCAGCTCTCCCAGCGCTGTCATTCCACCAAGATCTCCAATTGCATCTTGCAGAACGCAAGCAAGCTCTATTTTTAACCAACCCCAAGATACTCCATTAATTTTCATTGGGAAGTAAATACTTCATTCTCAATCTCCTTAGAAAACCAAAATACAGATCAGGGAAGTTAATGCCTTTGAGTCAGAGGGCTCTGTGTGTTCTGCCATGATTTCTCCTCCCCATCAGCTTCAGTGCTCTTCCTGAACAAGAGGTTGACCACAGCAGAGCAGCCAGCATGGCACCTGGCAGGTCAGCAGGAGCACCCTGGGCTCACAGAATCAGCAGAACTGTCTTCTCTGACAGAGTATCTCCACCACTTGCAATTGCCTCCGCATGGATAACTCCCTTAATTCAATTAAGTTGTTCTTTCTAATGAACTCCATTGAAGAGAGCTCAGTTATCAAACCGGAATCATCGCGAGCGTGGTTGAAGTGGACATTCCTCCAGCCAGGGAATGCTGGGAGTGAGCTGGAAGTTTCAGGATCAAAATACAAATAGTTCTTACTTAAGAAAGCCTTCCATCTGCCTTTCAAAGCTCTTTGCACAAAGTGGTGGTGGCCACAGAGCCACCCGCACAGCGCTGGCATTCTCACCATGTTCACTTCCAGATTTCCCAGCTCTATTCTCTGAATTGCCATCTCCTTCCCCTCTCACTGCCCCAACCAGCACTGAATTGTTGTATACTTTATGAACTCGATGTGCAGTAGAGCCCACCACACGAACCCAGGGAAGATAAAAGAGCCATTTCAGATCGGAGAGAATGAAGGTTACAAACTGTTTCAATTAAAGCTACACAAAGCCCTGGATTCCCTGGATTACGTTTCCACATTTCAATATTTGTCCATGGTGTGCACACAAACAGCCCTCTGAAGAATCCTCCCCTCGGTAATTTTCCCTTTCCTTAATCCTGATTTACAGAGCCTGCCCTCCTGGGATATTAAGAGGATCTCATAAGGACAATCCAACTTCATATCGATTCTATTTCCCACATCCATAAAATTTGTTGCCTTAGGAAACATAAGAGCCAAGGAAAAAAAAAAAAAAAAAAAAAAAAGCCAAAGCGTGGTTTAATTTAATTTAAATACCACTTTCAGCAAAAGGAATAAAACCCACAAATGGAAAAAAAAAAAAGCAGAGGACGACAATCGTTTGGTTTGCTAAGGCTGTGCTATGTGAAACGTGCAATATAAACTGACAGGGGAAGGAGATGATCGTTGTTTGAATAACATCCATATCAGCACAGACACGTATGAATCTGGCAAGGGACAGGGAAGATCCAAACTCCAAGTAACACTGATGTATCAGTAAGTATTATTCAGACAGGAGAGGGGGAGGGAGGAGCAGCAGAGGTTGGATGAGACCAGAGAGCGTCTATCAGCTCCAGGAACTGCTGGGCAGCCAGTCTGCAGACCTAATTAAGGCCATTCCATCTTTTTCAGATTCTATGCCTCTGTTTTGTTTTGTTTTTTTCCTTTTTCCGTCTGGATCATCACTGTTTTAGATCACAGCTAATTGAGGTTTCAGGTATTTTCCGCTAATTGTTTAGTTGTAATTAATCCAGCCTCGGAAGAGGAAGGCCAATGCTGCTCAGCCATGGAGCAGAGCTGGTGCCCAGGAGGACACAAAAAGAGGACCCGTGACACTTTCACATTCACAACACAGCCCTGCTCCACGGTCCTACACGTGCAAGCTGGTGCAAAAACAAAGCTGGGGCAGAAGGAGCACCTGCAGCTCAGCCCACAGCCCACAGCCCACAGCCCCCAGCACACAGCCCACAGCCCCCACCTTGGCTGCACAGAGTGGGCTCCAAACCCCCACCCCACTGCTGGGGCCAGAACTTTGCATTCTAACCTCTTAGAGCTGACATTTGAAAAGGTAACACGACGACTCCTTGTGCCAAATCAATTACTGATTATCAATATAGCAGTGAGTGATGTATAATGAGTATGTAAAAGATATATTTAGCTGTAGATTATACTAGTAATAAGGGCTACATGAGCAATAGCTACATAATTACATTTTATGAATACAAGAAACCTTTGAGGAATGCTCTGAGATTTAATTGACATTTAACAAGATAACTACAGCAAGTTAATTAGAAATTATATGCTAAAAATATGAATTAACTTTTAAATAATATTTTAGCTTGCTACAGTATAGCTATAGTGCCTTGTTAGATGCCAGTGGAACAACTAAACGAAATAGTTCTTTCCAATCACATCTTTCTAATTCATTTCCCACGAACTGAAGCCTGCATTATCAGCTCCTCATTCTGAATCTTTCTTTTTTTGGTACAAATAGGGTGAATTGATCTGCTTAGCCAAAGATTCATTTTTATGGCCCTCCCATACGTCTTTAAAATTGAGCTTTCTCTTACATTCCTATCAGCATCCAGAGAAAAGATTTCACTCTGGCTGCGCTTTCAGCTCTGAACCCAGAAGGAAACTGCAAAGGAAGGCACTGCCAAGCATTTAGACTCCCTGCAAGGTGATACATCAGGGATTCTGACAGTGCTAATACAGAAATTCGGAGAATAAAACAACTCCGAGCTGGTTCTGATATGGATGGCTGTAATCACAAAGAAAATACAACACAGGTGCTCTCACTCCTCTTGCTACCTGTGTCCCAGCTGACTCCAAGGTCTCTCTTTTTGCCAACACGCCTTCGTTAGCATTCAGGACTGGATTATGCATACAGAGCATACATGATTTAGTGTCCCTGCTCTTGAAAATGTCGCTCAGTTCAATATATCACAGGAGGAAATGGAGAAAACAAGATGATAAAGCAGTGAAGGATGGGCAAGATGACCCGATCTGCACCTGAGACTGCAGCACTGTGCACTTAATGCAAATTGAAGGCTTGTTTTTAAACTATGGAAACCAGACATAAGCAGAACAGCTTGAACAAGAGATACACCATCTTTAGCCTCAGTGCAGAACGTGGATCTCCATCTGTCTAGAAGCTTTCTAAAAAGCTTTAACAATAAAAGGCAAAGTCATTTACGTTGTCCCTACCTCCCCATCTCGTCCAGGGAGGGCAGGAGAACAGCGTCCCCAAGAGCTGCACTCCCAGAGAGGAGGATTTCTGATTGTTAAGCTGCTGCTAATAACAACAATAAATAAGGGGCAAGAGAAGTCGAAGATATAAATTTTAGGAGGAAGTTTTTCACCCAGAGGGTGGTGATGCACTGGAACAGGTTGCCCAAGGAGGCTGTGGATGCCCCATCCCTGCAGGCATTCAAGGCCAGGCTGGATGTGGCTCTGGGCACCCTGGGCTGCTGGTTGGTGACCCTGCACATAGCAGGGGGTTGGAACGAGACGAGCATTGTGGTCCTTTTCAACCCAGGCCATTCAATGGGTCTATGATTCTATGAAATGAAGATACCACCACAACAAGAGTTACAGCTTGAACTCCAGGTTCAGCTCAAGCTCGAGGTCCATCTCACCCAAACTTCTCACGACTTCCCTTTACTAACAGCAGATCAGAGCCTCTCGTTTGGAGCAGACATGACTTCGCTACCTGGAGCTTCCATTTAGTTGAAAGAAGCATCTCTGCACGACAGCGTGCTGGGTGGGGATGACTGGATTACGACCGAGAATAATTGAGCTGATACATTTCAGCATTTTTCTTTGAATAAATTATTTGCAAATAAACATTTTCATTATTCGACCATCTCTGATGTTCCATTAGCATTCAGTGAATTATTTATTCAGCAGCTTTTCCCATCAATCACTGAATAAATTATTCGCAAATAAATTATTCTACCAGCTTTTGCTTTAAAGATGTCCCTTTGAGAACAATAGCTTCCCAGAATAGAAAACAGGCAAAGGGAGAAATTTAAAAGGCCTGACGCTCATCTCTGTTGTCTTGCTAGAAATCTGAAGGATTATCATGGAAATCTGTGGCCTTTTTCTGTATGTAGGTGTAACTCGGCACAGGCTGCAGTACGGAGCGCTTTGCTTTGCTGAAGCCAGCACAAGAATTCTGCAGTGCCCTCAGACCCAGGTCTGTATCCTGGCATGCAGCTCCACTTCCAGCTCACAAAGCCAAGCTGGATGCCAATGCTCAAAGATCAAACCTTAAGCACAGCTCCCGGGGCTGCTGCGGTCCCAGACCGCTCCTTCTCCTTCGCATCTCCATCACTGCACCTTCTGATGCATAATGCATTCCCATCCCATCAGTACGCCCAGCCCCAGCGTACGCCTTGTTTGTGTCTGGGCCAAGGAGGATGAAAGCCTGTTAGAACTAAATGAAGGCTACATTTATGCCAATTTTAAGGGATAATTGAGGTGCGGCGCGGGGGAATTCGCTGAACTCCTCCGTCCTTCTAACAAGAAAGAGCCTCTTTTGTTAGGCGGCACAAAAAGTCACCCTCATTAAAACAAGCCACCTTTATCAGAACCACGTGGAGGATTTATCGTCGCTCCCAGATGCTGCTGCTGCTTTTCAGGGGGATGCAGGAAAACGTGGGGGGGGGGGACCGAGAGGGGAGGCCTAGTTTCAAGAGGGCTCATTATCAAAGCACTGCGATCCTCGTGTTGATATCAATCATGGCAGCGTGCACAGGGCTGTGCCAGAGCCTTCGTGACACCGACCCTACCTGGGCTGCCTAGCTGTATCGCTGCAATTAATAATTGCTAATTTGAGCAAAACGAACAAATGGGAGACAGTGTCACTGTGTGAGGGGGGACAAATGAACAATAACATTAAGATATATAATCGACTTGATTTCAGGCGCTCTTCCCCCAGCAAACCTTTCCTCATCCTCAGAGTAATTGTGTAATGACATTTATGTATAATAGACTTGTGACATTATAAATGACACTTATGTCAGGATTGACAGGCTGTGACAGCCTCAGAGACAGCTCCAGTGAGAAATTAATCATTTCTGAGGCTTGAAAGTTGCTCATTTATCCCTGCCAAGTGAGATCTTGCAAAAACAAGATCTTGCAATGAAGCGTGGGCTCCCACCCATGTTACCCTTCAGGACCTCCAGAGAAAAGTCCTCCTGGAGACCAAGCAGCACCGTGTCCTCGCAGCCAGCAGCACCCTGCATGGCCAACCATCTACTCAAAGAACACAGCCAAAGGCACCCCCACATTCCCCATTCCTTCCCCTTTCAACATCACAGCATCTTTTACCAGCCCCTTATAGTGCACGTACACCTGTGAGCATACCTACATGTTACAGAAGCCCATGTTACCACGGATGTGTGTCACATTTCTGGATCTCTGAAAGGGTTAAGCTATTTGTTGAGGAGGACATTTTGGAATACACTGTACATAATGAATACAAAAAAAAATAAAAGAAAAAACTCTTCTCCAGCTCAGTTTAGGGCTATTATTAGACGATCAAACTGTCATTTTTTCAAAGCAGTTCAATTGTCACAAGTTTTTCTAATGGCTTCTAAAGCATTATCTAATGCCTGGGCCAAAAAAAAACACCCCAAAAAAACAGAAGAGGATCAAAGCGTGTTGAAAAGCCCCAGTCAGACTGCATGACAAATCAGTGTCTGCAGGCTAAACCCTTCCTGTCCCATTTGCCTTCAGAAATATTTGTGCACCGCAAACCAAGAAGGCTTTATTTGTGCTTAGTTTTTTAGATATACACTGGTCCTTACGGTTTGCCTTTGTGCACGCTGTTCATACAGAAACCCAGCACAGAGAGCACTACCCCATGACAGTCCTTTAGCACTTCCCCAGGTGCAGAGGTCCCACGGACGTGCAGGGAGCACTGGGAGCTCCAGCAGAAAGCTCTGTGGTCACGGAGGGCTGGAAGTGGCTGGAGGGCAGAGGAGCAAATCAATGGGAGTACATGGTGGGTGATGGAGGGGTGGGTGTCTCTCCCATGGGCTGTGCTGCCCAACTCCCTGCTCCCCTCACACCAGATCACAGAAGCACAGAGTAGAGTGCCTTGGGTTGGAAGGGACCTTCAGGTCGCTGTGCAGACTTCATATCCTCCCCTCCCTCGCCTCCCCACTGCCAGTCCCCAAATGGCAATCACACATAAAATCAGGCTGCTAATGTAACAGATAATTCAGCCCCAATGACAATGGAACTTACAAACTGATTCCGCTTAACCGACTGTGACTGCAATAGGCTAATTCCACGTTTCTAATTAAATTACATTATTTTCTAGGTGGAAGTTTATGAGCAGAGGTGAGGAGTAACGATATGAGCAAGCCACAGAGCCACGCATACTTGTCAGATCTGAGACTCCTGTCTAGATGGCAAAATGAGTTATTCTATTTACATCTGTTTTAAATGTCACAGTATTTGCCTGTGTTTAATCTCGGGTTTGTATGTGCATGGAGCCATTCTCAGAAAGGAAACAGGAATGATTCAAAGGGAAGACAACAGACCGCACTCCAAAAGGGTGTAAAGAAGCCGGATTTCCTCAATATCACCACTTCCTATGTATAAATCCTGCTTTAAAGTAGCAGCATTACTGCTGGGAGGTGACTTGGGAAGCGATGGAATGGTGGTCTGGAGCTGACCAGGATGGGCAGCCCTGAGGATGCCCTCCCTCCTTCTGCCATTGTGCATCCCACGGCCCCCATCTCCCACCTCCAGAACGCACACTGCAAACCCAGCAGAGCATTCTGCTGCTGCTTTCCTCTGTGAGCAAGTGCTGGGGATCCAGTTTTGCCTTATGGATGTCCAGAGGCCAAATACAGACGGCGGGCTTAAAGATTTTTCTGAAATCATAAACAACAAAGGGAAGAAATGCAAGAAGTGGCCATAAAACTTTACGGCCTGTGAAATTGGATCGCCTTTTACAGACCCTTATCTTTGGATGGACGGAGAGGGATTCGTCACCCTACGGGGGGATGAGCTTTAAAACCTGAGAAAGAGAAGACAGAGCGGTGTCTGATGGAGGACACAGACACGTGTTGCCCAGGAGCTGCAGGAGCCCCGGGAAACTCCCAGCCCTCAAATTATGTTTGTAATCAGTAGAGAAATTACTCAGAACAGGAGATTGTCATTTCAGCTCTGGTGCACTCAGCCTTTCCTCTCGCGGCGGCTGCTCCGTACTTCTGATTGCTCTGCTCCCTCCTCTGTAGCAGCTGATTCCAATAAATTGATTTTGATGATGTACTGAGAATTAGGCGGAGACTTCATTACACCAACTCGAGATCAGACTTAGGGAGACATAATTGAACCTTTACGAATCCTTCCATCTCATTTAGATGATCAATTATTTTGTTTATCTCCTTCAGCAGGCTAATGGAAGCCCGGCAGGGCAGCAGCAAAGGAACCAAGGCACGTAAGCTGGTTTGTGGGTGTCACTGAGGGAACTTTGTAACCCGGGGCAGCTCCGGACAAGTGTGTATTTAGAACAGGAGCTGAACCGGGACGTAAGAATAGTCATTGATCACAGTAAGCAGCTCCACATGCCTAAAGCACCAAGTGAATGCAGTATCTCAGCAGAATAATAAGCATCTTTTCATGTAAAAAAGCATCTCCCTTAACTTCAGCCACAAAGGGCTGTATCACAAAGACACAAATCTGATGGTGCAGGTAGCTGATCCATGCAAAGCACAGAAGCTGTGAGCAGAGGGTATCCAATTCTCATGCAAAGCCCCTGCACTTCCCAGAGCTTTAAAATGCAATGCTTCCACCGTGGTGATTGTAGCTCTCAAGTGCAAAGAAACGAAAAGCTGCAATCATGAGAAAGGAGTGTGGCTCTCAGAAGCCCAAATGGTGGTGCAGAGAGGAACGGGGCTGCTCACTCACAGCCCAAAGCTGCTCTATGCCACTACGAAACTGCAAGGCCCATTGAAACAGTGCACACCTTCCAAAATGCTGAACGGTGATGAGACCCAAAATGAAATGAGGTTTGCACCTTCGTGGTGCTCCTGTCACCATTCGTAGCTGGAATGCTCAGAAACGTGCACAAGAGGCAGGCACCCAAAACGCATCAGAAATTAACTCATATAAGTGCTTTGGGACTCTTATCCACAACGACCATTATAATTATATAGTCCTGTTATTACTAACAGTAACAAGAGTGGTAATTATTACTGCTGTCGCGTTATTATTGCTCTTAATACATCCTGTAGTACTGGAGATCAATTCAGCTGTGAGGGGAACCAGCACCAGGGAGGTAAATGGGAGGGAGGGCTAAAGACAGCAACTGAACGCTAGGACAAACAATCCCTTTTTGGCAGCAAATGATAAAAGACATCCAGCTGCCCAAGCTCCGAGGAGGGGCTTTAATACATCACCTGATACAGCTGAAAAGCTTACACAAATCTGGTTATATTTTTTAATCATCTTGCATTTTAGACCTTTAAAGTACAAATATGGATTTCAAACATATCAAGGGAACAAATTAACTTAGAAAAATGGCTGTACTTTCCAAGGTTGCACCTGCCATGAAATTGCTCCAAGTTTGCATTTTCCCTTAGTCTCCAGTGTGTCATTACAGCAGATTGATCGCCTTCCTCTCCCCAGCAACTCCCCCATTAGAGGGTTATTGTATGGAAATTAATGGGAGGCTAGAAACATTTCTTTTGCAGCTGCAGTAGTAGAAGTCAGTTCTGATTAAGCACCCCAAACCCAGCAGGCTGGGCTGATCTCTTTGCTTTCACTCCCTCTTTTATTATCACCAGTGTCAAGTTTTGTTACTTTCGCCGTTCCCCTGGTACTCCCACTGCATCCTTGTGTAATAATAGGGGTTATTTCTTTATGTGCACATCTATTTATTTTCAGTACATACCGACGGGTTCTCACTGGTGCAAAGTCCCCTTACACCACCTGTAACACGGCTGGAGGAATCACTTCTGCTCTGTACAAAGGTGTGTTAATGCTGCTGAACAGAGTAAGGGAGCACTCAAGGAAACGAATATCAGTGTCATAAATCTCTCTGTTCAATCACCCCTACAAAAGTGACACCTGATGCCACATCTCATGTGTACCTGCTCCATCTCTTATTCGTCTTGCTGTTTCCTACCTGCCCACTCTGACCCAGTTCTCTTTGTCCACTGGCAAACAGCAAAGTGGCTCTCATAAAAAGAGCCCATATGTTTTAAAAGACAGAAATTAATCAAAGCCGTGATGAAAGAGAGGTGGTGGGATGCTTGTAAAACTCATGGCCAGCTACAATGCTCAGAAGGCAGCACAGTTCTATTGCCCCGACAGTTTCCTCTGCAAACAGTGAACTCAATGGATATAAAAACGTAAGGAGGGAGGTTTCTTTTAAACCCATCACGCCACAAATCATGCAATAATTGGAAAAAAAAATAGAATTTCACACTGTGTCAGCCAGAATTACAGCCCTGGAGTCTGAAAAGGGAAGGGGACCCATTTCAGATGCTGTCCCTTTCTTGCAACTGCCCACACGTGCACTAACACTGGGCAGTGATTTAGGATACAGACCCCAAAAAGGTGGGTCAGCACCTCCTTTCAGAGGAGGAAATTTCTCTCCACGTAACACTCACCTCATCCCCAGTCAATGTGCCTATGCTATACACCAGCTGCAAAAAGCCAAGCTAAGCTTTTGAGAACGAAGCACCACAGTCCTGTACCCGAGATGTCCCCAGAGTCACCAGCCCAGGACAGACACTGCTCAAACAGTGACCAGGCTGAGAGGTGCAGCAAGGACTGCTGCTTGGAGAAGCCATCAAGTGGCACCTCATAGCACAACAAGAAAAGAAAAGCCTTTAAGGGATTATTTATAGGGCTCATAAAGATGCCTTTTGAATATCCATCAATCAAGCAGTCAGCGAAAAAGTCTGCTCAGCACACAGGAGAGTAGAAGGAGGGAAGAAAATTGGATACGGCATGCATGTGAGATGTGCAAGCTCACACAGATCTGCTCCGTATGCCAACGGGGCTCACAGACTGCTACAGAGCTCACAAAACCTGTAGGTCAATGGGCTGGGGATGGTTGCTGCCCTTATGGCTGCTTCCTTTGCTTCCTCACTACTGTGGTGATCCACAGTAAACGTTTTTTCTAGGACTCCACCCCTTTCTTCCCACTGGTTTTGTTGTGGCATTTATAAAGAAGGTATTATAATAAATTAGAGCAGCAAAATCAGGTACTTTGGGGCTTCTGTGTTTGGGAGTCCTCTTTGGTCCAACACAGAGCACAGCGAGGGCTTTTTCGTTGTGGATAATCAGAACCAAGAGGCTGAAGTTGATGTGTGAGATATGGGGGATCTCTGAGAGGTGTCTTAACTTTTTGTTTTGGACTCATCTTTGTTGGGCTCTGCCATTGCACCACCCCAGCCTCTGTGACCCAGTGCTGCATTCCAGCAAATGCACATCTCTGCACTTCTTTCCAAAGTGACATGTGTTTAATGACAAAGTACTGCACTATACAACCCACCATTTATCTCACTAAATGGCCTCAGAAAAGCTCTGACAAATGTATTTAACATGAGGTCATCTATTAATTAATAAGTACATTACTTCACAATCAATACTCTGTTGATGATACTGTTTAAATTATACATGTCTGATAGTTTCTGCCTTCCTCATCTGCTTTAAGGTATACATTGAAACCAAGTAGTGCAGAACAGCTTTGCATTTTAGAAGTTCGGTTCAAATTGTTTTTAAATAGACTAATCTTACGAACATTTTCTGTTGCATAAAATTAGCCCTGATTATAGTCAGTTTATCACCCCAGCCTCTTCACAGTCCATTGATTAAGCAGATACCAGGAGCAGTATATCCTCTTTACTGCATTTCTATTTTATTGCAGCAATGTTATTCTGTTTCAAACTCCTGACCAAGGCGTTCCCAGCAATTATTCCTCTTGGTCTGCAGAACACGTGCAGGCAATTCTCAGCCTTGTCCCCTGTTGCCACGTGGAGCACCGGAAGATACCGACCTTAATCCACAGATCTCTGTCCTCAGAGTCACTATCAGACAACAAATCTCCTTGCATTCCCATCTACACAACAGCCTCTGGTGTGTTGTTTATATACAGGTCATTCCAGTAGCTGGGTGCACCTTTCTGCTATACCTGCACAAGGCAGAGGCAGCAGGGAGGAGGCAGGGAGGGTGCTCAGGGTGTCCTACCAGCACTGTGCTAGAGAGGGTGCTCTGCCCTCACCAAACTCACAGCATCGGCTCCCCAAAGTTACACCTTTCCTCACTCTCAGCTTTGTCATGAAATGGTGGAACAATATTGCAGGGAGCCCCGAGAAGGCAACCGAAGGCAATGTGGGAACTGCTGGGAGCTGAGACCCCCCACCCTACACACAGGAATGCACTTCGGAAACAAGCTGAGTGCACGAAGGTGCTCTGCATCAGCCAGCATCTGAAATGGGGCCTGAGTCTGAGGGCTGCCAGTTTGTGCTCCATCCCTTCCACTTCAGAGGCTGAAATTCCACCATGACTGGATCAGAGCTCCTCGGTGAGCAGTTTCTCATCCAAACACTGAGATTCTGCTGGGAATACTTACAACCATAAATTCCAGATTCATTTCCTATGAACGGTTTCAAGCATTTATTTAATGTTGCCCTTTTAGCAAAGCCAGTAAGCAAGTTCACTGCAATACTCCTGGAACCTGGACTAAGAGGGACACTTAATGCAGCCAAACCACCTAAAAGCTAAAATGAGCATTCCCAGAAGCATTCATTCAGCTCTGCTGCTGCATGACTCCCTCTGCTCTGCAAAGAAGAGGAACACTGGGAGCACAACTATCCAGGAGCCACAGGGGCCAAGCAAAGCTCTCACAGTTGCAGGAAGCTTGTGTGATGGTTCAACACAACCCAAAGCTCAGTAAAGCTGGAATACACCGTGATAGAAAGCAGCAGATGTAAGCAGCACACGTTTGCCTGGGTCTGCTGTGGACCTGATGAGTTTGGGTCTGCCAAAATGCAAAGGGAAATCCAATCTACGTGAAGGAGAGCAGCAGAAGGACTCACACAAAGCCCCGGTTATTAAAACAAAACTCAACATTCTGAGCCATGTTGTATAGGGTCGGCCTGGGTCCGTGGCTGTAATCCAAATAACAGACTTCTTACCTGGACATCAGGACCAGGAGCCCAAGCACACACGGGGCTGATGATGAGTTGGAGAGCACGAGTTGGTTCTACATCATTGTCTCTGAAACATCCTGAAATGTTTCTGGAGGTCAGAACACGGAGATGCTGCAATACCTGTGATAAAAATAAAAACATAATGTGTTCTGATAGCTGGATTGAAAATTAGCTTAAGGGTCTCCATGCATTGCCTTCTTAATGGTGTGAAACATAATAGCCTCAACTGTAATAAAGATGAATTACTTTTTCATAAAATGATGAAACTCCAGTAAACACTCAAGGTTTATCACTTAATTTGTCCCCAGTGCTCACAGACTATTTTTTTTTGCTACCCTATTTTTAATATTCTCAGTGATTAGATTTCAATAACCCGCTCCATAGTAATGCGTGTCTCATTTCCCTGGACACACAAAATAGGCCATAACTTCCTCTCCGTTAGAGCACTAATGCTGTAATTTAGAACTTCTGTCAAGATGAAAGATCTTCCCAGGGAGTTGCAGCAGGCCCATGGCAACACTTCGGCACAGGGCTGGATAATGAAGTTTTCATTATTAAATAAAGAGATTTTAGGAATGTCATAACCCATAAATCCATTCTTCTACGACGCAGCAGCGCATCGCTTTGTTTACTTCTCGTCCATGAGCTCCATCCTGCCCCTCCTAACTCCCCTCATTTTGGTTGCTTCGTGAGCTCTCTCCCAGTGGTCCAGGCTGGGTATGGGGCCACGTGCTGGTGGGGAAAGGCCTCACAGCCCCTCTCCAGAAGGCAGCCTGAGCACTGACACCTAATGTCACCTGGAGGAAACGTTAACGCAACCCATCGTCAAGCTTGGGAGCATCGAGAATTATGGAAAGAGAAATGGGGTTTTATTTTCAGAAGGAAGTTCAGTACCACTGAATGGCATGGAATGGTTTTTAGATAGAGGCAGGGAGCAAAAGCAAAGGCAGATTTGCAATAAAAAAGTTTCCCAGGACATACGGCTCATTGAGATTAATCAGTGGGTACCGGTGGGGTAACTTGCTGACTTCTACAAGCACATGAGAAAGGAAACTATGAATTGCACAAAGGCAGGTCTACTCACCCATAGGAAACTTACATTTATTTCTGGAATGCAAAAACAAACCATAAAACCTATCAGCACATGAATTAATTGAAAATAAAGTTCCCCTCCCCGTGTTAAGCAAATAGGAAAGTCTGTGTGACAGCACCAATGCTGTGACAGCACAAAATCTGTAGCGACTTGCTAAGATCCTACTAATTTAAAAAATAATAATCTCATTTGGAGATAGTTTAATGGATTCTGCGTTTCTACAAAGCATTAGGAAGGCAACATTTATGTGAACCCGGAGCGCGGCGCTGACTGCTACTCAGTTAGCTGTGATTCAATTCAGTGCAGAAAAACACCCATTTCATTAGCACCAAGAAGTAACCACTAGCCACGCAATAAATTTGCTCCGTTTGCTCCAGCAACTGCTTTGATACTGTGTTTTTAAGCTTAGTATTTTAACGCTTTAACTGCAGCCCTGATTGCACATCACCGGGCTCAATTCATCCTGTTCACGCTTTTCTCCCTTTCCTTGGGACAAAATCAGAGTGGGGGGAGGGAGGAGGGCTCACTATTCAAATCCAGATCCCACCTTAAAAGAACATTCTACAGCACAGGGGGAAAGCACTTGGGATTCTGAACTGCTGCATTCTGATGACGGAGCACTCCTTGCCAAATTCAGTTGTTGCCTTCAGCAACATGAATAAGGATTCCAGATTCTGCGGAGCAGATGCATCCTCTGCTGCTGCCAAAGGCATTACAGTTGCACAGGTAGCAGAGATGACACAGTTTAATTCTGCAACTTGAAAGTAGCCAAAGATACAATGCTGGCTGCCAAAACCAAATTCCATTGTCACATTGGGATTTCAAGTCTTACAACAATGAATGTGAGAATCATATTTTTCCACTTATGAGAACAGATGCACCTTGGCATCCGTTCTTGGGGAACAGAGGCAGGTGTGCTGGATAGGAAAAAGCCAATGCAAACAGACTGAACAAGAAGCTTCCTGCCTTGCTTTTCTCTGCTGCTACAAGAATTCTTGGTAGGCACTCCAGTATCAGCTCATCATTTGGGCCATCTCATAATTACACCTACCCTTCTTGGGGGTCTCGGTCTTTTAGCAGCTTTGTTTCAAGCTTCATTTGACCAGCACAGATAGAGTTTTTGATTTGCACAGATCGGTTTCAATAGCAATAAGAGGCAATGATGAGTTTCCAGAAGGGGATCTATATTTCTATGAAAATAGCTCTGAATTTTCATTTCGGTGTTCCCACGATACAGCTCAAGAACAGCTCAAGGCAAATTAGAACCAAAGGAAATGTTGCACGTAGATAAGGATCTACGTTGAGATCTTGCTTTTGTCTTCCTTAAAGTAAATAAAGAAAGAAATACAGAGGAAAAGGAAAGGAAAATGGTGCAGGGACAGAACTCCCCCAGGGAACAACGCAGCTTCCAGCTCTATGGCCACTAGATGTCTGTATTGACTCAAAATCACGACCTGGCCAAAGGGACAGGCTCGGGGCTGTGCTGGGTGCCACATGTCTACTTGGGCAGATAAAAGAAGTGCTTTCCATCTTCTCTAGTCTTTATCACATTGGCAAGGCACTCAAAACCCGCTCTTCTCTTTCTCTCATTATCGTATCGGAGGCATCTTTCGGGATAAAGTTCAAGCCAGCCACCCTTGCTCCCTCCTTCAGGGAGCATTAATTAGGCTGAGGTCGTTCTCACAGTGCGTTGGGTGGGTGGCTGGGCTGGAGCCCTGGTGCTGCTCTTGGAAGCTCTTCTATTTATGGAAATGAACATCTTTCATTTCACTTAATTAAAGCACCCAGGAGCTATCGGGCTTGTGGTTTTCAGGAGATTAAAGCATGCTTTTAGAAGGCAGAGAAGGGCCAAAGCCTGAAGCTTAAATCTGAACCAATTGAGTATTTAGTGGGAAGAGAAGACACAGATTCAAACGCAGGCGGCTGGGATTCAGGAGGTTGGTAACTGCGATTCCTAATGAGAATGGACAAAACAACAAAGGAAAACACATTCAGGGATGTATTTGTTTGCCCAAGACCATACGTACTCAGGAAAAAAGACAAATGGCAATAAATACCGCTCTCCACCCTTCTGATTTACCGGGTTATCAACCAAACCAAAAGTTCACCTAAAGAACCAAACCAATATTAGCACTGCAGAAAAGAGTGGACTTTTGCCAGTGCAGCCACGCTGAGATCAGCTCCAAGCCCCAGACCACGCCATGTTATGAGTGACTATTTCAGGCAGGCACCTAAAACCATTTTAAAATGGCAAAAAAACAATCTACAAGGACTACAGCCCATGTGTTCCAGTTAGTTTTAGAAACAACTAAATCTGATATATACACAATGCAGGGAGAAGGACTCATTGCCATCTAAATTGGGTCCGTAGGGTGCATCTGATGGCCTGTTTCTGTGGAGGAGCTGCTTTCTCTCTTTCCAAGTTGCAGAGAAAAAGCAGTTATCATTTTGACATTTTCTGTGTCTCCTTCAACACACTGCTGTGGCTCCAAGATGGTTACACCACTGGCAGTAGACAGGACGCAGAATGAAAACTACACCTGCCCCCAAACGTTGACTTATTTCTTAATTTTAAACTGTATTTAAGAAGGTTACAAAATGGCTTTTGGCAGAAATGCCATGAGAAACGGTCCTTCCAGAAGGGGCTCTTCAGCAGAGGACAACACTGAGGGAGCATATCAACAGGAGGGGGAACGGCTGTTTACGAGGGTGGATAGTGATAGGACAAGGGGGAATGGTTTTAAAGTGAGACAGGAGAGGTTTAGGTTGGATATTAGGAGGAAGGTTTTCACCCAGAGGGTGGTGACGCACTGGAACAGGTTGCCCAAGGAGGCTGTGGATGCCCCATCCCTGCAGGCATTCAAGGCCAGGCTGGATGTGGCTCTGGGCAGCCTGGGCTGGTGGTTGGTGACCCTGCACATAGCAGGGGGTTGGAACTGGATGAGCATTGTGCTCCTTTTCAACCCAGGCCGTTCTATGACTCTATGATTCCATGTACGCTTTATCACTCCAATTCTTATCAGCAAGGAGCCGGCCCTCCCCAGGGATCCCCCTGAAAATGCTACAAGAAAATACTCCGTGGCTCCAGCTGGCCAGCGAGGTATTGGAGCAGAGAAATGAATCTGCTGAGCTAATGAAGCTTAGATCAGAACTGTGTAAATACTGTGCAAAAGAATTTGCAAACATTTGTTCAAATCAAGGCTTGGAATTCGTTTCAATAGTCCCCACGAGTCATAATGTCTCTTGTACACTCTGCTGGAGCACTTGCACAAATGAACTGCTGTTTAAAAGAGCATTCAGACAAAGAGTCGTAAAAAACACAGGCAAATACATGCTCAGCTCTGAGCAGTTATGCAAATATTTCCTCCGATGAGTAATGACACCAAGGACTTTCCCTGCTATTTGTGAACATGGGGAGCCATCAGCCTCACAGTCTAGAATGTGCAGTGTGGACTGTGTAGCTCAGATCAGTACGAAGCACTGAGTGTGAGAGGTGTTCTGACAGAGCCACTTCAATGCCTCTGAATTTATTCCTCAAACTATCGCCCAAGTCATTTCAAAGCCTCTGAACCCCTCTTTGTGCAAGGATCTGTATATCCCAAGGCTGTTGCAAACATCTGTCTCAGCACCTGTCAGTAATTTCCTAACATCACGCCTTCAGCAAAGCCAACATTCCTCTGTAACAAGGGAACCACGGGTGGACCAAAAGGTAAAACATCACAAAACAGGGCAGCTGCTGCTGCTTTATAACAGACTGAGCAACGCGGGACTTCTAAGGCACAAGAGGAGGTGAAAAGTGGAAATCCAGGATGTCAGCAGAGCACCAAGAAGTCAGCAGCAAGATCTATGGGTGGGAGATGGGAAGGAGATGCACCAGAGAAGAGTTACTGTGGGCTTCTGGCACTTGGCCCCCTACACCAAGCTCCTGCTAGCTCAGTCAAGCTCAATGAACCTGACACTTAGCCAAAGGAGTCTTTGACAAGCTGGATCTTGAAGAAAACAACGCCCTGACAGCACTTGTATTTGCATAAATATTATTTAATCAGTTCTGTGCCATCTCATTTTCACAGTAGGCTGTGCCCAGACCATTTCCAAAAATGACTTTGAATGCGTTTCATTCTGGTGGGAATAGCTTTCGATGTGACAGTTCCTGAAGGCAGAGTGCTCCGAGCAGAGGCTGTGCAGGGACGTGGAGCACAGACACCCTCTGCAGCGCTGCTGATTCCAACAAGGCTTGGAAAGATGCTTGCATTCACGTCCAAGTTTGGCCTACAGGATTCCATGCATTTAGCAAAGCAGTGAGCTGGGTGGATATTTTTAACACAGCCACTTCTATTCTGGGATTTTGGGACTCTTAAATCATTTCTAAGAAGCCATTCACCAGGCATTAAAATCAAGTACAGTGAATAGTACTGTTCCTGAGCTAACAATTCCTGTGCTCTCTCCACATTGTGTTTCCAGGCCATTCCTATCCATTTGACCTATGACACTTTGCTCCTTTCCTTGAAAGAACAGACCTCCCTGGCTTCCTTTGAGTTGGTAGCTGGACTGGGAAAGCTTGCTAAGGGGAACTCAAAGCCTTTGAAGATAATTCATACATTGGTCACGACTGTAATAATGTAGCTAGAATTACAGAGCGCTCCAAGCACTGAGCATTAAAGACTTTGCATTTCACAAAACCAATAAATCAAACACGGTAAGCGTTCAACTTCTGGCTGAATCTGGATAATAGGAGCAGTTTCACTTCCCCGGATCGCAGGAAAGGTTACGCACTTGGAAGAACCCTGCCTCCAAAAGTTATTGTATCTGCAGCAGATTTAGCAAAGTCTGGTCATGCTGTTTGACACTCAAAGATTCACACAAGGAGTTTGCCATGACAAGATGGCCAGGAGGGGCCTCTATGCTTTCTGTTTCTCATGTCCTGCTCCAACCAGATTATTTTGTTGATACGCACAGGAGCAGCTTCTTCTGATGCCACAATGGTGATAAATTTTAGGAATACAAGTCATGCAGGGGTCCTCGTGTTTGTCACAGGAGCATTCTGCTGACTTTAACTGAGTGAGCAAATGTTCCTGCAAGCACTCTAATCAACTCACAGATGGAAGTCAGGCTTTTAAGGAGAGGAAGGAGATGCCTACATTTGCATGGCATATCTGGTCTGTTCTCATGAGAATGCATAAGCAGGCTCTGCTGCCACCCGGAATAAGTCAGGAAAAAGCAGCACAAGCCAAGGCTAGTTTCTAGTTTTTTTCTTCCTTGCAATAATATACAGATAAAAACAAGAGAGACCTGGTCCTTTTCCTCAAACAAGGGATCTGCCCTTTGCCTAAGGTCAGTGCAGCTGCTGATTCAGGTCCAACAGCCACTGCTTTGTGTTAGTGACAGCTCAGCGGTACCCGAGACACCTCCCCATACTGCTCACACCAAGAAAGAAGTCGAAAAGAAAACACACAACTCTATACATTGCTCTAGGAATGGCCAGCACGTGAAGCTGGTTCAACTTTTTGAAGCAGCCCGAGATCCTCAACAGCACTGCAGAATGCAGCAGCAACTGCATGCATGAGGACGGCCACCGCGCTCCTCCCAACCACGCTGTGGTCCTCTGCATCCTCCCCTGGCTGGGGACTCGCTTTGTAGAAAGCAAGAGTTGGAAACAAAGGCAAGAGTGGAATGGAAATTTACTTCCATTTAGATGCTCCCGGGTTTTATGTGGAAAATGCACCCCACCCTTCTCTATCTGTGAATCTGCAGGAGCGTAACTGGAGGTGCTGTGGCTCCAGGGGAGATCTCCACTGTCAAGTTGATTTGTGATGCGTTTGAGCTGACAGATTGCCCCCGGCACGGGAGGAGGTGGGTTTGCAAAGGAAGGAAGAAAGGAGATTAAACCTCAATCAAAATGTGGGGCTACCTACGCTCAGGAAAGGGAGAGGCAATGGGGGGAGGGTGGAAAAAGTGCAGAGAAACCTGTATGACCGAATAAGGAAGAAGTGGAAAGGCCTTAAGGGGCTCGGATCGTTCAACCACTTCTAGCACAAAGCTTCCCCAATGACCTGCAAGGCACCAGACTTTCCTCCAAATCGGGCTCACACCTGAAGCAAAGCCCTCAAAGGCAGTCAGGAAGCACCAGACGCTGATATGGGGCACAGAGCAGTGCCCCGTCCTCAGATAGACTGGGAATGTGCAGCTCCATTTGCAGCCGCTGGAAGCTCAGACTGCTCGGTGCCCCTGAACATAAGATTGCAGGTGATTTTCATGCTATCCTCACAGCTGGAGGAGGGTGGCAGACAGATATTTCCCATTCTGGGAAAAAAAAAAGTCTTTAACTGTATTTGTCCTCTATAGGATTCTTTTTGGCTGAAGGTGCATCTAAAAATAGTTTCTTGAACATCAGTGAAATAGCAAGAAAAAGCATCTGTTCCTTTCACTGCTTGCTGGGTATGCACAAAGGTGTGTGAGTATGACCTCAGAGGAGAAAAATTACAGCCCCTCCTTCATGGCCACACACCGGAGTATCCTTAAATTTCACTTATCAGTCCTGATCTGCAACTGAACCAAATAAAAACTCAAAGGCAAGTGCTGCTATCAGGTGGTATAACATGAACACGTAGCCCTGATCTTCCTCCCTTCGCTCACACGCTTTTCCAGACATCCATTTTCTACAGCCCCAACGCCAACACGAGCTGAGCTTCCCTGTTTACTCCTCATGGATGGCCCCTCTGCTTCCCACAGCGCCAGGAACCCATGCGTGGTACAGCACAGGCAGTACAGCAGAATGTAGAGGACACTTCATGTAGGACTGTGAATCACGAAGCCTAACAAAACAATACCTACCTTGTAAATGGGAAAATACCTGAGAAGCTTAAGGAACTATCTCACACTTTCTCTTAATGCAGATGCCAAGAGATTTCACATGTAACCTCTTATGGAAGACCAAACAATATCTAGAAAGACACAGGCCTGCTTCATTCAATGAACTCAATACATTTAAGTCCCAATTTCAGCATATCAATTCTGTTCCTCTCCTCCTAACCTCCCAAGCTGGGGAGAGAGGTTTCCATTCTGACTCCATCCTAATGATGCGTCCAGACACAGATATAGCATCTCATGGCAGCCTGGATTACAAACCTCCCGCAGATTTTGTTCTGCACTTACTAGAAAAAGGGGAAGAAGAGGGACAGAAAGTGTCTCATGGCAATGTGGTAGATATTATGCTTGGTTCTACCTCAGTAATTCAGCTCAGGAGGAAGTTTTTCACCCAGAGGGTGGTGACGCACTGGAACAGGTTGCCCAAGGAGGCTGTGGATGCCCCATCCCTGAAGGCATTCAAGGCCAGGCTGGATGTGGCTCTGGGCAGCCTGGTCTGCTGGTTGGCGACCCTGCACATAGCAGGGGGTTGGAACTGGATGAGCATTGTGGTCCTTTTCAACCCAGGCCATTCTATGATTCCATGATAGTTTACAAACTCAAGTTACCTGCGATGCTTTGATTTCCATTATACTTCTAAATAATGATTTGATATTGGAAAACGTGGAAACATTAATTCTTGTGGAAACAACAGCAGTTGTATAATTACTTCCTCATCTTATTCTATTGCACACGCACTGGTTTGGTTATATTCAACTTCGGTTCCTATTGAAAATGTAAATTCTGTGCCAGTCTGCAGCTCTACTGTTTCTACTATTTATTTTACATGGCTGTCCACTGATGTCCCTCATTCCCCTATCAGATCATCACCATCAATCATTTCTTTATTACTCATCTTAGAACTGATCTCAGTAGTTTACTTTTAAGACAGCTGTTGCATTTCTGTTTTCCTTTAAAACCTGCTCTATAACAGCACAGTACAGCAGCCCCTGTTTCCAGCAGCTACACAACCTCTGCCAGAGCCAACAGACATCCGCTCTTGCCATGCCTTCCCTTCTTTCTTCATTAAGCCATTAGCAGTAATTAATGCTTTATGCATTTGAGCTACCCAATGTGCTGACATCTCCTGCTATCCATAGCCAGATAAACTTGTCCAAGACTTCACTAGCATTTGACAGCTGTGTATTTGGTGTTATTGATCTTAAATCCGTTAAATCTGTTTTCTTCGTTGCCTCCTCCAGTGTTACAAACACAGTCTGCTCCCTGACACGAACAGCACAACCAAAACTTTGCTACAGACTGCTTAAAGCCACCTCATCCCAATGCTTCCACCACCTCTGCTCGCTTCTGTCCAGTGGGATGGAAAGCAATGGAAACCAACCACTTTACTCCAACTTTAAACTGTTTTCCAGACAAGAGATCACCTTGAGGAACAGACACAGATTGTCTTCAAAGGTCTATAAAATAATACATTTCTTTCTGATCTTGTCTTCGTTGAGATGAACTGAAACATCACCACCAGTGCCAGCTACCAAAATCAACCAAGAGAAGGCCTGTTTAGTTAAAAGTTCATCACAAATAACAAATGCATGCTACAGGAACACCTCTTCAGATCATGAGAAGCAAAAGAAGAATCTTGCTGCTAAGAGCTACATTGATAACATAAGACCCGAAATGCAGAGGCAACACCCAGCATATTTCTTCTTAATCACCCAGTGAATTAAAACTTTTGAAATGACTTAATTACTGGATTCATACTTCATGAAAGGAACAGCTGTAATTACAGGTAGTTTGGGAAAGGGGGTTTCTCCCGTAATTCTAATTGCAAATAATTGGCTATAGAATGCTTCTGAGCATTATATTTAGAACAAAGATTTGTCCTTTGAAGTCGATATTTGGTTAATACCTCTCTGCAAAGGGGATGCACAAGAGAAGATAAGTTGCTTCTAGTAGCATTAACGCTGTTATGGCAGCCAAGGCAGCAGCCAACCAAAGAGCCAGACCCTTCTGTGCAAAACACTGTACTAAAACTCAACGGATGGTCCCCGCTCAGAGAGATCCCAAAGCATTTACAGGGTGATTCAGTAACAGAAGTCAGGCAAAGAAATAAACAAAGAGGAAATGAGAAGCACGGCATCAACCCTGACCAGTTCACAAAGCATCGTTTTCCATGCCCTCGTTTTCTAATCTCCTTACCCTGTTTTCAAATGATCTGTCACCATCACGAAATGCTTTTAAGATGGGAAGTGGAAGAAGGCAGCATACATCACTGCAGATTTTAGCTCCCACGGGGCGACTCACTTGAGCTGCTCTCTTGAAAAAATGGAACTTTCTACCATCATTATATTACCCTCTTCTACAGGGAGATTTTTCTAGGGGACTTCACACTTGGACATGTGCATTTCAAAGGACAGAAGAGCTTGAAAGAAGCCACTGAAGGCTTGGGAAACAGCAACACAGTTTGGAAACCTTGACTTGAAGCGTAGAAACCAGATGGTTTGAAAGCAAGACTGATTTGGTAATCCCTTTGAAACTTCTACTGAGAGAAAGGCACGAGGAGCTCTGCAGAATGCACAAAGAGATAAATGATGCTTATTTAGAAGAGACCAACTAAAAGGAATGCAAACTGAAAAGAACTCCTTTGCCTATTCTGTCTCGGAAAAAAATAACAGGAAGGTGGTTTTGTCCTGGGAGAAGATTTATTTCTTGCTATTCTCTACCACTAAAGCATGAAGTTACATGAAGGCAGCTGATCATTCTGTTCAGAAAGGGGGAATGGTTTTAAACTGAGACAGGGGAGGTTTAGGTTGGATATTAGGAGGAAGTTTTTCACTCAGAGGGTGGTGACGCTCTGGAACAGGTTGCCCAAGGAGGCTGTGGATGCCCCATCCCTGCAGGCATTCAAGGCCAGGCTGGATGTGGCTCTGGGCAGCCTGGTCTAGTGGTTGGTGACCCTGCACACAGCAGGGGGTTGGAACTGGATGAGCATTGTGGTCCTTTTCAACCCAGGCCATTCTATGATTCTATGATTATTCAAGGTGACTGGAAGATTTGGGCCTAGGCTTGCAAATTTTCATTATTCTCACTGTGGCCTCAGGGATGTGATTCATCTGCTGAAATGTCCGCACCTAAACTGGCCACCTCAGGCTCTGCCATAGAAAAGAGAGAGGAAGCAGCACTGCAAGGCATGCCTCATCTCAGACTGAGGAGGACACCAGCCACCAGTCCCATGGAGCTCTATGGACATCCCTGGCCTCACCAGCCCAGGAAAAATACATCAATAAAGACATCATTAAAAGAAAGAACAAAAACTTGTTTGTTTGCTCCTGAAAAACAAAAAGAACATTCTTTCCTTCCCCTGTTTGCTTGCAGTCTTTGCAATCTCAGCTAAATCCCAAATACTGAATGAAAACTCTTTTCCTGTTCTCAGTTGCTCAAAGTTCAGTCGATGGTCATTGCCATCCTATCTCACTAGCTCTCTAACACAGAAGGAAGACTGGGTCTTCTGGATCTGATTCCCTCCTATATCCTAGATTAACGCATCCAGATTAAGCTTGACAGAACTAATATTAGTTCAATTGTTCTTGCAATGTCTCATCTGTAAAATAAGAGGAGAATCAATTCAGAATACCTAGGGGAAGGGAGCAGGAGAAAATGACTTTTTTTGTACAAGAAGGTTTTGCCACGATGAGGAAATGAGCAAATACAACAAGGGGGTTGTTTCAACAATATGGTTTTGCCTGTAGGAATGCCCACCTTGGGAAGCCTGACAGTTGTGATAGAAGCAAGCAGCCATAGGAAAATAGCAGGGAAAGAAGGAGAGGGGGAAAAAAAAAAGAGACAAAAGAAGGCCAGTGAGAAACGCTATTAATTAGAAAAATGTGACATTAAACTTTAAGAGCAGCACCAGCAGCTGCCTACACCTGGAGGGGAATGAAGGCAGACAGTCAGGGCAGCGTGCTGCGTCTTGTGTGCATTCCTGTGGCGGCTGCAAGTCCATGCAGGGAACATTCCAGCGCCCGCCTTCCTGCCGCGCTCCCACCTCGGCTGCTTGGAAGAAAGAAGGAAATGACACAAATGCTGCTAAGATGGCCCCTGAGTGAGGGTTTGTGCTTCGCTGGGCCTGCTTAGAAATCCCTGAGTAGCGAGGCAGCATCCTCTACCAGCAGCAGCACAGTGGAGGGGCATGCTAGGGCTGTTCCAGAACAATGGGTGGGATGGTGCCCCAACACCCCGAGCTTCCCCCAGCTGGCACAGTGAGTTCAGATGTTTGTTTGTAGGAGAACAAACAACGTGCACTGAGTTGCTCTGCCTACGTTTCACTGCTGTGCACAATAAGGGGCAGAGCACAGAACACTGAACGCTGCAAGTGAACGTGGAATGCCAGCATTAACATTAAAAATCAGCCTTGATTTCCTACTCAGGAGACTTTGCTCGGACCCTAATGGAGCACAGTACAGTAAACTCCTGCATACTATCAGCACCATCCGGGGTGAAGGCACACAGAAGCAGATCTGACCGATTCCACATCCACGCGCTAAGCAGGCTCAGTCTGCTTGGGGCTGCTCCACCTTTCTGCAACACAGCTCCCAGAGCAGAGTTAACGCAGAGAATCTGTCTTTGTGCACTGTATTTTGATCCCGAGCTTGTACTAAAAAAAGCTGGACAGACCAGATAGATGGAAACAGAAAGCAAAGCACATAAAGGCTCAGCTCAGCAGATCTGTCTTTGCGCTGCCTCCTCCCAATTCTCATATGCTGCCTGCTGAGCTGACAAGAGGTGTACTGGAGCTAGAGCTTTTTTTTTTGCCTCCTGTTGTCTTCACAGAATTTCAGACAAGGCTGCCAGCTGCTCACTCATGCCAGAGCAGGATGAGTAATAGTGTCTTCATTCCTAAATGAGCCCCTCTGATTCATGGTACGTGCTCGCCATTTTCTCCAAGCGCCGAGGGAATCAAAGTTTCTCATGGGCCCTCTGTAGAGAGATTAACATGTTAGCAAAAGCCTGATTGGGAATGTGGGTAAATAATGCTCTTTGGTGTGTTTGTTCTTTGCCTGCAGTTCTTCCTCTCAAAGCAAAGCCCATCAGCATTTCCATGGATATTACATCCATTATCATAATGAGCATGAGGTATATCTTGCTCACCATCTTGCTAATTCTGCCCCGACTGTGCTTCTGTAATCTTCATCAGATTGCATCTTCAGCAGAGCTGCAATAGCTGTAGTCATGAGATCATGCCCAAAGAAGTCTGAAGTTCATATGCAATGCTTTATGTATTTTTCCAAGGAAAACATCCAGAGGAAACTCATAAAACGTCTGCTCTTTCTTATGTTGCTTCAGAACTAAGAGACTTGTAAATCATTGCTGAATGGGATGCTATATGCTTTTCTACCTCTATTATGTATTATGGGGAAATTAATAAGTAATGGGGTTTGTGAGATGGAAAGCAAGGAAACCCATAGGGCAGGTGATAGAGAGGCATAATATAAAAGGCAATGAAAGGCTCTTTTAAATCACAGTTATATTAAGCTGATATTCACCAAAGCCATGTGTTAAAATGCTTTTTTTTCCATAAAATATTGAAGCTCCTTTCTGCAGTGACAAGCTGTGGTTCCCACAATCCAAGAGGATGGGAGGAGCGGGCGAGGAGCCTGATTGTACATCATGTGAGTGGGACAGCGTGGTGCACCTGCACTGCAGCACCACCGTGCATGGAAGCCCCCGCTGGGAGCACAGATGCTCAGAACTGGCTCAGAGGATGAGGATGCTCCAAGTTCCCCAGCAAATATCCTTTTCCTTCCACCTCTCGCTCCTGGCATGGTCACAGCATTAATAGGCAGACAACTTCCCTGAAGCCATGCATGCTCCAGGGAAAGAGGAGCTTGCAGAGTGCTCTTCCATGTGCACCACAGAGCTCTGAGGGGCCACAAACCTCGCTCCTCATCTCTGCTCACAATGTGCATCTCTGGGCTAACAGCTCCCTCGTGACTTTTCACCGTCTCTCATCCTATTTCTCACATGCTGGGCAGTTGCACTGCTCATATATCATCCTCCCCAGGCTGTCAGGAGCACCAACAAACCCACACACCCAACAGCTTTGCACCAGGCAGAGCTCCGTGTCTCAGTGCCCTGCCCTGCTCAGGCCGGAGCTGCAGGAAGCCCACATCTACCCATGGGCAGCAGCAGAGCTGATGCTGCTTTGGGACTCTGACCCATGCAAGGAGCCTTGCCCCTCTGCCCCTCCACTGAACACATCTGTTTTTCTCAGCTCACTCCATCCGCTGCTCCCATTTCAGTGCTGTTTTGCACATAGCACAGCCCTGCTCGGGCATGAAGCATGTCAGTGCAAGCAAAGCCTAAATAGCGATGGCAAATCCCCTTCAGCCCTCCCAGAGCCTGCAGACACCTCAGCTCACAGTCTGGCATCGTGTCTGCAAAGTGACTTGCCTGCGTGAATGAAGTGCTATGCCAGACACTGCAGCTCTGGTAATGTCACCCTTAACTTCATTGCTGCCCCACAGTGTATGAGATAAAGCCACTGAGTTTTACAGGTTGGGCCATGCCATCAGCACAGATTGGTACAGCAACTGTAAGCTTCCTCCTTGTCTCACACCTGAAACTTCAGGAGTTTTGCACCTGGAAAAGCCCATCATCAATGTGGTAGATAAAGCAATGGAAGCAAAGGGAATGTAAGAGGGCCAGTGCTGAACCATCAGCTTTTTGACTGGTGAAAATGAACACAATTTCTGCCTCTAATAACAGATATATGGGTGGAAAATTACACCACGTGAAGGAATGTTTCAGCAGAGAAACCACAAATGCCCCTTCCTATCCTCCACGCCTTCAGAACCCGCTGGGTCTGATAGCTGTATCGATGTGATGGGTGTCAATGTTCTCATTTACATCAGGATATCACTCCTACCATCGTCCTCAGACTGCACAGATTATGTTGAATGCAGCGAAAAGATGTCAGTCTGCACACTCTAAGAGTTTGCTCTGCTCGTGTCAAAGGTAATTTGTTACCAGGGTGAGCAAGAGCAGACTCAACCCCCCTTTCATGAAACCACATAATATCTGCTCTCTGCTAAATGAAGCCTTATAGAAAACGGTTCAGGCTGAATCTCTACCTTAGATCACATCATTTTAATGACTTTTTTTTTCTTTCTTATTTTTTTTTTACCTCCCATTAAAGCTTGTAAAAAGCAATCTCTGCCTTGTGAAGAATTGTTTTGCATTTTGGAACCTTAGGGAATCAGATGGGGCCAAGTAATTATGAGGAAACTTCCATGAGTCGAATAGAAATGGACTAAATGGGCAGGAAGCAATACAGTGCATTAAGATAAGGGAGCTAAAATTTGGGAAATGGCTCCAAAGATATTTTAACCTTTCCGTGGGCTTTAGCCTGCTTTAAACTGATTTGAATATGTATTTTAAAGGCTGTTTAAAACTGCCTGTTCAAAAGTGCCAAGATACCTTTGTGCACCAGCACTGCCTCTGACCCAAAGGGGAAGCAACAGCCCTCAGCTCAGCTATTTCAAATAGTTATAGATCTATTTTCCATTTTGACCTTAATTTGAATTTCACATTCATTTCTAACAAAATTCCAACATCTCCACCATTGGCCAAATCTACTGCAGGAATATGGCCCCACTGATGAGTTGGGATGCTTTCACCTCTAGCAAGCTCTGGGAGATGGGAGAAATGCAACTACCAGAAAAGCCATCACTTATAGATAGGAAGAGTTCACACACACATTTCTCACAGCTCATCACATCTTCATTTCCCAAAAAATAAAGATTTTTTGGATCCTTATTTGAAGAAATGGAGGAGCTGCGTGGAGGACCATCCGTCCCATCCCACCCCATCCCTGCAGTGACTCACTGCTGGTGCCACTGCTTTCCAGAGGCCACGCACAGACAGGGTGCTGGCCATCTCCCATGAGGTTACATGGAAGAAAGGGATAGTGAGGAGAGGAAAAAAGAAAAAGGTGCTATTAAGTGCTATTTTCCCCCTTTGTGTTGCCCCAGGTGAGGACCCTGCACAAATGCAAGGTGCAGATGCAGTAAGCACATGGGATGTGCAGCACACAGGCATTCCAGTGCCCTTGCAGAGGGCAGCGATGCAGCAGAGCCCTGTGGGAACTGTGTGCCATCTCTGCTGCTCGAATCATCACCCTGAGCTGCATCCCTTGTTCACTTACAGCCCTACGTACGGGCACAGGGGAACTTCAGAAAGGTCCTCAGGAGCAAACTTTGCTGATGACACCAAGCTGAGTGGTGCGGTTGACACAGTGGAAGGAAGTGATGCCATTCAGAGGGACCTCAACAGACTTGAAAGGTGGGCCTGGGTGAACCTAATGAGGATCAACACAGCAAAGTGCAAGGTTTGGCACTTGGGCTGGAGGAATCCCAGGCATTAATACAGACTGGGAGGAGCAGCCCTTGAGAGCAGCCCTGCAGAGAAGGACCTGGGGGTCCTGATGGATGAAAAACTGAACATGAGCCAGCAGTGTGCTCTGCAGCTAGGAAAGCAAATGGGATCCTGGGCTCCATCAGAAGAAGGGTGGCCAGCAGGGACAGGGAGGCGATTGTCCCTCTCTAACTCTGCTCATGTGAGGCCCCATCTGCAGTACTGTGTCCAGATCTGGAGCCCCCAGTACAAGAAAGACAGAGAGCTGCTGGAGAGGGTCCAGAGGAGGCCACAAAGATGATCAGAGGGATGGAGCACCTCCCTTATGAAGACAGGCTGAGGGAGCTGGGCTTGTTCAGCCTGGAGAAAAGAAGGTTGTGGGGTGACCTCATTGCAGCCTTCCAGTACCTAAAGGGAGGGGAGTCAACTCTTTGAAAGGGTAGATAACAGCAGGACAAGGGGAAATGGTTTGAAGTTGAGGGAGGGAAGATTTAGGTTGGATGTCAGGGGGAAGTTCTTTGCTATGAGAGTGGTGAGGTGCTGAACAGCTGCCCAGAGAGGCTGTGGATGCCCCGTCCATCCCTGGAGGTGTTCAAGGCCAGGTTGGATGGGGCCCTGGGCAGCCTGGGCTGGTATTAAATGGGGAGGTTGGTGGCCCTGCCTGGCAGGGGGGTTGGAGCTTCATGATCCTTGAGGTCCCTTCCAACCCGGGCCATTCTGCGATACTGTTGCTGGAATTAATTGGAGTGCAGTGCTGTAACTGCAGAGAGCAGCAGAGGTGGGGCGATGGCGACTACTTAAATCCTTCTATTTGCTCTATCATGTACGCAAGCACAGGGAATGATCTTGTTCCCTTCATGCTTACTCAAACACACACCAATATTATTTTTAGGGAGTTCTAAAAGCAATTAAAGCGGTGATTCTCTTACTTCCTAAAAACACCCATCTTTCCCAAAGAAGCAAACATCTCCTGCTGCAGATCTCTGCGTTCCCAGATAAGATTTCTGCCTTGCAGAGATATGTTCCCATTCTTGCACCAAATGCCAGTGTTTACCACTTGATTCTTTACAGTCCAACAGAGAACAAATTTGCTTGGCGACAGCATGACAAGTGAAGCTGAAATATAGGAGCTTTATGACACATTTTTACTGGGTGATTCCACTTTTATCGCAGCAGCATTTTCCTAAGATGCTGATACAATTACCCATTGTTCCTCCTGTTGTTTTCACCTGGGCAAATCCCAGTGAATTAGCAACTTTATATTCCCCTTGTCACCCAGAGAGATGTGCCACGAACCTCTGAGATGTAAATTTACAGCAGCATCCCCAGAACACATAAAGGCCTTATCCTTCGCTCCAGTGGGAACAAATCGGTTGCAGGAGCATAAAAACAAGAGGGGAAAAGCCAGCATGGAGGCTGAGGAGCATCCTGCCTTCTCACCACGCTCTGGGGAGCAGAATCAGGTCCTGTGCAATGCTAAGTGCTGCCCAAAGCACAGCATTCAACTCTCATCTCCTTTAACTCTGAGGTACGCACACACAGGATAACTATAGGGAATCTTTCCAAGGGAGAAATGTCTAATTGTTTTTAATTGATATTTTTAATGAATGAGTACCCATGTAGGGGTGACTGAAGGGGATGTGGCATTCTCCCAACCCCATGTAGAGCTGCCAGCTCCTCCAGGGCAGCCCCAGCCCTTCAGGTCCTGCACCTTGAACCCTCAGTGACAGACATCAACGTGATCAGAGGGGCTGTGCGTGCTCAGAGGGGGGTAGAGTTAAACCTGGAAGGAAAACATGGGCCAGGAGAAAGGTTTTTCATTGGGGTTAGCTGCTCTCCTGTGTGTGCACACACCGGATCAGGGCTAGGAGGAGCTGGCTGTTGTTTTAAGTCTCCCTTTTCTTTTGTGCTGTGTCTGGGCAGGACTCAGATGTCTGGAATGCGCCTTAAAACCGCCTTATCTACACAACCGATCATTACATGGCAGGTGCTGGAGCCTACTTTATTTTCTCATTTCTCTTCTTTTTCTTCTCCTCCCTCCAACTTCCCCCTTCACCCCAGGGTAGGAATTTCTGAACCTCGACCAGTAAACACCTCACGGCTCACACACCTGGAATCCACTCCTCTCCATCGCTGCTCAGCCACAGAAAAACAGTGGGAGGAAGAACATGAAGAGCCATGACAGAAGGAACACCCTGCTCCGAAAGATGAACACCTGAAACACTTCAAACAGAAATTCAGAAATAGGAAGACAAGCTAACGTTTGTTTACCTGCCCAAGTCAAAATAAAATAGAATTCAAAACGTTCCTTCATTTCTCCTTCTAAACACCCGCAGAGCTTCGCTGTCACCCAGAAATGGTGGCAGTAGCTGAGACAAGCTGGCAGCACCCTGCATGCAGTGCACAAGTGAGCATTTGCTCCTGCAGCAAGTGCCCTTGGTGGAGAGCTGCAGAGCATCTCAGGGCACTGCAGCTCTGCCTTCACCCCACGCCAGTCCATCGTTCCTATGCAAGATGGCACAGATTGCAGCTGGACAACAGAAGTGGTGAAGCGACCTTGCACTTGCTCACAACAGGAAGACTGGTGCTATAATCTTATCAAATCTGAACACGCTTCGGATCAGTCTTGCAACTGCAGGGGCTGTTGAGGATCACTTTGCAGCCAGTGAGAACGGTGCACTCCCACTGCACAGGGATTGCCACATCTCTGTGCTGCAGTGCCCTCAGCTTTGGTTTTCAGACAAGTTCAGGTGCTCCATCCACTAACACACACTTCTGTGTTACAGGGCCTGAAATGAAAGGGTGCTGCAAAGCCTCGAGGACAGCGTGACCATAGAGATCTTGTCCGCCTTCAGATTTGGGTGCAGGATGGGCATTTAAATGAGATATCCTGCAATGAGGGATAGCTCAACACTAATTGCACCTTATCATGTCTTAATTAAGTGTCAAAGCGATGCCACGATTAGTTTTACGCCAAATTAGCCATAGGGCACCGATAAGCAAAAGCAAATCTGAGATCACCAGCAGCTATTTTTGGCTGTTTTCTGTTTAGGGCTTTGCTTGCTGCATACCTGCAAAGGGAGACAGCAGAGCAGCAGGAGGGCAGGAGCAGCGCCCCGAACCCCACAGCTCCCAGCACAGAGCAGTGCTGTCCTAACTTGTGCCACTGGAATGAACTGACGCAGAAGAGCCTGAGGATCAGAAGCATGCAAAGCAGCTGCAACTGTATCACCTTCCCTCCGCCATCCCGGAAAACATAGCCCACAGTTATGCTTTTCTGCACTGGAAAACCCCACAAACCGCAGCACACGAGCGGCAGCGGGAGGTTCAGGTTTAATTAAAGGAAGTTTTAACACGCTCAGGTTGCTCTGGGCTCGGATCGTGGAGCCACACTGAGCCCACACCTGGGGGGTTCGAGCAGCCCAGCGCTGGGCTGCACCATGGCTGCACCCGTGGAAGGGCAATGATGCACTCAGCCTTTGTCCGGGTCACTTGTTGTAGCAGAACTGCACCAAACTCAGGATAGTTTAAAGAAAACCGTGTCTCATTTACAGGAATAAAGAATTAAAAATCAACACACATCTTCCCACTGTGGCCCATGTGTGTCTTCACCCCTTCCCAGCTGGCAGAAGACAGGTAGGGGTAACAGGAGCATGCACGCAAACGGGGAAGCTCTAGGACCACACTACCATAGCTATCTCACGCTGTGCCCACAAGCAAGGAAAGCAAAGCAGTGACCTACACCCAGACAGATCCTGACAACGCCAGCATTTGCCCCTGTTTGTCTCAAGAGGTGAATAATTCTCTCCACTGTGCACACATTTCTTTCTCTTCTGCCCATTACTGCACCTTGTCCCTATTTCTTTCACAAGCACTTAGCCTAAAGGCACTAATGGTGTGCAGTAGGGCCGATCCTCAGCTTGCACAGCACCATTAACCTCACTGAAAGTTGCATAGCTGACCCATACATACTCTCCCAAACCTGCACCTCTCTTCTTTCCTACATTATACATACAGCATCAAAACCCATTCCTTGCACCCAAGCACACAACAGCCATGCACCCACTTATACCAGGCATCCATTACAACCCACAGTGGCAGCAGAACCACGTTAGTGCTGCACGCACAGCCTTTGGGGATTCTTACTTTGCTTTATTGTTACAGCTGAGATGCAGAAAGAGAAATTCAAATCAGGGAAAGGCAATAATCTCCGAGCCTGCTGCTCATCAGCGCATCACCCGCTAAAGAGCAGAGTCCTTTATTAAAAAGGACACATCTTATTAAAAAGATATGAAACAAAAGTGATTTTTAATTTTATTGGGGAGACAGAGTCATTGCCAGAGACAGCCCGTGGCTACGTGTGATGATCGAGTCAAGAGGGAGGGCAGCGAAGCACTAACACAAATATGAAGCTAATAACTTTTTTACTCTTAGGGAAAGTGCCGTTCAATTTCTGGTGCTCCAGGCATGTGCAGCTTGAGTGGAAATTTAGAGAAATTACATCCACCTGCTTCCATCTCTTACATGCAGGGCCAGATCTCCAGCCAGCGTAAATCAGTTTATCTCCGTGCAGGCAGATTGATGCCAGCCGAAGGGCAGCCTCTGGTCCTGCACTTCTGAATAAGAAGTTTTAAAATACAAATGAGTTTGAACCCCTTATAAAGATATTCTGCACTCGCAGAACTTGGATGGGAAAGCAGAACTCCCAGCCCGCCTGAAAGCATCCTGCACTCTCCTTAGGGGAACGAACAATGATTTCTACCAAGGTTATTTTATTTTATTATACATTTACAAACCTGAAAATACCTGAAAATAGGTCATAGGTTTGTTTTCTTCCAGTTGGGTTTTAAGTACTGATTTTTATTCCTTCACCAATACCTACTGGACCAATGTTTTATTGATGTGCTTGGATACACACAAAATGAAATAGGGATTGCTTGCCCTCAGCTCTGCATTGCTCTCAGCAGCAGGAACTGCTCCGCTGCCCGCTGCCTCCTAGAACTTATGCACATACTTAGTGGTTTTGTACACTGTAGCCCACACTTTGACAAGCCAGCAGCAGAATACATGAGCAACAGAAACACAAACACTGATCTCTCTTAGCCCCTCACCAGGCTGCTCGAAACAGACACAGAGCAAAGGTGGGATCATACCACCACTGCTCCACAACGTACCTAACAACTCCAAGTGAGTCAACAGAGAGCAGAAACCATCCCCCATGGATACTGCATGTCCGTGTATCCTCTAACATCACATACAGCCCCTGCTGCAGCATCAGGGAGATCTGAATGTAAGGCCAACATGCAGCGTGCTCCCCTATACATCACAAAGCAGAGCCCAGGCAGCTGCTGGCAAACCCTCTTGGGCACCTCGTGCGCACAGGCGATGCTGCCAGCTGGGTGAGCTCCGAAAGCACCAGCTCACTGCATGGACAGACACAGCACTGCACAAAGAAAACACTGTGAAAAAACCACAGCTATGGAACCCGATGGGTCGAATTCATTTCTGCTTTGCAGTGGGAGCGAAGGCTAGCTGCTCAAATCCACTGGCTTTGTGAGGTCTTGCAAGTGCAGACAATGAACAATCCACAAGTGATTGAGAAACTGCATCTACCTGCAAGACAGTGCCTGCTGTCAGACTGCCCTGGCTGCCCAATGCCTCTGCTGCAGTAATTCCTGAGCAATACATTGATGGAGCAAGTTGCTTCATGCTTGCTGCCTAGACAGAAATTAACTCAATGAGGATGAGAGCTTAGCTGTGCTATTGAGTGCTGCTGGATGGTACTGAAGGTCAGTTGCTGCTAAGTGCAAGTCATTGACCAGCACTGCTTGTATTCAGATTCATTTGAAAAGGGCAAGTACTGTAAAATTGGTGGCGGATGCCCCAAAACTTTAATGCAGGACCAGCCAAGGCCTACATCATGCCATCTTCAAAGACAAGCACGCAGCAGGGCTTCTGCAGTCCCTGTTTTGTGTTGGAGGCAGCTGACAGACAGCCTGACGCATGGGCACAAGGCACCCATATGGGCACTAAGGACCCCAGCTGCCTCCAGTTCCAGCTGCAGGTTTCATGGGCAGAACAGCCCAGCAGTGCCAAATCCAGCCAAAAAGGGCCTCTGGCACAGGCAGGGCATGGAAAGACTTGCCATGTTTGCTCGATCTTTTGTTTCCTAGTTCTGGTGGAGATCTGCAATAACTTCTGCATGCTGAACACAGCCATCCCCAGATAAAGGAGTGTGAATGGAGGGAGCACTGTTTTGGTGTGAATTCTCTTGATTAGTTATGAGCTCAGCTGCTGGCCGTTGTTCTGGCTCTGTGTTGCAGGGAGCAAAGGAAGAATTCCACACTTTTATCAAAGAGGCAAAGCTCCAAGTCAGAGATAAGGATGTGGCAGGGGACAATGTCAAAGGCCTTGCAGAAGCCCAGGTAGATGACATCAGTTGTGCTGCCTTCCCATTGTCCACCGATGCCATCAATCCATCACAGAAGACCACCAGATTGGTCAGGCATGACCATCCCCAGATGAAGCCATGCTGGCTGTCTCAGCTCACCCGCTCATCCCTCACGTGCCTTAACACGTCTTCCAGGAGGAACTGTTCCATCTGTTCCATGAGCTTCCCAGGCATGGAGGTGAGGCTTACCAGCCTGTAGTTCCACTCTTTCCTGTAAATAGGAGTGATGTTTCCCTTCTTCCAGTCACCAGGGACATCTATGTGTAAAACTGGTGTCTCACACATCCAAAAACGCTCTCTCAGAACATGAAAATACCAGATAACATCAAGAAAGGCAATCTAACATCTCTTTCTAAATCATTAATAGAAGGATGGCATACTGGGATCCTGCAAATACCCCCATAGATCACGTTCTGCAAAAAGGCAGAATGTAAAACATGGGCTCACACGGTTGGGATTTTGCTGAGGGTTAGAAACCTTCAATTTTTAAAAAGGCAGAAGGGATCCCAATCACACTTAAGCTGCCTCTCTTTATCTCATAATAACTGTAGTCATCAAAAATCACCTTAGAAGAGCATGAGGATATGCACTGCAGCAATAAATAATGCAAAAGGAGTAGATTAGTTCACAGCATCCTTTTTTTTTATAGATATCTTTTGCTTGCACGATGCTGGAAGGTAATAACAGCCCATCACTTGCAAGGATCCTTGCAGTTCTTTATTATTTTCTTTTCCCAAAGGTGTGGGCAAAGTTACTTCAGTAGCCATTGCTCACTGAATGAGCGTAACCTGAAGCTATGCATCCCATAGTGGGAAAGGCTGAACCAGAAGCCCCATTCCATGCAGAGGAGGCAGCCAGCACACCAGCACTGCAGCGCTGCTGACACATGCAGGTCTGGGTCCCAGTTCTGCAAAGCACTGCAAGATGATGCAGCTTACAGCACACGCTTCAGATGCTGCCCACAGACCTTTCAGGCTCCAGCTACCCCAGTCTGAAGGCAGGGAAGTCCGTGCTGCATGCTTGCAGTGGGGTTAGGCAGATGCTATTTACCCGTGTGTTGTTTTGGTAAACCTGGGGGAGTGATCTCCACTGGGGTGCAGCCACTTCACAGCTTGCCACCCGTGGGGATGTCTGTAAATACACCAGTAAATACACACTTCTAACCAAAATAAGTCAATTAGTAACATTAGCGTTGGCTAGGCCTCAGTCCCAGTGACTTCCAGCAAAGCTGAGGCATACATTAAATGTTTCTCTGAACTCTTATCTCCTGCTCAAAGAAAGCCACACATACCCAAACACTCCTCCGTTCCCCTGATCTACATGAGGAACATCAGCCACGATGCAGAACGATTAGAATCACCTCCGAACTGCTGCAGCAGCTCCCACACACTGCAGGATGTAGAGGGCTGTGGGGGCAGCTCTGCCAGCCACCACCTGAGCCCGACCCCATCCCAGTGCTGGGATGCCTGACCCCAGCAGTGCTCTCCCTGCCCCGTTCATTTCCAGGCAGGACACGATGCAGGGTTTGTGAGGCAAACTTCACAGACTCTCCATAAGGTGACTCTGCCTTTGGAAACATCGCTTACAGACGCACCAGAAATGGAAATGATTGTTTTTCCCCCTTCAGCACAGCGTGCTTCAGATTTCAGGCTGTGTCACACAGCTGCTAGTCGCCGTCTGTGAGTTCTTAAGGCTGCCAGTACTAGAGGTGGTCAGAAGAATGAAACCTCAGGTTATCAATTCAGACACCATATAACAGAATCCAGATGTTAATGCAATGCACCCAAATAAAGCCAGGACCTATCGATACACAACCTAGGCAGCGTTTTCCCAGCTATCCAGGAGCCCACATCCACAGCACACCAAACCAACGTGCCTGCAGCCACGGGTCGTTTTCCCTGGATTTAAGTGGGCTCTATTGTGCACTGGAAGCTGGCACTGGTTTGCTCACTGCACATAGCTATGATGGAGAGCAGCACAGAACAAGTCAAGACAGCACAGAGCTGAATAATGCTGAAGAAAGGAACGTTCCCAAAGGCGTGTCCCTGGCTGGGATCGCTGCTCGATAAGCCGGCGTGTAACTGCACATCCCCAAGGGAAGGGCTCGTGTTACTCACAAGCTGCAGACAAAAGGCCAAGAATTAGTTGACAAAGCTGTGCAGCTCTGCGTGCTGGAACAGATCGGGCTGGGAGGAAGGTCTGTCTGCCACCGACCTCCAAAAATCAAAGTGTGTCCCCTAGAAGGAGCTCAGTGCTGCACTGGTGCCGGAGATGGGCACAAGCTCAGGTCATAGAGATGGGGAGGGAGCAGCTCCATGCCCACGCAGAGGGGGAGCGGGTTGAACCAGGAGCAGGGATGTTATGTGAGCCCCCAGCTCTTCACTTCAAAGCTATTCTCCTAATTGCACGGACCAAATGCTTGGGAGATGCTCTCCACCCAGCACAGAGCCACGAGCAGTTGCTGCAGCCATTATCTGTGCATCTTGCATAAAGTTGTTCCCTACTTCTCCTCTCCATAACTACAAAAAGAGCCCAAAACAGAAAACACATTTTGTGGAGTGTTTGGCTTTACTCAAGCCATACAAATCCACTTCTGCCACACCCTGGCTTAACACTGCCAGTAAAAAGAGTTAGTTAAAGCTAGAACACAATGAAAACCCTCCGGAAGCCAATGGTACTTATCCAAACTAAACTCATATTTTTCATGACCACATTTTAACACGCAGCTTTGTCAGCACTTGTAGTTTCATAAGGATGACAGTCAGAACCACCACTGCTGTTCGCAGCACAGAGACACAAATGGACTCATAAACAGTGATTGCTCCATCCCAGCGGTGCATGCGATTGCACAAGGAAATGTCTGTGCCCAAATCCATTACACAGAAACTGGCACAGAAAGGCCAAAGCCACCACCGAGCTCTGTGGTCAACTACGGCACCCTCTGCTTTCCTTGGGGGAGAAACACCAAGGAATGCCCCCAGTGAGGAGGCAGAAGGAGTGCTCTGCTGTCTGGGCACAACACACACCCACACCAACACTGCAAACACTGCTGCTGGTGTTCCTGTTTGGTGTTCCCCTGTGCACAGCCTCTCCATGCGGCTTCCCTGCAGCTCTCCATTTTGGGAGACTCGAGGTTTGCTGCAGGAAGAGGAGCTGCTGTTTCAAGTGATAATGAAGAAGCACGTCTGTTTGAAGGGAACGTGCTGGCACACGCTAAAGGTAACAAAAGTGTCACTGCAGGAAATGAAACCCAACCTGCACGAAATCATAAATAGATTAATTGAAAGAACTAGGAGAGAGCTCCATCTGCAAACACTGCCAGAGCTGTCAGCAGTGCTCCCGTCCGTGCCCTAAATATGAACACAGGAGAAGTCAGACCCAGCTGCTCCCAAACCCTCGTGCACTGCAGCACGCTGCATACTGATGTGCAGCCATGCTCAAGCAGCAGCCCGCCAGCTGCAGAACTGCCTTCATTTTGCTTTGTTTGCTTAGACATGAGATCTCACATTCTCTTCTATTTGCACACCGAGCGGAGCTTTGCACAGGCAGTCCAAGTCAGGTAGAGGCAAGGAAACAAATGCAACAACTCTTAGGAAAAGCCTTTTAGAAGCAGGCAGTGTGCTTCCTCCAGGTGGAGGGACACAGCATCAGTGCCTTCCTAAGGCTGGGGACCTGGTGTGATTTACGGGCCTGGATCTCCTATTATGTCGGGCTTAAAGCAGTGCAATTCATTTACCTTCCTCAGACGTACTTTGCTTTGCTGTCAGGGTAGGGACAGATGTGTGCCCATAGCATTTTCAAAGAGACTCAGCCTACTGCTCATGGCTCTCCTAATACATAGTACAAAACAAGAACTGTTCCTGTAGTCCATGGGCTCCCTGGAAGCTCTCCCTCCCACCCACAAGGGTTATCAGGTTCTTCAGAATGTCTGTTATAGTGCAAGGCAACTTTTTAATGTTGCTCTAAACAACAGAACAGTGGGAGGAATATTACCTCCATATTTTCCAGGTAATAGGTTTCTCTGTAATTTAGTTTTCCACTCCGTGCTATGTTTCTCTGTACATCTTTATAGTATAAACAACACAGCTCTCTACAGACATACATCTCCATCTACGATCCAGTTATAGCAGCTTCCTGCTACGTCCCCTCCTCAGCCCCGAGCTTCTGCCATCAGTTCTCATTCGACAGGAGCACACAGCAGCAGGGCTCCAACCTGGGAACAGGCAAACGGGGCTCCTACAGCACAGCTGTGTGCAGAGAGGTAGAGCCCTTTATAAAATGATGGCTAAAGCAGTGCCAGGTGTTCTTACCAGGGCAGCACCAAGTTACCCACATAGACAGGCAAGTCAGGAATCCCATCTTTGCTGCCTAAAGTCCATTCTGTACAAAGGCAGATCCAAGACTTCTCTTTCTTGCCACCCCTCTCCCCCAATATGAAGCTGAGAAGTGCGCTCCCCACCAGTACTGTGGGCCACGTACACCAGCTGAAAACGTTCATTTCTGAAGTACTGTTACCTTCCTCTTGTCAGGAGGACGATACAACCTGCCTTTTGCTATCAGATGAAGCCTGCAGACCCAAACGCATACCAAGAGCTTCAATTCTGAAGCAAGCTGTGAGCACGGAGCCTGCTCTGCCTAACGGTCCAGACGCTCACCGGCCTGGAACCCAGGGCTTGGTACAAATAACTGCATTGGGTGAGGTTTGAGATGGACTTCACAGCTCAAAGCCTCTGAGACCAACCAAATCTCAGCCAAAACTACACTTTAAATCGTCTGTTGGGCTGACTGATAACCAAAGCATGGCTCATTACAGATCTCACCTTCCAGTTTGTCGCACTGCACATAAAGGCTTTGAGGGTTCCTCCCAAACACCGGCTGGGTAGTGACGTCCCAAAGCAAACACAGGATGAGAGACACTGATAAGTCTGGAAAGGCAATGGGGCAGCAGCTGGGTGCTCTCAGCCCTCCCCAGCAGTGCTGAGAGCAGCGTGAGCCAACACTGTGCTGCAGCACTGCTCTGGGGCTGCAAGCACAGCTCCTGCATGGGAATCAATGGGCAAGAGGACACGACGTAGTGAGAGAAGCCCATGTGGATGCAGCCTCTAGGATCAGCACCAAGAGAGCAGTGTACAGCTGTGGCTGTTCTCATTGGGGTCTGGAGTGTGTGGGAACTCCTGAAGCAACTAAAGCAAGCTGAACAAGAAAAAACAGTACAGATATCTCTTTCTTAAAGAAGAAAATGCTTTCATGGAAGAATTCCCTGCTGCAAAGACAGAGTTAAACCCTTCACCATCCTTTTTCTCCTTATACTTTGTTTCGCTTCTTAAGGCTAAAGAGCAGCACAAGAGCAAAACAGCAAAACCAGACCAAAGGTTTGAAAGCCTTAAGGTTGTGCTTTGCTGTATCGCCCTGTGAGGGCTGGAGCACAAAGCAGCCCTACTCCCTGGGCAGACTCACAAGAGAGATGCATGGGACTGCCAACGGTACATCCCACAGTTAAATCAATGCCTCTGAAGGAAGAAAGGAGCCAGATGGGTTAACGTGGAAGAGCCAAGATATTTAACTAAGCTGCAGAACCAGGTGTGTAACCCAAAGCCAACTCCCATTGCCAAAGGGGGAATGGGAAGAGAACAGAGGCAGTGTTTTCTTTTAAATTTGGAAGTGAAAGGGAGACGGTAAACTTGTGTGGAGCCTGGGGATGGGGTGAGGACAACAGGAGGGACTGGTGCAATCAGTTTTCTTTCCTCTGCAAATTGCAAATAAGCAATTACAGTTGAGAATATTTAAAGTGAGTGGAACCTGTCAGCTGCTGTTTGACCTCTGCAGGGATGTCATGTTAAACAAGGAATCGTGGTGCTATCAGGTGCCGGTCCATGAAGCCTCAGAGGGGATACAGATGACCTGTGCCACTGCAGGGATACCCACCTGTCAGCACAGAGCAGGGGTTGTGTGAAGAGGGAAACACTGCATGTTCACCTTTCTGCTGCAGTGCTGATGGGAACATGCATCGGCGAAGGGCTGGCAGCAGAAATGCCAGCAAAGCTGACTTTAAGAAGTAACAGCAAATGGTAACTCCAGTGCTAAAGCCAGAACTGAGCAGGGAAGACGACTCCCTGCAATCAAAGGACTGCATCCCTCCATGCACATGGGAGAGTGAGTGCTGCAGACAGGAAGGGTGCAGGAAGGCAGGTTACACTGCACACAGAAACGATGCGAAATAAAAGTGAATCAGAGATACCCTGGGGTTCACTCCTGTGATAGGAAATACAGGGACTGCAAAGCCTGATGGCTCTATTCATTCCTCACTCCTAGGCAGGCAGTTGCTTTACAGAGCGCTTTTTCCACCAATCATAAATAAACTTTGGAGGCAAAGGAGGAAAAACATCAAATTATTCTCTATCTGCTTGTGGACTGAATTTACAGCAGGCGATTCCAAGAGAGGTGGCCCTGAGCTTTCCTCTGCTGTGTTTCATGTCTCAAACCTGCAGACCAAGAGAATAACCTGATTCCATTCAGTGGACAAATTTAGAGGTCAAAGCTGACAAGCCTTCAGACCACCCAGGGCTCCTCCTGGGAAGCCAAGCAGTGGAATGCGCCCATCGCACACCGCAGGGAAGAGCCTCCATCCCCTGACACCTTTCCATCAGCAGGGCCTGGGAGCTGGCAGCAGCTTGATGATGTGCCGACAGCTTTTCCACCTAGCGGGCACGTGTTGAAAGCTTAAGGCAACTGATGCTTGAAGTGAGTGGGTATAATGGAACGGCATTACATTCTTACCCAGCCAGCCACCCTGCAGCCAGCCCCACCGTATCTGTCCTCAACAGAAAGAGCTGTAAACAGTAAAGCTATTTCTTGTTTCACAGTAGCAAATAAAGAGCTGATTTAGATCTAGCAGAACTACTGCCCTCCTTCAAACCCAACAAACTGAAGAGTTGGGCTTCCTGTTCACATAGCACTAAAATAAAAGCAAGCAAGCAAGCAACAGGTACAATAAACATGAATATAACCCCAGTAGTGATAACCTGCAGTGCGTGTTTCACACGTGGAAAACCTTGACTTCCTTTTCTCTGGGATTACTGTAACAGATGCGTTTGTAGGCTGATATTTTCAACTCTCTATTTGAGATGCGTGGCAAAAAAGTCATCCCAACTTTTTTACTTGGGAAGTCACAGTGCACAGTGCTGCTAAGTGCAGCTCAGCACAATCAGAACGTAACACGTCAACCTCGTGGTCTGTGTCATAACCAAAGCAGCTCCACTTAGGATCTCCAGCTTACCCAACGAGCAAGCAAACGAGAAGGATTCATTTGCACTCCTTATTTGGGAAGCAGCATGGAAGAGTGGTATTGTTAGCACTACAAAAAGACATTAAAAGGTATGTATAAATAAGGGGCTCGGGGGATTTGCATAATGCACGAGGGAACTTGGGAGTCATTTTACACCGATTTCCTTTAGTGCTGGAATTGGGATGAATGCATGGAAACACTTCAAGTGACATCCCTGCATGTGCCAAAGTTCCTACAGCCAAACCCTTCCCAATACGCCCGGTGCAGCTCAGTGCTGTGACCAACAGCGCACAGGGAGCGCATCACAACCCAACCTGGTGCTGCACTGCGCTCAAAACAGCTTTTCCATCTCCTTTGCAAGCTCTGCTATAGCAAAACTAAACCTCCCCCATGCTGAGAAGCCAAACCAAGAATTAGGTGACTCGATTTAAGAGAAAAACAGATGCTTTGTTTTGAACGGGCCCCTTGTAGCCTTAGCATGCTTTGAAGCAAGCACTGCTCGGACATCCTCTCTAGAGCCCCACAAGCGATGCACCCCCTCCCTGCAGGCGCATCCCTGCGCACGGCCGGAGGAGGAGCGCAGGGGACGCGCAGCGCAGCGCGGGGCGGAGCGCTCCGCCGTGCCCTCTCCATTGGCTGCGCCCGCGGGAGCGCGGAGCCGCCTGAGCAGGCGCGCAAATAAAGACTGCACCTGGGGCCACCACCTTAAAGTGGGCAGAACTTGCCTCTCCTGCTCCAGCACTTTTTAAACACTTTTTTTTTTTCCTTCCCTTGCTTTTTTTTTTTTTTTTTTTTTTTTTTTTTTTTTTTTTTTGGTGCGCGAAGTGCACCTCCGCTGAGGGCTCCGCTGCTCCTCCCTGCTCTCCTCCTCCCCTACAACACCCCTTTCCTTCTCCCTTGCTGGTGGGGCACGACAACCAAGCGCACTGCGCAACCCCGCTGCAGGAGCGCTGGCATTCTGCTGCTGTTCCACTTGCTCTGGAATTCTGGTCAACGGAAGGAAGAACAAGAAGAGAACACCCAGGCCCTGAAAGTATTTACTTACCAGCTGGGTTCAGTTCCCATCTCCATAACCCCCCCCCCCCCCCCCTTTTTTTTCTTGGCTTAAAGTTCAGTAAAACAGTTGCAAGACGGGAGTTGTACCTAATTAACAGAGGTGAGTGCATAGCTCATGGACTGAGAACTTGTGGGCTTGTGGGGGGATATGGCTGGGAGGCATCGCATGCAGGTGGGTTCTCAGGAGGCTGCAGAGCTGCACTAAGTTGCACCAGCCCTGTCCTGTTTGGTGGGAATGGTGCAGCACCTGCCCTTTGTGCTTTGGAAAGCAAGGCCAGGAGACAGGTTTTAAAAGGGAAGATTGCAAACATTTCTTGTTGTTAAGTAATGGCTAAGTTTTTTGAAGCATCAGTTGATGGAGGGATCCCTTAAAAAACACTTCTTGGACTGGCGAGAACTGAGAGCGCTATAATTCAACTACAAGCCATGGAGCTGCTCTGGCTTTACACCAGCGCAATGATTACCAGGCTTGAGCTGCCATACTTAAAGGTTCAGCTCAGTAGCCTATAGAGAACATTTAATCAAGCATTAGGTCGATGTTTGCAAAGTTCTTTGAGGTCCTGAAGTCACATAGTGCTCTGTGGGGTTACGGATGCTGAAGAACCAGGTTAGCTGCACCCAGCCCTGGGGTCAGAGCAGTCAATGCATTGAGCAGTCAGTGCATTGAGCTTGCTTGTCTCCCCTGCTGAGCGCATCTCCTTTCTTCTGTCTGTGGTGCACTGGCAAGAGAGTCTGAAGGCCTTCTCAATCCCTTAACAAGTGAGCTTTGTAAGAGACTTCAGCTTCTGCAGTAGGAACGGGTTCCTCTCCGAGCCGACCACAAATCTAACTTGCAAGTTGCAAAACCAGCTTGAAATTAAGAGAATAAAGCTCTTCTGCCTTTAAAAACAAACAGTTAATTTCAAAGAAAGGCTTTGGGAAAGCTTGGGGGAACTCAACCTTGCAGCACATTACATGCTACAGAGCAGCTCTGGAGATGAGGCAGAAAAATGGAAAGCCATGAATGAGCAGAATACACTGCAAGCACAATTCCTAGGAGAGGCCCATAGAAGGGTCACTGCCAGACCCAACAGCTCAATCAGCTACAGGTTGCAGATGTGTGTTAGGTTGCAGATGTGTCTTAGTTTGAGAACTCGTGCTCAGTTCCAGGCCTCACCTTCAGAAAATAGTTTGATAACAGCTTGATTTTGAATGCAAGTTGGTGGTAATTAAATCAGTTATTTTATACTTTTCTGGACAGGGTGCCATTTTCAGGCACTTTTGAGAAAATTGCTAAGGTTTGTCATCACTGGACCTAATGCAAAGTGCTTTTAATGTAGCAAACATGCTAGGAGCTTTGGTCAGAGCATCCATCTTTATCTCTTCGTTTCCCTACAGACAAGGATATAGCAACACTGGCTCACATTAAAGTTCAGAGAAGTCCAGTACAGTTGTACCTGACCTTTAGCTAAAGGTCTGCCACGCTGGGGAAGCAGTGGATCTGTGCTGCAGCTCCGGTGGATGCACAAAGACTGCAGCCCAACTCCCAAGTCTCCTCCCCAGCGAGAAGCAAAGACCATCAGAAGGCAGAACAAAAGTGATATTGTTAACCTTTAATGCACTTCAAGTTGTTATTTCAAATGGAGGGGTGATGAGCCATTGGGTGCAGGTCTCTAGAGCTTGTATTTCGAGTTGTTACCATTGTTTTGATGTAAGATTTTGCTGATACATGCTTTTAACTTGATAGTCTGAGCTGCTCCTGAAGCAAGCCAACACCAGCCTTGCAGCTGCTTCTTTTCCTCCACTGTCAGTTCCAGGCATGGAGTGGTTAATAGCTGCAAGCTGTGCATGAGGTGTTCAGGCACCAAAGCCCGTTGCAACTTGCCTAATAAAAGGCATTTCAAATAAACCAGGATTGCGTGGAGGAATTTCAGTTGATGAGCTCCTGCCTGGGCTGCTGGTTCTCAGGACTTACCCAGAAGCTCTCAACATGTCCAGACAAAGCAAAGGGAGGGGCATCAATGCAGCAGCAGACAGGTTTATATTTAAGAGGAAAAGCGAGAAACACCCAAAGCTATTTGCTGTGTTAAACCCTGCATCAGCACCTCCATAGCATGCTTTGGTTTTCCCTCCTGTAAGCACAGCCAAGCATTGTCGTTCACCTCCAAAAGCTTCACCTCTTAATCTGCAAAGCTCAAGCAAATTCAATCTGACAATCCCCGAGTTCAGGAAGCAGCCAAAGCCCACTGCTGGGCAGAACAGGACGTGGCACTCCAGCACTCCCAGTTTACCCAGGCTCCAAGGATGTGGGAACTGGGACCTGGATCCCTCACTTGGCTTCAGGGCCATGAGAAGCAAAGCCACCCAGTTGTATCTGATGGCTTCCAACAGTATTTGCCACTCCTTGCAGAGATACATTCAGGTTTCATTTCAGTTGGGAGATCTGGGGATTTCAGGGTGGACTTTTAGCATTTCCAGTCCTTTAGATGAGAAGCAACATTCAAGTCCAAAGCATATCCATTACATCCAAACTTTGGTGTTAAGCTTTGTTCTGTTTGCACCTGCAAAGTAGCCAGATGGATCTGTTTATGATCACATTGCTTCCCCAGAATCCTAGGAGAGATGAAGGACGAATGATTAACAGCCTTTCCCTTTCCTCTGCCTCATAGATGAGAAGCTGCTTGGAAGAGGACAGAAATCTCCTCGAGGGTTTGGACAGCGCTTTGCTCAGGGTCTCAGATCTCCCCCATGATGTAATTAACTCAATTTGGCCACACTGAGGTGCACGTGAGCAGCACTAAGCTGGCACCGCCATGTTAGGGCATGCTGTGTTTTCCTGCCTACGTGCTATGGGAAGCCTCTGGCATCAGACTTCAGTTATGCACCATGTTGGGCTGAGCACAGTATTCTTTCTGCCTTAACTAGGCTGAAGCAAAGCAGTAGCTTTGTGCATTCTCATTATTGCAAGTAAGACCAGGCAGTTCTTCACTGTGCCTATCTGCATTCTTTTGGTTTTGTAGGTTCAGATTCCCTGGCTACTACATTATAGGCTAAAATAAAAATGAATGAAAACAGAGGGGGGGGGAGGAAATGTATTGGTGAACAAAAGTTTCAGCTTAGAGGATTCCCATCAGCACTGACTGCAGAGTTTCACACCTCCTATATATGACTTGAGCATCACAGATATACCAGCTGCACATCCCTAAAACGTACTGTGAGACACACTGAGCACGCCTGCATTCCCAGGAGAAATAAGGACAATCCATGGGTTCTGTTGTCCTTCATTCCACCGGAGTCTGTCTCATACCTAACCAGATTTCAGTGGAGTGAAGCACAAGAGACATGGAGATGAATCAGCAAAGAGAGGAACTGCTTCCCAATGGCAGAGAAAGGAAACAGCGTGGACACTGATGCACCAGGCATCCAAATGGAGGCCAAGCATGCTGGCAAACAGAGGAACGGCACGCCGAGCACTTTCATAAGTTGAATATTGCTTCAGCAAGAGCCCATTTTGAAAACGTATGTACTTTCTGCATCGTATGTAGAGACAAAAAAAAGTCTACAAAGACCACAAGCTGGTTTCCTGGAGGCTTAAATACCTTCTTAGCAGGATATTAAACGCTAATATGGATAAATAAGATGTGTAACCATTGCTTTCAGTCATCTTCCCTCTAGGATTGCGGAGCCAAGTGCAGGAACTAGAATGGGACTGTCTCAGGGCACAAACAGTGCATTTCCTTAGGGATCCTCCTCTAAGCATCCCACCCTTGCCTCCCTCCAGCATCCCTGCTGCTGTATCTTCAGAGCGTGGCAGAATGTCATTGCAACTGTAGGCCCATTTATTTTGTAATAAAACATGTGTAAATAAGATTCAAGTCAAGGGAGAATTGAGATTCTTCAGGTTGAGCGCAAGACTGTTCTTTTAAGGTGTCAGTGTTAATTCCTCAGAGTTTAATGCACTTAAACATATCTGATGCACAGAAATGTCACATCTAACACCAATCATCTGCCAATTGCAGTTGCCTTTTCGAGGTCCTCATATCCCTGGGATTAGCAGCCCAAAAAATTAGATCCAGCAAATTTAAAGCAAAACAAGTTGTATACTTCCACCACCAGGAAGCATTATTTGCTTTGATTGGTGTAGAGCTGTATCTCAAGGCATTATGGCCCTTATTCCTTCTCAGCTGCTGGCCCCATCCATTCCTCCCCCTTGGAAGCCAACAAGCAGCTCCCACTGAGAGGCACTGCGCTCTCCCAGTCAGCAATCAAAGCTCCCAATGCTTCTGACATTTATTTCCAGGCTCATTCTTGAGCATAACACACACAGTGTTTCAGACACGGTACCAAAAGTGATCCTCCTGCCTAATACCAGTTATTGAAGTTGACTCAGTTCCAAATCAGGTCATTGTAACAAGGGAATCGCAGCACAACTTCAGATCAAGATCAAGACAGCCACCTACTACTACAGTTCCTAATGCACTCTTATCCACATAGCATTCATTCTCCAGAGTTATCTTCAGCTATATTACCAGAAAGAGATCTTCCTATTTTTTCCTGAAATACTTTTCTTCAGGGTATGTGAGAACAGAGACCTTCACAAAGCTTCCTTAGTTCTGGTTGCAGCCATCGGGTGGCTCTAATGGGAACAGCAACAAACAGATTCCTCTCCACACCTGCACTCCTTATCTTTCTATTAAAGCCATCTAAGTGTAACCATGTAAATACAGTGTGCCACGCATAAGGACATCAGAAATGCACAAGTCTGCTTACTTGTCAAATAACAAAACCAGGGTGCCTACCTTCCTGCAGCAGCAGGGTCAGGGAGCAGCACCCAGCACTGGGACATCCCATGCCCTGTTTGACATCCCCAGCACCTCTGTGGTGCCTTCAGCTTCCTGGGTGCAATGGGCCTTTGTAGGGCACTGGGAGCTCTACAAGGACAGAAATACAGCTGGGTATTAGTGATACACTGAGGTGTATTTACAGCACTGACAGTAACAGAGCACCTAGCCAGTTCTTTCTTCCTGCTGATGAAGGACACTTTGGCTGACAGCTTTCCATGCATTAAGGCAATGAACATAGAAGGCAGCAGACAAACTGCACATTGCTATGGACAAGCCTTTGTCAATACACCGTGCACTTAGCACAACTCCTTCAAGAGATGACAGGTGCTATGTAAATGCAAGCTCGTTATCAAAGAGACCATGGCTCATTGCTCAAGTTGATGTAGCACCAGAGACAAGAAAAACCCTCAAGTTACCCTTCTGAGCAGCAAAAAAGAAATTCAAGCATGGTACAGGCCATGAGGAAAATGCATCAAAGAACCACAGCAGAGCAGGCAGTGCTTCCACTCCAGCTCCACTTACCGGGCAGGACATGTCACAGATGCAGCAAGAACATAAAAGACCCTCCCTGTCAAAAGCTGGCGTGAACTGAAAGATGCTCAAGCTCTCTTGGGTTCATGGCATCCTATCTTGTCAAAATTCCTGTCCTTTTTGTTTCTTTCCATAGGGACAGAGATGGGCAATAACACAACTGAGCTGGGTACCCAGGGAGACAGACAGCAAGGGAAAGCAAAGTTGCCAACCCACTTACTAGTTATTTTAGTGATGAATCTGAACTCCCTACCTAAAATTAGTTCCATTCAGCAGAGCTGAGCCTCGGATACCCTCTGCTGTCTGCACCACCGACCCTACAGCCCTTTGTGTCCCCTCCCATAGGGGCTGCCTTGTGTCTGGTGTCAACTCCGCAGCGCTCTGAAGCGGAGGGGAGGTTTGGATAAGAGGCCCTTTAGAAACCCTTTCCAAATGTAGATTTGATTGACTGACTGATTGAACTTAATTGCAGACATTCTCTTAATTGTACACTTAATTACTGACACTGTGTCAAAAGATTTCTGATGCAGCACCTGGAGGACAACCTTACAAGTGCCAGTCAACACCAGCTGCACCAGGCACCGGGGAGGTGCCATGTCGCCTACAGCTTGGAATGGGAAAAAAATCATAATATTTTAATAATATACAATTAGACTTCACCCACCCTCGAGCACACGCATGCACACACACATAATCACAAGTCTCTTTGCAGGGAGGGCATCTAATGCATCAGGAAGAGAAAAGGAACAAAGCGGGATAATTATAGGACCACGCGACGGTCCCACCCTTCTGTGGGCTCCCCTAATATCCACGGCTCTGTGAGCTGCATGGGGAGGGTGTTATGCCACGGGTTTTGGCAGGAGCAATACAGCTGCTGGCCACTCATAGAGGAGCTGCAGATTTTGCGTGTTAAGCTGTGATCAGAAATAAACCCCCCCCCCATGATGTTTATTCACAGGTTGAAACATGAAATACTCTCAGCAGTGCTTTTGGGTCACTGCAGGTCTTCCTGCAAACAGCAAGGCATGGAGCAAACCAAATAACAGCACTGCTGCTGTTTTATTACAAACTTACTGCAGAACTGTCTGCTTATTGGAGAGATCCCATACATACAGGCAGCCCAGACATGAGGGCATCCCTAAAAGAGCATCACACCAGAGCTGTACAGGCAGCTAGCAGAAAGGAGTTGTTTGATACCCACAGAAATGCAATTTGCTCATAACACCTGGAGCCTCGTTAATTTACCTGTGACATGTTGCTACACTTAATTGCCTTTGACAATTAGCAACATTTCAACACCTCCTTTAATGGCCCAATTATGAGAACACTTGTCTTCCGTGCGGTAGATAGAAGAAAATAGATGGGTGAACTTCAGCAGCAAAACTCCTCTATGTGTGTTTTGTTAAAGAGCTTAAAAGCAAACCCCAACAAGAACATTGGTTTCCCTGCTCACTGCAGGCAGACACAGTGCCTCTGGCTGTGCCTGTCCCACTGAGAGCAGCTCCAAGGACCCCCTGTACAATTAATTACAGGGAAGAAAGCACTCAGTTCCCTCGATTTTTTTCCACACTTGATGCTTTATCGATTACTTCCATATGCTAAACGAAGCACCTCCTAGGTAGAACGCAGCCTGTTTCCATGCAGAGGCAGCACAGTGGGCATTAGAATAAGAAAGCACCACTTCTATCCAACTACATGAGCTCCTGGCTATCTAAGGGGGATGTTGAGCCAAATGCTTTGCAGAGCTGCTCTGTTGCAATGTGGTTGTGACCACTGGCTGCAGCATGGTGACCTTCCTCTCAGAAATAAGCAGGAAACTCCATATGCTGCTTTAGGGCAGGCACCTGCACTGAACAGGACACCCTGCTCAGGGTGCTTCCAAGTAAAAGCATCATTTAGTCCGGGATGAAAAGTTATGTGCTGCTCAGCCTCATTCTGCCCTCTCCTAAAGTGATGCACATTCAAAACATCCCTGCTGGTGCGGATGTCACAGAACTCAGATATAAGATGAGAGCATGAGACGCACAGTCAGGTCCAGGCACAGCAGCAGCCCATCCCCAGGACCCCCACACCCCCAGCAGTGCTGATGAAGAGCACCAGGTATGGCTCATGTATTCATATTTACAACACACATTAGGATTTCTGCTTCCCCCTTCCTCACTCCTAATGCTTTTCCAAGCTCTGCTCCAATCCCTCTCAGACTCTCCTCCAACACCATCGCCAGCTGTTTTCCTTTCACATCTCTCCAGCCACAAAGCTCACAAACCGCCTCCTCCAAAGCAGCCAGGAGGAGCCCCCGTGCTGAATGGAGTTGATGAATAAAACAATGTTTTATTAAATTACTGTTACATTTTGATTGAACAGCATTTGGGCTACACGGGAGCAGACATATTCCTGAAAGTAATTGGTTTTCCACATCTGCTTTCCTTACTAATTGGACTAATTACTTCAGTGTAGGATCATGTTCACTACTCTCCAGAAAGCAAGAAGCCTTGATTTACAGTGAGAAGAGCAGCAATTAGAGGGAATTAATTCATACAGCAACATCTAAATAAATCATATTATGAGGAGACAGCGATGTAATTATTGTGACTGGTGGCTCCCTCGTGCAGAAGCATCGTCCTTAAGCCTAAATCAAGCAGCTCCATCCTCCAAGGAACCCACCACAGCTCCTCCAGTTTCTCAGAGGATGCACTACCACATTTATTTTTAAGGCCTAACTGAAGCGCACTGCCAGAAACAATAGGGCCTGGCACTCCTCGGGCAGGTGAGAAAAGCAATCAAGTCTTTCACAGCCCTGTCTGCTGGATCGTGTGCATTCAGCCACCACGGATAACATATGCCAGCAGCAGCTTCAAATCAAAGGTGCAAGAACTTCATGGGGGTAGCATCCTCCATCACAACACAAGGCTTTTCTTGCTCTCCAAACCCAGCCCATCCGACCCATTAGGCCAATTAAAAGGTTTCAAGAGCTACAGGGCTTCAGAAGATGATCCAGCCCCATATGTTGGTGATTTACCTTCCTCCTCGTGTGATAACAACCTGGTCCTACCTCATTGACTGGGACAGACATCTTCCCTTGGCAGGCTGTGAAAGCCATTTTACTGAGGCTGTATGTTATTAGTTTTGTTCTTCGCATCATTCTTAGTGAGTCGCTGGGATCAAACAACTTCCCCTTTAGAACACACAGTTCTGGTGAAGTTCCACCTCCAGCATCTTCCATCTGGTCCTCCAACAAACCTGCAGCAGTAAGGCACAGAAGCACGAGCCTCGTGCTGCCTCCTGAGCACACAGACCAGCTTTTCTTCTCTCCAGTCTTAATAGCGACCCATAATAGATGTAGTTCTGCTCTATAAGATAGTATGTCTCCCACTGGGTTGACTTAACATGGTAAGCACCCTAGGAATCTGTATTATGGACACCTGCATGTTGGATAGCCACGTAGTCTTGCACTACCATATGATGTGCACGAGCACAAGAATTAGTATACAACAATATTAGACTTGCTGTCCACATCCTGACACATCATAAATCCCTTACATCAGAAAGCCAACTTCCACATCCAAACAATTACTCTGCTTTAGCAAGTGCTTGATCCATTAGGAATTAGGGTGATAAATTGTTAGTTCAGACAGGTGGAAACACATCCATCTTGATTTGCCATTCTTTTACCCTGGCAGATAAATATAGCCATCAGTTATAGCACCTGCCTGCTACAAGCAGGACTTGGTGGTTCTAAGAATATTTATTGGAGCCTTAGGTTTTTCTTTATTTACACCCATTCACAATGTTTCTCCCCCTTTACTTCTGAGAAATGGTCATGGCTGCCATTAAAACTCCAAATGTTAGAAAATGAAGAAATAAAAACTCCAGTTCAACAAGTGGAAAAGCACCCATGCACCAGGAGTTGGTCCAGACTGGGACACAGCCACCCAGACCAAGGGTCCATTTGGTCGAGTCCTCTATGAGCCACAACCTGCAGTTGCATATCTGCTGCATTATCCTGGCCTAGAAAGAGAATAATGGGGGAAAAAGGACCCGATCACTTCAGAAGCACATAAAACAGAGGATCCATTGATTTCAGCCCTACACATCATAGCAGAAAGATGGATGCAGAATTATCACAGGGGTTCCTAAAAACCACACCAAAACCACAGGCGTACTAAAAACAAAAGATGTGCAAAAATAAATACATCCAAGTATCACAACAATCTAAGAACTGTTTTCAAGGTAAGTGCAGCAGCTAATAATTCACAGCCATTATTCCTTTATCTTTGTTCAGCTGGAGGTTGAGAAGATTTTAAAACTGCAATTATCAACAATAGATTTGCATTGAAATAAGCTTCTCCACTGCGTTTCTCACTCCTCTACCCTCCTCCTAAATAAAGACGAGGAAGCAACAAAGAAAGCAGCGTCTGTAACACGACAGATAAAGATTTGCTCCCCAAGAATATCCATGCAATCAGATACACCAAAAAAAGGAAGAAAAGTAGAGTCCATCTGCTAGCTGGGTCATTTCTTGAGTCAAACCAGTACGTTGTTTGCTTGGCCACAATGGAAAATAACATTTTGCATGCAGTGAGAGTTTCTTCTTTAGCAACAGTGAAGTGTTTTTCTATCTTATCTCTTTCAGCCAAGTTTTGATGATGAGTCCTCGTGGGAACACTCCTGGGGTCATCAGGAAGGGGAATCCCCCAACCCTGCCCCACACAGAGCCCCTGCTGACAACCCCCTTACACAGGGCAAGCCATCAACAACCCATTTTCTAATAAAGGTATCAAAGCAAGATAGCACCCACTTTTTGTTTTTTTGTTTTTCCTTTTCTGGTGCTTTCTACCAGGCTCTTAATAACCGTAGATTAATGAACAATTACAAGGCTTCACTCTTACCGCCCTGTAATTCCAAGAAAGGAAGAGCATCTTGCTGGAACATTATGCTTGAAAAACAAAGGAGAGCTTTGACTGTCAAGTCACTGATGTTCCCTCTCCACTTAAAAGCTTTCCAATTTACTTACAAATTATAGTGTTTTTAATGCAAATTAAGCACTAGAGAACATTCTTTCCTTCCCCCAGATTAGCAAGAACCAAATTGACCAAGAAAGCCAAACATGGAATCCGGACACAATGAATATTTTAAATAATGAGCCTATTTAATTATTCTGATTGGTGAAGTATGAGGTTATTAAAATGCCTGTGAACTGATGATGGGGTTTGAGCATATGGTTTTGCTTTCCGAACACAGAAAGCGTTTTCTGATACTCTGTGTTCCAGTACCCTTTGTTGAATTAACTACGGGATGAAATATAGCTACACATGCCCAGAGACCTTTGGGAAATATCTTTTGCTTCTGAAGCAAAAATCACATTGTGGAAGGCTCCAGGAGAGTGAATGAATGCACACAACTGCCCAGACCCTACACAAATTATCTCGCTCACTCCAGCTACTTGGAAATAAACAAAACCAAAGTTCATTCAGTTCCTTTTTCCTCCAATATGTTACTGAATTTACGTTTGCCCAATAGGTTTTCACTTACACATGCAGGAAAACCCTAAAGCAGAGGAACTCAGTTACAGAATCTGACCACCAAATACACCAAGTCCTCTATTTCTGTTGAGCATTCAGGTTAAGCATCATCCAACTTTGTGGCTGTTCTTTTAATTTTAAGCTCACAAACGCCTTTTCAGCCATCAGAACTCTACATCTGCAAGTTCAAACCATCAAACTACACTTTCTGTGCCAAAAAACTCTTACATGGCATTTCCCCCATGCCTCTTACAAAGGAAAGCACACTGCAAGCATAGAACATAAAACAGCAGAAAGGTGACTTGCTCTGGGTTGTGTCAGCACCACTCCAGAAGAGCACAGTTATCCTTACTCTAAACATTAGGGTCAGATTCTCCCTGTTCAGTTTTTGCAGTATCCATTTGCATGCCCCACCTGAGCTGTTATCACGTTGTGTTCCTTTCCCAGTGCACAAAAAGGGTCCTCTCCTCGTTTGGTGGTTGTGCACAAACTCCCTAGAAGCGTAAGCACTCCTGCCCAGACAGAGGGGAGTGGGTGAAGAGACTCCCACTGGAGGCCCTGATTCCCCAGGATATTGAGCATCTGCTGCTTCTGCAGCTGCATGCATCTCTGGGTCAGTGCACTCTGCTTCCTGACAGTCATCCATATGGGAAAGCTGATTATCCTGAAATAACGAGCACGCTTGCACAGAATGAAGCCTAGACTTGCTATTCCATGATAACCCCCAGCACCTCCCAACCTTCCTAGAAGGCTCTGGGACAGCACTGAGGTCTCCCCGTGCCCATCAGGAGGTTACGTGGGTGAAAAGTTCACATCCCCGTGGCAGCTCATCCACATCTCCTGATTTCTAATGCCATCTGCTCCTCCCTGAGCCTCTTTTCAGGTTTAATTAGGAATTCTGGATCTTCTGGAGGCTGAAGGGCATAGAGGTGAATGAGCACATCTGGTCTGTGCCTCCCAGCTTGGTATCTTTAACATCTCTAACATCCAGCGACTCCGAGCACAGGGTGACTAACGCTGCCCTTTGATGCAGGCTGAGAAAGGTCAGAACCCAATGGAGATATCCACTGTTCTTTGGCTTTTTAGTACAGATACCCATTCCCCTGGTTTTCTACCTTCTGGTTTAGTCACTCAGCACCTGACTCCCATCTGCATCTCCTGCACCACTCCATCTGCTTCTGCTCCCTCAAAGCTGGGAGCAACAAAACCGCTGTGATCATTACCTTGCCAACATCTTGAGCTGAGTTAGCATGAGGAGCAGTCAGGGATTCATCAGAACTGAACCGATCCTTCTTTTGAATACTTGCACACTGACACAATTACACGAAGACCATTTTAAACCCTAAGTCCAAAACAGATGCTCTGAAACAGCGTTGGGAAATGCAAGCAAGTAGGAGATCACTGCAAGAGCAGAGGCTCTTCAGCTTGAGAAAAGGAAAGGCTCTGGGGGGGACCTTACAGTGGCCTTCCAGGACCTGAAGGGGCCTACAGGAAAGCTGGGGAGGGACTTTTTATTAGAGCAGGTAACAACAGAATGAGGGGAAATGGTTTTAAACTGGAAGAGAGGAGATTTAGACTGGATATTAGGAAGAAATTCTTTACTGTGAGGGTGGTGAGACACTGGGACACGTTGCCCAGTGAGGCTGTGGATGCCCCCTCCCTGAAAGCACTAAAGGCCAGGCTGGATGGGGCTGTGAGCAGCCTGGGCTGGTGGAAATGTCCCTGCCTACAGCAGGGGGTTGGGACTACATGATCTTAAAGGTCCCTGCCAACCCAAACCACTCCACAATTCCATGATCACACATCACCAAGTGGGCCCAGAAGGACCAACTGGAAACGGTTTCAGTCACCACCCTTTTTTCCCCCCAGGGTTTTTGTTACAAATATCTACGATTCAGGATGCTGTGAAGTAGCCTGATGCCCAACAGACAGAATCACAGCCCCTTCCCACAGCCCATGGCTCTGACACCCCATGCACTGCTACACCAGCAAAACTCTTCCTCCTCCTACTGATAGCAGAGCCATACAGATTTCCCTCAGAAAGAAAATAATTCAAGCCCCTACCTACATGAGCGGGGAAGAAAAACAGCCACAAAACCCACAAAAGCCAACTAGACAAACAAAAAAGGAGATAAAAGCAGCTTGCTTTAAAGCTGGAGCTTTTCTGAAAGCCCGCAATAAATCTTTAAGATTATCAATAATGAACACATTCAATGTCTTCTCTTGTTCTTTTAAATCACTCCTTGCAGTGGAGAGAAATCAGTCTGGGGGGTTGCTCATATGCGAGCTGCATTTATTATCAAGGGATTGAGACTGCTAGGGATGGAGGGAAGTAAAATGAGCATCGACAAGGCTTGGGAAGAAAAGCACACCACCACTTCAGAGTCCTTCCTCCACCAATCTGTCACAGCACCCCAGTAATGAGCAGCGGAATTCATCTCCCCGATGACATTCACAGTGATAGATGTTGTCCCAAATTTAGTCAAGTGACAATGCAAAGTCTTTAATATGCAAAGGAGTCCTTTGTGTAACTCACCCTAACTTTGGTGCCTTGTCATTGCCTTACAGAAACTCCAGGAGAAACAAATTGCAATAATCACAGGAGCGAACAAGTTGGACTGAAGATGTCACAGCAGTAATGAAGCCTTCTGTTGATTATCATGTATACGTAGACATACATTACAGAAAACTACACAGTTCCATAAATTTCTTATAGACTACAAGAATTCAGCCCTATGGAGACCACATACCCAATGCACGTCTGAATTAGTGAACAGTGACGCCACTTCACCAGCTCTCCTTTATCCACCTGCCTCAGACAGGCTTTGCCTTACGCTCTGTCTCCTATTCCTGTCACATTAATATCTTCCTCGGCAGGATGAAAACCTCAGCTCATGCTCTTTGCATATGTCAGACATCAGCACCTTCACTAATTAAGAGGACTTCTTCACCACATTATTCCCAAGCCACAGTAGAAGTGGATGTGCCAGCCCTTAGGTTATTTAAAGCACAAGCTGGGGCTTGCAGCGATGAGGTGGTCTGTGCAACCATGGAACTGAAACAAAAAATAAGCTGTTTTAATGTTTTCTTCTCTTCTAAATATACTCACCTCATGTTTTCCACAGGTGCAGCATCACCCTGTGCCTCCCTGCAGCCTCTCAGTACATAGTGCATGCATCAGAAAGAGCAGATTATGAACTACCACGAGGGCAAACCCTATCTGGAACAGAGGTATAAAGCCAAGCAGACCCTCCATACAGATGCACAGCACTCCAGAACCACACCACGCCACCTCCCTGCTGTGTGCCACCAGCACAAGAGGGAAGATGCTCCATTGCTTCAGCTCATAAAGCAGCATGAAGACACAAACCCAGCACAGCACCCTGACCAGCTCATGCATTTCCCAAAGCGAAGCTCTGTGTGGGTTAATCTCACCTGCAAGGAGATGTCAATTGCCTGTCGAAAATGATCAGAGAGGAGAAATCAATGGACAAAGAGCAGCACCTCCAGAGAACAATTCATTATGTTTTAAAACTTACATCTGCTGCCCTGCTGGAAACATCCATCTCTCCTCTGACTGCAGAGAGAACCCAGCACAGGCTTCAATCACTGCTGATGTCCACTTGATTAATCTCATCCTGGATGTTTTCCATCAGCGTTTGAGGTGCTGTCAGGCTACCAGTAAATATTTTACAAACACACACTACAGACACATCCCGACAGCCAGGTGAGCGCAGCTTGCACTGCTTGGCCACCAGCACATCCAGACCCATTTCTGGGTCATTAAATGCCACATTCATGCAACTCCCTCCACCACTGGGCACCTTCTTTTTGCTTCTCATGTTGCAAAGCAGAACATTTCCTCCTCTCCTTCAGCACAGAGGGGATAAAGGACACACTCCTTCCAGTCCCTAATCATGTTAGAAAATCCTTCTGGCTATGCACATTACTTTAAAGGAGTATGTTTCTCCCTCCTGGTAGTTTTTAATTGATCACATCTGTAACAGGTAGAGCTGCTTGGTTAGCAAAAGGGCCATATCAAAGCATCCCATTTGTTGGTGATTTCCCCAGGGCATCTTTTAAACCATTAAAATTTGCAAACAACTTTATTTCTTATTAACACAGATTCTTAATTGCTTTCCTGGGAAAACAGTGGAGTTATGCGGCCCCGGGGTTTTCAAGCAAGCATTTAAGGATAGCTTTTTCAACAAAGCAAAGGCAGAACTGCTGGTTCTGGAGCAGTATAGGTTCAGATTTGTGCTGCGGTGTGAATTCCTGACTTGCTTGGATACCGTACATCCCACTGGGCCAATCCGAACACCTTCGTGCTGATGAATGTTACAAACAGACAACTTAGATCCCTCTAATAGGGCCAAATCATGCTGTCCCTGCTTCTACCATAGAATATAGAATGGCCTGGGTTGAAAAGGACCACAGCGATCATCTAATTTCAACCCCCTGCTATGTGCAGGGTCGCCAACCACCAGACCAGGCTGCCCAGAGCCACATCCAGCCTGGCCTTGAATGCCTGCAGGGATGGGGCATCCACAGCCTCCTTGGGCAAAGATGTTTCCCCATACCAATCTAAGACACGCTCACAGAATCGAACCTTATCTTTATGTGTATCGACATGATGATACCTTCTGGACTAAAGAAGCTTCTCTGACAGAAATGAAGAGAGCCTTTTAGTTTAGATCAATGACATTGGAAGTAGCTGTCCCTTCTCAGAAGCAAAGAGCTGCTCTTTCAGCTGAACATAACTCAGGAAAAAGCTTGAAATTTGGAACTTTCCAGGGTTCTGGTCTGTGTGGGCCTTCTCTTGTAGCTTCTCTTTATTGGAATTTGCCTGCAAACACGATCCAAATCCACACAGGAGCTGAGAACAAGAAATCTTTCCGTGCTTTGAGATTAACTTTAATCTAAAAGTGGCAGATTGTGTCTAGCAGAAGGGGAGAGCAGCTCTCTTTCTGTTTATGTTCATGAAGTGATTAACTTCCTCGAGTCTGCTTCTCAGCTTGCTAGCTCTGTGCATTCTGTGTGGGTGTAGCACTTACTGCATATCATTTCTATATCATCAGCCAGAGGCGGTGCATCCTGTGGGTGTCCAGCCCTTATTCTGCAGTTAGTGGCATCTGCTGGGGAAAAATATAGCCTGTTGTAGAGCCAGCTCTGAGGTCCTCCTCCCAGCCCTTCTCGTGTGCCTGCCTGTCTGCAGCGCAGCGCTGCCCTGTGCTGCTCCCTTTTGGTACCACGCTTTCCTTTCTGGCATCTGCACACACAAGCCTTGCACAGCACATCTGTGTCTCTCTCTGAATGCTGGCAGGCTTAGAGCCCTTGTCCTTTGTCCCTCTCTGGTCTGGAGGGACTTTGGGCTCCTGGTTTACACAGGGCATCCTCATGCCAAAAGCTTCCCTCGCTGTCTGAAATGTTCAAGCTATTCTCCCTTTCCCTCTTGTGCCTACAAGCAGAATAATATTTCAAATAGCTGCTTTTTAGCCTCTTGTCATTGAAATTGTGAGTGAGTTTTTTAGGACACCAGGGGATTTAAGTGCCCAGGCCTCGGAGTGGTTAATGAGATGAGTGCCAGAGCTTGTGATGATAGTTCTTTAAAAGCTTCTGTTGGAGTAGTCAGGGTCGAATGAAATATCAGTGTTCTGAGGGACAAGTGGAGTGATCTGGCTTTGTCTTACCCAGTCTGAGTCCTCGTGCCCTGATCACCATGGGGATTGCTCACCCACTTCCCTCAGGCAGCTAAAATGAGGGCTTTTGTGCCCTTCCAGCATACATAATGAGTAACCTGGTGTGTAGAAATAAGCACCTCTCTCTCTTCTGGCTATGTCACATCTCCTCCGAATTGCTCTTTTTCTTTCTCCAGCTGACAAATTGGATGCTGATTACATTGAGCGATGTCTGGGCCAGCTGACTCCAATGCAAGAGAGCTGCTTGATCCGACTTCGGCAGTGGCTTCAAGAAACTCACAAAGGCAAGGTGGGTAGATAAGACAGAAGGAACCCTTCTGCAAGTCTGGGTGCAGTTGTTCTCATAGCTCGGACGTCCCAC
>JACDJE010000053.1:1741891-1790277 GCA_016647715.1 Pavo muticus
GCTCTGAAAGAGTGGTCAGGCACTGGAATGGGCTGCCCAGGGAGGTGGTGGAGTCACCGACCCTGGAGGTGTTCAAGGAACGTTTGGATGTTGTGTTGAGGGATATGGTTTAGCGAGAACCATTGGTGATAGGTGGATGGTTGGACTGGATGATCTTATAGGTCTTTTCCAACCTTAGTGATTCTGTGATTTCAAGTATCTCAGGAGAATGTGACACCATCAGGCGACAAGGAACAGAGACCTTCCTGCCTGTTCCCACCCCCAAAGCCACAAACCCATGCACTCTCCAGCTCACACCAATGCCAACAAGCACACACACCCCAACCTACTGACTTGAGCTGAGGAGCAGCAGTAGTGCCCACAACCCTTCTGTCATACAGGCTTCTGCTTCCACAACCTTTAATCCACGCTGTCAGCCCTGCAAGATCAGGTATTAACATCTGGGTAACCTCTTGTACTAATTAAGATAGCAGATCTGTGATATTCAACTCCACGTCAGCTTCAAAGCCGAGCGCTGACAGGCTGCTGAAGTGTTTGTGCATTTCAGTGAGTGGCCCTTGTAAAACAGAAGTTATAATGAGCACTCCACAGGAAGCTCTAATAAAGAGGCATGCAGTCATTACAGAAATGGCTAAAACTAAAGGAAAAAAGGCAACACAAAAGCCCTTGCCAGGCTTTGGGGGTGAGCAGGCGGGATGCTCGCTGCTGTGGAAAGCAGCCCCTGCTCCTCTGAGATCTGAGCACTCTGTCCTGTCTACAAAAGAACACAGATATGGTCCCAGACCTTTCACTTCCCCAGGACATAACTGATGTTCCAAGTGACCTTACAAGCAGCAACAGCTTCCAGGGGATTCCCAGAAGAGAAACCAAAGCAGCTGAAGGTAAACACAAGCACCAAATCCACATCCTCTGAGCTAAAGCGATTTGGGGCAGTACATAAGATGCACAGATGCCTTTCAACACGTGTTTTTAGTGCCTAGTTTATTTCCTAGCACACCCAGCCCACCACAGCAATGAAGGATTCCTCCATCCCAGCCAGGTATCCCCCTGTGCTGCAGAGCCCAGCTATCACCCAAAGATAAGGGCTCAGGGATCCAGGCAGCGCAGCAGCCAGTGGGCTCCGACCCAGCTAGAGCTTAAAGCCCAGGATACAGGATCGAATTAAAGCTGCTTAACTCACAGTGCTGCTGTTTTTCACTTCACTGTACCTGCTTGTTCTGCACTGAGGAGATCAAGCACCCCCTGAACTCCCAGTTTGAGATGTAACAGGGAACACAGAACAGGAACCACAGAAGACATTTTCTGTATAAGCAGCAACAAGACTCTCCATAACCTGCCCCAGAGGCAGCAGGTACAGCCAGCATGAGAAGAGAGGTTTGCAACAAAGGAAAGAGGAACAGCAGCAGTAAAATCTGACCGAGGGGAGCTGGAGTAACTCAGGACCTCACTAAACAAACAAAAGCCTCCTTGCTCTGCAGTTCCTTTGGTTACAAAAATGAAGTTTGATAGGCAGGCTCCCATCCCACAGCCTCCAGATCAAACACAAAAGGAAAGGGTTTCTGGCTCCATCCACTCTCCAGCTTTGAACAGAACAGCCAGCAAACACGAGAAGCACTGTGATACACAGAGCCATAGTCCTCTCTTAATCTTTGATTACCCACTCCAACAAAAAAGCTAGAACAGCTTTCTTTCAGGCTTTTCTACCTCCTACACAGCACACAAACACCCAGAGACACAAAAACCACAGCAACAAAGCAGGAAAACAAAGCAAAACACCACAATCCCTGCTTTTGCTCAGCTCTCCCAGCCCTCCAGTGCTCTGAACTGCTTCAGCCTTCCACCTCCCCACCATCTTTGTTAAGAAGAGCTTCCACAGGTGGCACTGATGGAAGCCCATCGTTTCAGGGCCTTCAGCTGTGCCCTGCCCAGCACAGCTGATTGCACTTCAGCTAATTGGGCTGTACCTTTGTTCTTGCTGTCCCTGCTCTGCCCTTACGGTGGAAGCAGAATTAAAGAGCAACAAAAGTCAAAACCACCATTTAGGAACAAGGGACTTTTCATTCAATGCAACAAGTCATTACTTTCACTGGGTTTCGCTTCGTGCTCAGCTCTTCTAGCTTAGCAGCATCCTTGGCCAACGCTGCCTCCTAAAAGGCTTCTTACTGATGAAGTGTTACATGGACATTTACACTTCTTGGAGGGAAGAAGAGGTGGAGAAGAAAATTAAATCACTTTGCTTAGTGATCTTAATTATCTGCAATAATTACCTTCAGTCAATTCTCAAACTACAACTCTCTGGAGAGCAGAACATTTTAGTTTGGAGGGAGGAAATGGACTGGAGTCCAAAGGAAAATTCTGTAACTTATTTAGATATAGCTAATTAACCCTCAGAGTGAGGAATCCAATCAAAGCTTCCCCGTTAGCTTATCAAAAGCAATTTAAGGGAGAAAAAGCATCAATGAGGGGTCTGGAAGAAGCCTCTATGACTGAGAGGTAAACTTGAGCAAAGAGCTGAACAAGAGGATGGAAGGAGGACAGAATTAAAGGATTTCTAATAGAAGTGGTTCATTTCTCAGCCGGAGCCCAACGCAGAGCTCTGGTGCTGTATGCACAGCTCTGTGCGCCCCTCCCTCCTCCTGCTGCAGCTTTTCACAAGTTCCCAAGGCAGAGAACAATCCTGCTTTATTTTGATGTATGTTGAGCAGGAATAAATTGCTCCAAATACACAATAGATTCCCACACAGCGAGATGTTCTAATTGTAATGCCAAATTGCACTTCAGTGGCTGCATCTCCACAGAAAGGGGCTCTGCTCACGGCAGCAGGCAGACACTGGGATGTGAGCAGGATGGATTCATGTATCCCTCTCTTTTTATTTCCCTTATAAATTGCAAGGAAGTTCTTGGTGAGTCCTGCTTCAGACTGAAGAGATTCGTCCATAACTGCAGCTCTCCTGGAATAAAAGCACGGGTGCAGGGCAGTGTGTGTGTCCCAATGGCAGCCCATTCACGTGTCCTTTGTCAGAGCCACTGGGAAGGAAGGCTGAAGGAAGCTGACACACTCACCCAGCCCTCCATGTGGCAGAGGTGGACTCAATGCTTTCCTTCTGCAAAGCAGGAGGAGGAACTCACTGCTCAGCGTGCCAGCTAATGGCTACAGCACACCATGGGTATCCTAGCAGAAGAGTACAGCTGCAGCACAGCTGGGATAGCTGCTCTGCACAGGCAGCTTTGCTCCTGCATGTCTTTATGCACAGTTCAGCCTCTCTTGTCAGCCCCCAGGGCAATTCAAGGACTTAAAAGCAGGATACTGTTTAAGGGTTCAATCAAAGCAAACAAACTGCTAAAAATACGCTGGCATCCCATCTATTGCCAGGCAGGGAATTTAAGTCTTAGCAGTCAGGGGACAGGATGAAAGGCTGCAATAAACACCTTGAAATGGATATCTGAGAAATTCTGTGGCCTCGGGAAAACGGTCTGATTTTCTCTTCCTTCCTTTGCACACACACAAAAAAGTTGTTTTAATTTATTTTTCCTAAGGGAGAGAAGTGAGCACCGAGCACAGGCTGCTGCAGCATGGGGAGGGGAGCAAACAAATATTGAACCTCCATGTTTAATAACGCTGGAATGAACCACAGCTGATAAACAGCTTCATGGGCAGGATGGGAAGCATGGGCTGATCCAAGCAGTGCCAGCCCAGCCTGCTCCCAGCGAGCAGCACAGCACCCCATGACCTCCATCTCCTGACAGCAAAAGCCTCTCCAAGGAAAAGCCTTTGCTCGAGGAGGAAACACTCTGCAAACTGACAGCATGCTGACGGGCTGCAGTGCACAGCATCGCTGCAGCAGAACACACAGTGCTTGTCAAAGTCCACTTCCGTGGGAGAGGCAGCGAGCAGTGGGAGCCTGCACTGCTGGCCGTGGCTTTATGAAGAGCAGACAGATGATGGGTGACAAATAATGAACACTTACTCTTGGAATGTAAAAACGCTCAATGCACAGAGAGAGGAGAGGATTTGGTGCTGCTGGCTGCTGCTCAAAACTGCCCTCCTGCAGCAGGTACAGTTGGTGGGCTGGTCTTTGTGCTGAACCAAAGCCATGATGAATAAATACCTCTCATAGCAGTGAGATGCCTGGACAGAGCATTTGGGGAAATATCCACAAGCTCAGGAGTGCGTTCTGGCAGTGGTTTCCCTCTGGCACGCTGTGCTGCCCCCCATGGAGCTGCCATCAGCTCCTGCAGGACACCCGCTCAGCTCCTGCTGCTGGCAGCCACGTGCACCAACCTATCACCCATCATCCCATCTAGTATCATTATTTTTAGCCAGAGGAGGAAGACAATAGAAAAGAAAATAGAAAAAGTGTCAGATAAACTGCAGGCTTCATTTTCCAGCTACCTGGAGAAAATATTAGCATTTTAATTCAGAAAAACGCCATGTGGGAATGGTTTCAGGGCCTCATTTGCATCTCTGCAGGCCTTCCTCTGCCAGAAGGGCCACCTCTCCTTACACACTCAGCTCTCCTGGCCCCGCTCCCCAAGCCTCCTGCAGCTCCCAGCAGCTCTGGCCTTTTGCCTTTCTTTTCCTCCAAACCTGGCTTTATGCAGAAGGGCAGCACTGATCAAATCACACACAAGAAACAGGCAATCTGACTGTGAAGTTTTCCTATTAAATCTCTCTCTGCTTTAAGCAGAAGTAGCTCGTTTGCTGCCACCGCCGCTTTTTGGTGATGCTCACAAATGGCCTCACGGGAGATGCTGAGAGCCTGCGTCACCATTCAAGCTGTGAGATCATTACAAACCAGAAGACTGAAGCTTTAAGATGCAAAAGGAGGATCACGGCCAAGAAACATATTTGGGAAGCAAAATAAACCAGCTGTTTAAAGTCAGGAGAGCCTGACAGAGAGAGATCAGCAAAGCCCTGAACGCACAGACGGGTTTGAGCTGAATTAAAGCACCAAGAGGGCTCCTGGGGCTGCTGGTGAGCAGACGGGCAGGGTTCTGCCATTCCCACAGCACAGTGCTTCTCTGCATGCAGCCCTGGGGGTCTGGAGCTGCTTCTTAGAAACAGCAATTCACTCCGGTTCTGCTCCTTCCAAGGCAGCCCTATGGGCAGCTTAGTTTGTCTTTTACACCTTGCTCTTGGGTAAGGATGCTCACAGCGCTCCGCTTTCCTCCCTGCGGTCGCCAACCTGAGAATGGACACCTGACAGCTATTTCTGGTACTTGGCAATATAAATAATGAATGGTTTCACACTGGGAGGAATCAAATGGCACCAGATGACTCCGGTAATAAATCAGGAGAAAGGCAGGTGGTCTCTTGTCAGGCATCTCAAAACCAATGTGCAGCTTTACGAGGAGGGAGGTGGCTCTGGAATAAAACCCATCAATGTAAATCTCAGCTGCTTAGGAGTCACGGCACTTTTCAGTGCCGCTGTAAAGCAGTGTCATGATTCTGCTCTTAGAGGAAAAGCCCTCAGCAAAGGGCTGGTTTAAAGATCACACCTGCACCACCCCAACCTCTGGGTTTGTGTTCATCGCTGCTCCCTAAGCCACACGGTGTCACTGGGGGGGGAAGAGCTCGCATGCTGCCAGCTTTGCTAAAGAAAATTCAGTAAGTGCACAGCTATGCATTGAATCAGCTGTTCTGCTTAGAGAAATCAGAGGAAAAAGAGAAAAAAGGAAAAACAAAGAAAAAAGACGGCTTCATGATTATATGGCACTGCCTCAACTCGCAGCTCAGAGGCCGCTCTGCTGTCACCTGTCCTGCACGCTGCCAGCTGTGATGGGAGGTGGTGGGAAAGCATTTGGTGCTGCTGAGGAGCGTTGTTTGTCTGAAGATGACAGAGTACCTTCAGGGCAGTCTGTGTGCCCGTAAGGATAACTGCCATCTACTTAAACGCAACAGAGAGAGGAGTATTTAAATAGGCTTGGATGTATTCCCCATGTCACAGCAGACCTTGTTAGCTGCCAACAGGCGTCCCAGAGCTATTACCAAGTGGCCAGAAAACAGATATTCTGAGTAATTACATCTAGCAGGAGCTGGGAAGACAAACACTTCTCCAAACATCACAAAAGCCAGGGAAAGGCTTGGGAAAATAAACTGATGTGTGCCTACGGTCAGTTTATATGTAGGTGAGAAAAGCAAAGGCTATGGAGCGCTGCCAGGGGCACGGGGACAGGTTGCAGAGCAGCAGCTCGAGGCAGGGAGCAGCTCCCCATCAGCAGAGCTGCTCAGATCAGCACTCCCACACGCCGAGGGATGGACTCTGTGGCTGCTTATGAAATGTTTTGTCATCTAGCTTCAACTTATCAGCAAACTGATGAAAAAAAAAAAGCATAAATCCATCAGGCATGTTGTCTTACCAGCTCCTGATATGTTTTGGCTACTTACAGAGAGTAAGAGGAGTCTTGGGAGCAGATGTGAAACGCAGATCTTGTTTGCTCGCTTGTCATCACTCAGCAACCAAAACAAACAGTGCAGGAAGCAGCCCCCGCTGTGCCCCACTCTGTGCTGGGGGGCTTTGCTGGTGCTCCAGCATCATGCTATGGGGCAGCAACAGCGAGCCAAGGGAAGCACGTGGCAGTGATGGGATGATATCACCCATTTAAAAGCCAGCTCACGTGGAACCACGCTGCACTTGAGAGAGAAACGTCATCCAGGAGGTCATAAAGAACAACTTCATGCACAACGCCCTCAGGAGTGACCCTGAGGCAGTAGGATTGAGATGAGTTCCTCCTATTAGGAAGGTACTGTGCGAGCACGTGGAGCTTACCTCAAGCTCTGGGTCAAGAAAGCAGGATAAAGGCTGCTGAGTGCTGCAGAGGGGCAGCACTGTGGGGTTTTCCTTCTTTTCCTGTACCTGCAATTGCAGATAAAACAGAGAAAGTGATGTGAAGCCACTCTCTGGCCCAGGAGGGAAAGAAAGCTAAGCAGAAACACACATAATCCCAGGTGGGACAAGTCCCAAAGCATCGAATTAGACTCCTCCTTAAGCTAAATTCTTCAGTACTGTTATCTCCTTGATTATTTACCACACACAGCAGCAAGCAGACAAGGCTTTTGGTGAAGCCTTTCGGCCAGATTTCAGCATCTCAAANATAGAATGGCCTGGGTTGAAAAGGACCACAATGCTAATCTGATTCCAACCCCCCTGCTATGTGCAGGGCTGCCAAGCACCAGACCAGGCTGCCCAGAGCCACATCCAGCCTGGCCTTGAATGCCTGCAGGGATGGGGCATCCACAGCCTCCTTGGGCAACCTGTTCCAGTGAGTCACCACCCTCTGGGTGAAAAACTTCCCCCTGAATTTCCTTCTCGTTCTGCTGCAGTCCATCTTTTGCAGAAGAACTTCCAGGCCCAGCAGCACACCTGGCCCAACTGAACCCACAAACAAAAGCTGTATTGGCAAAAACTCAGCACAGATCTCCCAAACACGATACGTTAGTGAGAGCTGATAGGGAAGCACATCCTCATTCTGAGCAGGTACCTCATCATTTTAATGCATTAATCAAAGCTCCACGTTCCGGGCCTGAACTCCCTGCATTCATCATCAATTCAAGACGAACCTATTATTTAGGTTCAGAAAATTACTCACTAAACACAATCAAGCGTTACTTCTCTGAAGTTGGTGTAACAGCACAGCAGAGACCCCCATGGGCACTGCAGGACCCTGAGCTGACCAAGAACTGCTCTCATTGCTCCAGTCAGCATGCAGCTCGCCCTAAGCTGATCAATTTCACACATATGTTCCCCATACAAAGAGCAAAACAGAAATCCCAGCACTGTCTCAAATCTCACCCAGAAGTCAGGAGCCTGTATTCCTTGGCTTTGAGTACCCCAGAAAAGCATAGAAGGATCCTTATAGCTGATAGTAAATGTCAGGAAAAATAATAACAGCAACCACCCACACTTGGATGGATGGGTTGAGATGCAGCTTTGTTTCACCTTATTGCCCATTCTGTGACTAGTTGCCAAACTTTTCTTATTACTGATAATTAGGCCATGTCAGCCTAGCATCTGCTTTCCCTCCAGCAGCAAGCAAAGCAGGGGATGCTCTACAGCCAGGGCAGGGCACTATTGGAGCAAACAGCACAAAACTGGGTGGGTTCCACACCTGCACAAGGGCAGAAGGAATGAGCTGCTCCTCACCTCCCCTGAACGAGCAGAGTTCAATTAGATGACCCTTGCACTGAATTGCTCCTTACCTTTCCAGCACGCATAACAACATCTATGCAATAAAATGATTGGCAAACTGCAATGCTTGGGTTTCCTGCTGCTGAATACTGACTTTGTTTTGGCACTTTGGACACATCCATCAGGTGATGGTGAAGCACAGAGCTCATTACAGGAGCCTGCCTTTGACTTCCTATCAGTTAATTCATAATGTTGTAAAATAAAGAATGGGACCAAATCTCCTCGGGATGTGAGAAGTACTCCTAAAATACATATTGTACACAGGGATTATGAGTAATTTGGAGATTTACTTTTATCAATTTTGCATATGAAAATCTATGATTTTTTTTAATATTAATTTCCTGGAAGATCAGATTTGCAATTCCTTTGTTCTGGAAGACAATGGTAAACAATGTTCCAGTGACCTCCAGTGGGCAACGGGGGAAAATACACCTTCAGCTCCGCACAGCAGACACACACTGCCACAGCCTTCAGCAGTGACATTTGCACTTGGATGCACAGAGTGCAGCACCTGAGCTATTCTCATTTATCTCAGGTGTTTGGAATGCTCATGCAAGTGGACACTGCCATTTCAGTCTCTCCCCCCCCCAAGTTTTGAGTACATCAGCAAACACGAGCTGTGAGGCGGCCACAAAAGCACACCAACCCCTTCAGCTCATTCAGTGGGAATGAGTTTTCTATGCTCAAGTTTCTGGACACGTATGGTCTACAGAACAGAGATTGCCTCCATCAGCAGCTGTCACATTAAGGCTGTACCTTACCCTGTACAAAGCTTCATGGTGGTCCACTCTCTTCTGTCAACACAAGTCGAGGCCTCTTCCATTAGCCTCATTATTTGGCTGTCTCACTCATGACTTCTGGAGGCAGGCATCAACAGAAACGCTTCTGGTCTAAGATCAGCCCCATCCCTGCCTTGCCCTGGTGGGGGCCCAGGGGGAAAGAGAAGGTAACTTTGCAAGCAGAGCTCTTTTCCTCACCACCCAGGCCTAATGAACAGGAGAACAATTCTGCTAACACATTAATATATCCGAGGTGTAATGGAGAGCAGCTACCAACAGAGGAACAACCTTCAAGTTATAAAGAAATAGCAGCAGGGGGGAACCCTCTGTCACAGAGGACACGTTCTGATGGACCCTGGTAGCTCCATACCCATCCCAGGACCCAGAGCATGCAGATTCTTAAGTCACCACCTCACACCATTTCTCCTTGTTTTTCCTGCATCATCAATTGTGCATTTCACTTGGTTCTTTATGTAATGGAACAACTAACATTTCCATGTGAAACCACTTCACGTCCCAAAACTCCATTCCTCACTGAAATGGAGCTTCACAGAAGGGCAATTCTTCATCATGGGAAGAGAACACTAAAACCAGTGCAGAGTCTCTATTTGCTACTGTCTGCACAATATTAATGTAACAGATAATTTATTGGCTTGAATCAGTACCTCCATGACTTCTCCATCCATCAGCCCCCCTCCATCTGATGGAAGTCCTTCCATGTCTCATTCTCCCAGACTGATGAGATCACGGTGCCTCTTTCCAGCATGACTGATGGTGTGTAGATATGCAATCGCCCAATAAATCACCACCTCTGGATCAAAGACCCGAGATCCTCCACCACACGCCAGGGGTGCACACAAAACACCATAAAACACACTAAGTTAATTACAGCAAGATTTTTACCACTTCAGACATGCTGAGTATCACTTGGCACGTACAGATACCTTGCAAGACTCAGCCAAAACTCCACCTTACTGCAAAATCAGGGTCTGAAATGTGAACTTTCAAGGGTAGGGACTGACCATTCATGGGAGCAATGTGGGCAAAGGGCTCAAGTGCTGTACTGCAAACAGAAGCCTGAGAGCTACACATAAAAGCTGTTATCCCATGCTCACACAGTGCCTGCTATGGGACTTGAGGCAAGGCTTCTGGCTGTTACAGAGGACTGCTCACATCTTAGGAATTTCATCACATGAACTACAATAGACCAAGCAAAGTCAGGGAAAACAGGTCTGTAAAAGCACACCTCGTCCATCCAAGCTGCTCAGAGCACCAGTGCTACAGAAACACGTGTTTCTAGCTGTCCCAAAGCAGTGGGAAGAGTGCATTTCTGCCTGCTACCTGGTGAGCCTTGCACAGGTGCTGGGGCAGTGCTCCTATCCTGGCAAGCCTGCAGGAAGAGGCACAGATGCATGCCACACACCTGCACCCACAGCAGCAGGGCCACTAAGGAAACAAGCCCATTGAAAGCTCCTATTTCACAGCCACAAGGTTTAGGTAGGGTAGCGAGGCCCTACAGATGGATCTGGACAGGCTGGATAGCTGGGCTGAAGCCAATGGGATGAGGTTTAATAAGACCAAATGCCAGGTCCTACACTTTGGCCACAGCAACGCTACAGGCTTGGGGCGGAGTGGCTAGAAGACTGTGTAGAGGAAATGGACCTGGAGGTGTTGGTTGACGCTTGGCTGAACATGAGCCAGCAGTGTGCCTGGGTGGCCAAGAAGGCCAATGGCATCCTGGCTTGTATCAGAAGTAGTGTGACCAGCAGGAGCAGGGAAGTAATTGTCCCCCTGTACTCAGCTCTGGTGAGGCCGCACCTTGAGTACTGTGTCCAGTTCTGGGCCCCTCACTGCAAGAANAAAGATTTTTCCTAGGAATCGATCCTATCGATCCTTTTTCCAGCGAGGACGGAAGCAGGAACGTCCCCACGCGGTTACACGGCCGGAGTTCCGGGCGCGGACGGCCGCTGCAGTTCCGGCGGTGCCCACCAGGGGGCGCAAGCAGCTGGTGCTGCCCGCGGAGCCGCCGTTCCCTGAGTAATTAACCCCCCCCCAGTAATTAGCTCTTCAAACCTGCGTCACGAGTACTTCATCTTTGGAAAAAGTTAACGGAAAGCACTTTTAGTCAGCTCTCAGCCCGAATCATCAACAGCCGCGTTATCACAGGATCTGCGCGGCTGGGAAATACCGACAAGCACGCGGGCAGGATGGGTGCTGGGAGCACAGTGATAATGCAGCCAGCACGGATCGCAGTGCAACGCCAACTGCATTGAGTTGGAAAGCATCCATTCCTAACACAAAGGCATTGGGCCTCCAACCCAAACCTGCCGTGTTGGATCTGCAGGTCATGGCTTTGTTGCAAATTTGAGGGCGGTTCATTCGTGTACCACTGAAGAGCTTAATTAACAGCGCGTCACGTGATTCTTTACCCTTTCAAAACGAACGGTGAGTACACAGGACCTCAATTAGCAAGCAAGAAGAAAGTGCAAAACCTGCTGCTAAATTCCCTGGGTATCTCAGTTAACGATTTAACCACTTCATTCACAAAAAGAAAAGCCACCACCAACCGAACCACCTGCAGAAAAGAGCAGTTCCTTCCAACTGAGCCAGTGCAGATGAAAGCAGCATCGGGATGCTGCCCAGCTCGTTTCCAGCCACCTGTAAGTGAATGAGCCTCCCTGCTGCACGGCCAGCGCTGTGCTTTGCTCTTAAAGCTACAAAGGAAAGCAAATAATGCTCCCGGATGCCACTTGTGAGGAGCACATAACTGGATTGTGCAGTGCTGCGAGGAGCTGGTAAGGAAAAACAGCCCTCCCTGACCACTGCTGGGGAGCCCTGGCTGCATTGTTTGCACAAGTCCTTATTTATGTGTTTATGCTCCAAATCAGTGCTTTCATTGGCTGTGCTGCAGTGCTCTCTGCTGGCACCAGCCGGGGATTTCCTGCCATGTCACAGCTGAGCTGTATTTGCTTTCTGAGCTTGTATTTACCATTAGGGTGTCACGTCTCTGTCTGTCTCTCTGTCTGAAAACCACTGTGCTGGTGCCTCCTGTTTGCCCTCTCGATGACGATATTCTGAGACATTAATTTTCTCACTTCTTCACAAAACCAGCAGTGTTTCAGATCCCCTCTCAGCAGAGGACACCCGAGCCGAGCCCCACCAGCTCATTTTTCCCAAGGCAAAGCTCTGTAACACTGCCCAACGGGCAACCCAGCACTGCAATCACAGTGGATGCAATGCCCTCCCCAGGATCCCGCTGTTCCTCCAAGCCCCTCCATGCACTGCCTGTGCTCAGTGCAGGGCTGAGGCTGACGGTGCCCTCCCAGCCCCTCCTGCCACACTGCACTGCTGCATTCCACCTCCTCACTTCTGATTCACACCATTAAAACCAAGATTGGTGCTGACTCGGAGCACCTTTGGTTAATCACTGCTATTTTAAAGCGAGCCCATGGAGAGCTCAGCACAAGGCCTCGATTTCTGTCCCAGATTTCCACCAGGCAAGGTCGGGATTCGCCATCTCGATGGATTTCTTTGCAGAGCACACACAGGGACGTGTTCCTTCTCCCTCTCTCCGGTTGTTGGTGCTTCTCTCAGTGGTTCTGAAGGCCAAACCCTGAGTGCTGACTTTGCAGTGCACCCACTGCTCCGCTTTCCATTTTCTCAGGCAAGTTTCTTCCTACTTCAGCTGCTCCTGGCGTTGTCCTGCTATGGCTGTGCTCCTCCTGTAGGATCTGGAAGGCATTGGCAGCAAGTGCTGCAGCAGCAGAACAGGGAGTCCTCACCCACTCCAAGTGGGTTTATCACAGCTGTCTCATTTCAGTACAGCTCATAGCAGCACCCAAACTCCAAGGACTGGAGTGCAGTAAATGCTTCCCTTTTGTTCTCATTATCTCTGCCTTAAACTCCTCTCCAGGCAATCGCATTATCCTGCATAACGTCGCCTTTAATTTCACTTCCCCTTCATCACCCTGTGACCAGCTGTGCGGTGCCCATTGCACTCACATCGCCCAGCAAACAGCCCAGGTATGGGACAGGGACCCCGGCACCCCAGGGGAAATGGATGCTCATGCACAGACGGTGATTCATCCTCAGTAGGGGCGTTTTATCCTGAATTATGGCCTTACAAGAGTGATTTCAGCAGGGGATGTGCTGCTTTCCTCCTGCAGCTCCTCTGTGTGCGTCCACCCACCGCCTTGCCACGTCCACAGGTGCAGCTGCATCAGTTGTCCAATGCCCTCAGCTCTGCCCTTGCCTTCCGCTGTCATCCTCAGCACACAGGAAGCATTTTGGCCTTCCTAGAGGAGGAGCCAACTCATGGCCATTTTTCTTCTCCCTTTTTACCATTTTTACCTTCATCTCACCAGCATTAAAAGGACGACAGGTCACGCAGCCCTGGCACGGCACAAGCATCGATTCACAGCAGTGCCATCCCCAGCTGTCCTGCAGCCACAATGATGACATTAAGGGCATGAAGAAGTGAAGCTTTATGAGGGTTTCACGATCAGAACAATGCAAATTCCTCCAAAACCTGGAGCTGAAGGAAACCTTCAGGCTCTGCTCCACACCCAGAAGTTCTGACCCAGTCCTGGCTCTGGACTTTACACTGACAGAGTCTGACAGCAAAGAAAGGGAGAGTTCCAAACTGCCTTCTCTTTGTAATTAAGCTAATGAAACAATCAAATCTTAAGAAAAGTAATGCGATCTAATGTTGCCCTAAAGCTGATTGCTCCTAATAACAAACTAAACTTGACAACATAGACCTTTGTCGTGCATCGTTTTAGATGACACTGTGAATCAACAGAGTGCAGCCAGCAAAGTTGGTTCTGTCCTCCCCAAAAATTGCACACTGTAGGAAAGGTTTGAAGAATAATGAATATTTCCTGTGCTCATGGGCTGCACTTCTCAGGAAGGCAACAGACAGAGGTTCTGGAAGTCAAAACAGAGGCAATGATTGGTTCAGAATAGTCTAAAACACTGTTGATGGAGATTAATTAGATTAATTAGTGTCATTTTTCTCTGGGGTTTTGTGCCGTATAAGGATGGTGGAGAGCAGCACCCCGACTGCTCAGCTGGAACCGTCCCTCTGCTCGCGGTGCGCCCTGCCCAGCCCTGCAGCCCTTCAGCATCATGAGAAGCAAACGGGATATTTTTAATCCCCAGAAGTCACCCGTGTGATGAAAGCTAATCGCATTTGCGTTCCCCCCAGCGCTGTTTCAGTTCCACGCCGGCTGCTGGAGGGCGGTGGAGCAGCCCGGCACCTGGCCGTCCAGCCGGGCAGCGCGCTCCATCCCGCTCCCCGCACCAGGTACCACCGCCGCGATGCACGGCGACGTGCGCACACATGCACACCCACAAGCTGCTTATTCTCGTGTCGATTGACTCCCTGTAAGTGCTGCCTAGCTACCGGCACGGCGGAGCCATCTCCTCTCCTCCCTCAGCCTCTGCCTGCTGCCACCAGCAGCCCTAATCCCCCCAGAGCTGCGGAGCAGAGCGGCAGCGCCAGGGTCCGACTGGCTTTGTTCCTGCTGACTCGGGTAAGCGAAATCTTATTTCCTTCCTAACCATTCCCTGGCGGATCCGCGCGGCAGAGCAGGCGGTGTGCTGGCTGACCTGGCTGTGGTTTTTGAATGAATGGTGGCTCGGAATGGGAGGGAGGATCCCGGAGGACCTACGAGCGCGGGGCTGTTGGTCCGATGCCCCGCAGCACTCGCGTGTGATCCTGAGCAGTTCATAGAAAGCTGCCGCCTGGCATTTTCACGTCGGAACTGCCGCAGGGATCCAAAACGTTCGTGTTGATAAATGTCCTCTTGCAAGTGGTTCGTCGAGGAGCGCCGAGTTTCCGCACTGCTTTTGAATCAGTGGGGCGGTTTGAGGTGGATTTGCCTTTAATGGCGAGCTGTGTTTTCAGTTTCTCAGTCTTTTGTCCCCGAACGCAGAGGCCTGGCAGCTAATTTGTTCACACAGACTGCTTGCTTTGGTGTATTCTGAAAACCAGTCCTTTGACTTTGTGCTCTCCTCCCTTTATATACATACATGTATATATTGCTTTAAACTTCTTTCTAATTCCAAAGGCAGAATCATGAGAGAACCATATATCTTCCCCCTCCACATGTAACTTTGTCACAAGACTATTAATCATGCCTACAACCGTTTTGCTAGCGCAGTATATCCATTCAGAAGCCCAGTGTTTGTCTGCAGAAGGATTTGTTACCGTGAGATATGGAGCTGAACAGATTTCTACAGGAAATATTTAAGCAAGGTCATAATAACACTCATTACATTCCGAGCAGCGACGTGTCATTGCTGGATCAGAGCAGGGCAGCAGTTGTGTTTATTGACTGGGTCAATAAACTGGGTGGAAGAGCCCAAAGGTTGGCAGTAATGTGGGAACCACTGCTTTCAGTGTGCACTCGTCAGACCGGAGTCCTGCACGCGGCTTAGTTGTTTATGCAGGGGGAAAGGAAGCAAACGAAAGCAGCGTTGTGTCCTTCTCTTTCATCTCAGAAGGTCCTTTTGTACATTAGTTAATGAGCGTTTCCGTTTCGTTGTGCGATCTTAACGCATTGCTGGTAATGCACTGTTAAAGGTAGGTGGGAAGGTGGGCAAAGCCAGACCCGTCCATGGGTCGGGAGCTGAAAGCAGCACACATCCTGGTGTGTGCAGGGTGTGCTCCATCCCATGCCCTCTGCACATCCCGCTGCTGGAGGACGTCTTCCTGCAGGGCTGTGCTCGAGGAGGGGCATGGATGGGTCTGATGCACAACAGGAGGGCAGGAAGCCCCCCAAGCACAAAGGCTGCTGGCCCAACTTTTGCTATGATGTTTTGCATTCCTGCGGAAAGCAAAGCTCCAGCTGAGCCAATAGATCCGTGGAAACCCGTTTACTCACACGCTGAGGAAGGTCAGGGTGTTGGACCAGAGTTGGAATAAACAAAACAATAAACCACAGAAGTATGCAATGTCTTGAACCAGTGCGAAGTGCAACAGGTGCCTTAACCAGACTGAGAGAGATGGGAAAAGCCAAAATCAGAGCCCACACCGGGAAAATCCTCGGTCCCAAAGTGCAGAAACACAGCCAGGCTGCACAAAGCCCCGTGCAAATGGGTCCTGTGAGCAGCAGAGGTAACAGTACTGGAAAGAAGGTGATCTGGTGCGAGGAAGGGGGAAGGTGGGCCAGTATTTATCGCCTGAGTACATATGCAGCTTTACATCTTGGGCAATTCAAGCACTGGATTATTTTGCTCTCAAAATAGCACCACTTACTTACTCCCCTTTCTCCCAGCGAGGCAGGAAATGACTTGTTCACAGTGATAGAGAAAAACTGAGAAAGCAGGAAATCAAACACACGTGTATGGAGTCAGAGCGATTCATCCAGCCCTCCCTCCAGACAGCAGCACAACCAAATGCTGCGTGCGTGGAGAGGCAGAAGGAGAAACTATAAGACCAACAGATGATTCACGGGAGGCTGAAGAAAACACGCTGCTGCCTTCCTTCTAGAAGGATAAATCCATTCTAAATCAGAAGCACCTTCCGTCTGCAGCTGGACATCTCTGCTCAGAGTTCCTTCCGTGTGAAGTTCCAGTTCTGCAGAGATTGGGTGGGATGGATGGATGGGTGGCTGCAAAGTGGAAACTCCACTCCTGAGGCTCAGAGGAGGTTTCTGCCGATGGGTCACCATCTTTATGGAGAACTTTTGGTCTTTGCTGGTTCCAGACGTAACGTTATGGCTGATTTTGTAAATGTTTGTAGTTCTGAGAGTTACACACGTGTCAGAACACAGAAAGTAAATAAAGGTCAAATGCAGAGTGGCCTTTGGTGATTTCACAGACCAGAGCCTTCAGCTGTTTGCAATTGAGTCAATTCAGTTTTCCATAACGTTAAATTAACCTCTAAAAAATGGTGTCAAGGATGTCGAAATCCCAAAGGCGCGCTAATTAAGGAGGTCAGTGAGGTTCAGGAGGAATTCAGCTCCTAAGCTGACTGGCACAGAACAACATCTTTCAGCTCTCTCTGCTGCAATACTTCCCCCTTCCCGAGCACTTGTGCACAGGAGGAGCTTTGGCCCCGAGGGCACCTGCAGCCCAGGGCAGCTCTTCCTGCTGGTGGGAGGGCGATGCTCATGGCTGCTTTCAGCCCATTTCTTTCATATCTCCATCACACCATAAGCCAAGTGTTTTGATCACTTTTCCCCTCCCATGGCTTCTTTTTCACCTTCCAGCGTACTCCCAGCTCTGTAATGTTAGACCTGATCTTATTAAGAGTGCTCAGACACTTGTATAACGTTTCACCCCCCCAAGCCCCCTATAAGCTCTCCTAATTCTCCCACCACTCCGGTGAGCTCACACAGCATCTCCTCTATGTGACAGCAGTGCTTAGAGAAGGGAGCTGGGATACAGCAAAGGGCAGACAGCCCGCAGTCCCCGGGTGCCTCCAAACAGAGCACACCTCCTGTGACATCCCATAGCCGAACCCCAATGACAGGTGCCCAGCCACCACCCAGCACGGCAGGGTTTGACTGCACACAGCTGTGTTTTCCTCCGTCTCTGCCCATTGTGTCACCATAACCCTGGGATTAGTCAGGCCGGTGAAAACCCAGCTGTGTTTCCTTTTACCTTCATCCTCCTCCTCGGGGCTGGGGATGCTCTCACCCCCACCCTGCTCTCCTCTCACTGCTGGCACCAGTCACAGAGCACAGTGGGGAGCAGGTAGCGGGAAGGTCATGACTCAATTAACAACAATTAGACGACAGCAGTGCAAACTGCCCACAGCAGATCGACAAAATGTTCTCTATCAATTCCCTTTCCTGCAGTCACAATCTCTTTCAACTATTACTCAAGTAATAAATTAGATCAGCTCTGATCCTTCTGAGTTGCTTGTTGTGCCTAACTTATTAACCCATTAAGCCACGGGTGCCTTAGCTAAAATTAGCAGCCATACTCATTAGCAGGGTTTTTAGCACAATAGGGACATCTGTGATAGGCAGCATGCACCAGAGGAGGGCACTGACTGGGCAGCACTGCAGTGTGCAATGCCCAGCTGACCCGGTGTTCCACTGCACCAACAGCTGGATCCGGACATAGCAGCCAGGGCACAGCACCAACAGCTGTTAAGTAGCAAAAGCAGCACTAAATTCCACCTACTTCAGTGGTGTTGAAAAGTCTGAATCCAGGCGAGCGCTGTGCACGGCACCCTGAGCCAGCCCTGCTTGCCATGCCAGCCCCCACCGCAGCCCTCAGCTCTCTGCCCCTCTCCCCCACAGCGTTCCCTGCTTCCACTCTGGAGGAGATGGGCCGCAAGGAAGAAGATGACAGCAGCTCCTGGAAGAAACAGACGAGCAATATCAGAAAGACGTTCATTTTCATGGAGGCACTGGGATCGTAAGTACCCCGAGGTGCAGCAGCCCGAGCCCTGCGCTGCCCTCCAGTCACAGCCTGGCTGGGGCTTTGCTCTTTCCCTTGCGAATGCACCGATCTGCTGCTGCTGCAAGGTCAAGCAAGGGCAAGGCATGGCTCTGAGAGGTTTAATAACGCTGTGTGTTTATCTCATAAACCCTGAGTCACTTGAAGGATGAAACGAGAGCGTGGCTGCTCGAGTTGTACGATATTTCCCTGGCAGTTAACAGCTTAATTTGCCTATTGGTGTGAATGAGACGAGAAAGCGTTTCCAAGGTGGTGGAGGAGGAATTGAATTACCTCCAGCAGGAAATTTCGCCATGTCCAGATTTTCCATGACTGTAGAAACCACAGCAAGGCTTCCAAACACGGCTATGCCAGAGCTCGGCTGGGTTTTAAGTTGTCGTGTTCCTGGTCAGCCTCAGAAATCAGTGACGTTACCCAACAGCTTTCCCTAAAGGAAGAAGGCAAGAAGAAAGGCTCGGTTTCTCCTCGCCAACTTGTTGATTCATAATTTTTTAATAAGGGGCATAATTATTATAAACTGTTTGGGACAGATATATAGAACAGATGCCCCAGCATCTGATTTGTAGGTTGTTCATTTCCCACTGTTGCATTAATAGGATAATTTAGTGTTAGAGTTTAGGATTTTTTCCACACGCGTTGCTTCAGCTGGCCAAGGAATGCAAGTGGAGGTCTGGGATTTAAAATCACTTGGAAGTTTCCCATCATCTCCATTGGGAATCCTCAGCCATCAGGTTGGGGACCTCTGTGCTGCCCATTCCTTGAGAGCCCTCAGGAGTGTGGAAAGCATTTCCATGAAACAGCCTTCAGGGCTCAAAAGGATGAAAGGGGAAAATACGAAACAAGGAGGAGGTCGCAGCACCAACTGCACCATCAAACCCATCTGTGCAGTGCCCTGTGTTCTTTGTTTAGGAGACTATAGGAGCTACGGGTTTTTTGCCCTTGTTTGGTAGGTTTGCTGCAATAGCATCCCACCAGCACGCTTCCACCATGCTCACCTTCCTCTCTCTACCCACCACTGCCTTGCAGGGTTGTAGGCTCAGCAGCTCGTCCCATTTAACCGCCACGAATTAATCTGTTGCTCATTTGATGAGGATTATCGGGGACTGACCTGGCAAAGCATGCACTGTCACTGTCCCAAGACACGTGTTCTGCTGCCTAAGAAAAACCTCTAACAGGATTGCAGGCTTAGGACATGTTGCAGATACCCACTCCTGGCCACACCAAGCTGAACCCTCATCGGGATCGTACCAAGCACTGCAGGCAGCCCTGAAGGGCATCCCTTAATTTCATTGCAGAGAAGTTCTTTGCCCACTCCCTCAATATACTCCATAATAAACCATGCAAACATAACCTTTTCTCTACAGAGAAAACTGGGGGATTTTTTTTGGTACAAAATCTTGTATTTCCTAACTCTGGGGCTGCTGGAAATGTACCTTCAGCTTTCCAACCAACATCCACTTGGTGTTAAACCACTCCCAGGTTGTTTTTTCCTGCTTCTCCTGTTCCTACCTGTCAGTCTCCCCCGTTCACACTTCTCTTTGCAGAGGTGCATTTTCGGAAGTTTTCTTGGTGAAACAAAGAAGCACTGGCAAGCTCTTTGCTCTGAAGTGCATCAAGAAGTCCCCGCTCACGAGGGACAGCAGCCTGGAGAACGAGATAGCAGTGCTGAAAAAGTGAGTTCATATATACATACATACGTTGTGATGTAAAGAACTAAGGCCCTTTCCCAAGATGTGACTTCAGAGTGAAACCAATGCAAAGAAATGTTTCTTTCTAATAAATATGTAAATCAGTATGCTGATGGAGTTACTTCTCTAACTCCCTGCTGGGTTTGTAGCCCCAGCACAGCCCCAGGTGTGGGAATGCAGCAGGTTGTGCAGGCACAGAACGGCCTGGTGAACTGTCACCCGTGTTGAAAGCAATGTGACTGTTGGGTTTTCAGCTGGAAAAGCCACTTGGTCCTTGTCAGGTTCGTTTCTGACCCAGGTTTGTCTTTGCAGAATAAAGCACGAAAACATTGTGACTTTGGAAGATATCTATGAGAGCACAACCCACTTCTACCTGGTGATGCAGCTGTAAGTATAGCAGAGCCACAGCGCACCGCGGCTCAGCACAGCCACACCAGAAGTCAAAGATTTGCTAGGAACGCATCCTGGTGCTCCAAAATTGGACTCAGGAGAGCCTGCTGGCTGCTGAGCTGCTGCCTGAGAGCAGCTGTGCTGCAGGAGGAGCTGCGAAGGGCCTGAAAGTTCACGGCTTGTGTGGAGGAGAGCGCACCGCTGCCTGCCTGATTTTCCACCTTTTCCATCAACAGGGTGTCGGGCGGAGAGCTGTTCGACAGGATCTTGGAACGAGGGGTCTACACTGAGAAAGATGCGAGCGTGGTGATCCACCAGGTCCTGACAGCAGTGAAGTACCTCCACGAAAACGGGATCGTCCACCGCGACCTGAAGGTGCGGCCTGTCCCTCGGCAGCACGCTTCCCGAGCTCCATCCCGTGGCTCTCTTCATTTTTCCACCATGAATTTCAACCTCTGGCTCTCTGTATTCACAGCCTGAAAACCTTCTTTACCTCACACCCGAAGAGAACTCCAAAATCATGATCACAGACTTTGGCTTGTCCAAGATGGAGCAGAATGGCATCATGTCCACCGCCTGCGGGACGCCGGGATACGTCGGTGAGCTGAGAGCTGGGAGCGGGCTGCTATGGTGGCTGCCAGGAAAAGGGCTGTGCCCTTACAGCATGAAAGGGAAAAATGCACAGCCGCCTTAACAACAACACACCAGTCACAGAGGCACCACTGCAGGACTCCACAGTGGGTGGATTACTGATGGGTTTAGAGACCACAAAATCCCAGAGTGTTTAAAAGCTCAAGGAAAGGGTGACTCTAAGAGCAATGCGTTTTGCTGTTAGCCGTGTATTTATTGAAAACTTACAAGAAAAATTTAACACTGTGGGATTTTGTTTCATGTCATCCAAAGGGCATTGCCTCCATCCGGCTTGTCAGAGCCTCTGGGTGCAGGCAGAAGTCCTCAGTGAGTCTTTCTATTCAACAGCATGAAGTGGATACAAAAGGCAGACAGCAATCCAACTGGTACATAGGGCTGTCACTGCTCCTGTGCTGACCTCTCAGAAGCCAGCTGCACAAGGAACTCCTTTCCCCAGAATTTACCATTGCTTGCAATCTGCGTTTCTTTTTGCTTTTCTGCAGCCCCTGAAGTCCTCGCCCAGAAGCCGTACAGCAAAGCCGTGGACTGCTGGTCCATTGGAGTCATCACCTACATCCTGTGAGTAGCAGCAGGCAGCAGCCCTCCCCTTCTCCACGTTTCCCAGCTCGTGCACTGCCTCATGCACCTCTGCAGCATGGAAGCGTGAGCGGAGGTGGTGCCGGCCCTCTCCTTCCTCGTGACAGCACCGCAGTGTTCTCCTCCTTCACACAGATCCTCCAGACCATAGAAATGAAAGGGGTGGTGGGAATCAAGAACTGGAGCGGAGATGAAAGGAATCGCATTTTCTCTATTATGTGCCTCATCCTGTGCTTTGTTTTTCTCCAGTTGCCTGCAACTATCATTCAGTCTTCCTCTGTATGTTTTGTTTCATTTCCTCCCACACCGTGCAGTTCTGTTCCAGCTGTTGCTTTGTCCTTTTGCTGCACAGTTTTTAACTCTTTTCTGCAGCTCTCCCCATGCACTTGGGGACAGATGGATCCGTACAGCAGCCTTCTGTACTCACTCCCTCGTGTTGCACACCCGTGCCCAGCCCTAACAGGCCATAGCAAGCTCATGTGGATGCACAGCTGAAGGACTCACGCCCCTTTGCTCTGTTCCAGGCTGTGTGGGTACCCACCTTTCTACGAAGAGACCGAGTCCAAGCTGTTTGAGAAGATCAAGGAAGGCTACTACGAGTTTGAGTCTCCCTTTTGGGACGACATCTCCGAGTCAGGTAGAGCCCAGCAGCACATCACCTTCACTTCAGCCGCGGGGATGGGGGCAGGTGAACAGACGTGGGGACAGCCCACAGCAGCTGCCAGCACTGCAGAGCAGGGCGGCGATGCCAAAGCTGAGCTGTGTGGGCAGAGAGAAAAAAAGAAGAGGAAAAAAGAAAAGAAAATAGGAGGCTGCTCTTTAGGGCAACTTCTAAAACCCCTCAGTTCCAACTTTTGTATGTTTTCTACTGGCAGTGAGAAATTCAGTTCACATTCACCCCATCTAAGCTGAAATTAGGTACATGTGCAGGTGACATTTTTCCATCAGAAGCTTTTCACCACACGCATCTCCCTCCACCACTGTAATGAAGCAGTACAAACACCTTCCCACTCTGACCTTTGTGATGTTTATCTACAAGCGTTTGCCCTCTCCTATTTAGGATTGCATCCTGGAACGGGGAGAAAATAACCTTTCTCTCTGCTTCTCGTCCCTTTCCAAACAGCCAAGGATTTCATCAGGCACCTACTGGAGAAGAACCCAGACACGAGGTTTTCCTGTGAAGAAGCCCTGCGGCACCCATGGTGAGAGGTGCCCCCGGCCCTGGCAGTGCCATCGGCCGCCTCCGCAAAACAAAGAGAACTATGAATAATTAAAGATGCAATTGGCGTAATATTTGTCTCCATAAACAGAGGCAAAAGAAGAAACCCCATTCTGGGCTTTTCCGAGCTTTGAAGTGTGTGTTTGTGTTACATTTTGTTGCTGTTTTTCCTTTGGGTTTAATTATTGCTGATTGAATGTACAAAGCAGTTAGTTGCCTCCAGAACGTGGAATGACTTACAAATGCCATCTGCCTACGAGCCCATTTTCTTCTCTCCCCATCTGCAGGATTAATGGAAATACAGCCCTTCACCGTGACATATACCCATCTGTCAGTGCTCAGATTCAGAAAAACTTTGCAAAGAGCAAATGGAGGGTAAGTTGTTTGCCATTGGGAGCCCAGAGCCATTTCAATAGCAAACGCCAGTTGCTGCCATCTAGCAACAAGCGAGGTTCCATCATGGGAAAGCACCCAAAACCCTCCAAAAGTTGCCTGAAAATCGTATGCAGCTACTCTTTATGGTGCGCTTGGACCAGTGTTCCCTACTGCAATGCGTACTGGTCTGTTTACCACAGACATCACACTATAGTGCCATCACAGTGCCCTTGCCAACAAAACAAGGGCTGGGGAAAAGGATTGCTGTCTTTGTGCTAGGGGAAGGAAACCAGCACACTGTCAGTAGATCTTTCTGTGAGCTTAATCCAGCTTCTCCTCCTCTCAGCCCTGGCACTTCAATCTATATCAAAAGAGCTTTTGTAAGAATTTAGATGGAGAGAGGAATATCGTAGGAACCACTTGAATTAGTGTGTTTTAAATACATTCAAAATTCATCTTGAGACTCCGTTTCACACTGTGGGGTAATTTACAGCTGTTCCCCCTGATTTCCTTATCTAGAAAGAGTTGTAATCTTCAAAAGCATCAGCAGTTTGTAGTCTGTGGTATCCGCCATGTTTATGCCACGTTGTGCAAACATTCCAGCAGCACCAAGCAGCTCAGCATTACCACCCTGCTACTGCTGCTGCTGCTGCTGCTTCACATGGATGACGTCCATCCCTCTGTCCCACAGCCCAGCACTGCTGGGTGCTCACTGTGGGGTTCTTCTCTTCCTCCCCAGCAAGCCTTCAATGCTGCAGCCGTGGTGCACCACATGAGGAAGCTGCACATGAATGGCCACGCCGCGGCTGGCAGCACCCACCCGATTATACAAAGCTCCGAGGCACCCAGACCCAGCACGCCCAACACCATGCAGCCAGCAATGCCCAGCAAGGACGAGGACATGTCCCTGCCCCAGGTCCCCTGTCCGGTCCCTCCTGCTCTGATGGAGCAAGGCACAGGAATGAGAGAAGGCAAGCTGCAAAGCCCTCCGGTGAACGGTTCGCCGGACAACCAGAGCCCACCAGCCAGATCGTGTGGCTGCAGCCCAGTGTGCACAGGGCATGAGAGAGCCAAGGCATCCTTCTGCTCCGAGACGGTGCTCCTTAAAAAACCTACAAAATCCCAGTAGGTATCCACATCATCAGCCCTAACTTCTGACAAAGTGTATGGGACTAACCCTGCCTGGAAGCTGCTGCCTGGCACTTAAGTTGCCAGCTCCAGGTGGAGTAGAGGGGATGGAGGAAAATGACAGAAGCAAACATTGCACCAGTACCCAGCCAAGCGTTTTTTTGTGCTTGTATGAGCAGCAGGTGAGGCACGGTGCCCAGGCAGCACAGCAAGGCTTGCAGTGAGCTGAAGTGGTGGGGGTTTGGTTGCCACTGCCATCAGCGCATTTGCTTTCCAGAAACTGAGATGATCTATGGCTAGAGCTGCTGCTGCCAATTACTCAGCAGCTGCTGGCTGAGTGGACCCTGCCTTTGCTGCAGTGTTGACTTGCGCTCCAGCTCTACTTTGCTTCCAGCAGCTGACACTCTTTATATTAAAAACACAACTTTAATTCACCTGCAGAACGATCATAAATACTTCTGTTTATCTTTTTTTTTTCCCCCATCTTTCTCTTCCAATTCTTCCATTTCCATCCAGCCATTTCAAATCAGAAGTTCTCGTTCCAATGAAGACCGGTAAGCACTCATCTCACTGTGGCACTGGGCAAACTGGAGTTTGTTTGATCATGTGATGAGGAAGGCGGCCAGCGGGATCCCCCATCGCCAGCGGTAAGTGCACACCATCCCACCACCAGCTGCTTGCAATTAAACTCATTACAGCATGAAAGTGGGAAAGGCACAGCTAGCAAAGTGACTGTACAGAAACAAATTGATTTTGCAGGTATTTTGTAACAGAAAAAGCCCTAATTAAGCCATTAAGTCATTCTTTGACTTCCACGTGGGCCAGCCCACTGGCTCTCAAATCAATTGGTTTCAAAGGCAATTATTGCCTGAACAGCCCATCACTGGCCCAGATTTGGTCCAGCTGGGTTAGTTCCAGTTGCTTTGTTACCAGAGAGCATGGCATGGAGGTAAGCAAGAAATACCAGAGAAGTAAGAAAATGAAAGTTTCCTCCTGTTTGGTCATAGTTCAGATCAATTCCGAAGTTACCATTTGAGACACGTTGTGTATAAGCTTTAGGAAATACTGCTATTAGATGCTGGCTGAGAAGATGTTCCAAAAAGGTGAGCATGTGCCAGCATAAATCTCCCAGAAACCTACATCAAGTGAGCTGCATCTTATCATCTTTTATGACCTTCTCCACTGATGAGATCACATGAACAGAACTGTAACGTACAAAGGATCAATAGATGAGACAAATGCAAGTAAGATCTACTACAGACTCCAAACAGGTCAATTCCAGTGATCAGCCGTGTAACAGTCCTTTATAAATGCAGCATACAAAAGGATCTAAGCTGCTCCTAAACCCAGTGCTGCTGCCACCTATTAACAGAGCACACTGTGAAGGCAGCAGCCTAGAGAAACAAAGTTCAATTCCCAATTGAAATTCTCACTCTTGCAGAAACAGAAGGGCTGTTTTACTCTTTTCTGCACTTCAAAGCCAGACATCAACAGTGCAAGCAAGAAGAAAGGATGTTGTGTCCCGCCAGGGGCTGACGGGCAGCAGCGTCACGGAGAGCAGCGATGCCGTGATGAGCAGCACAGTAATGCTGGGAATCCATCAGCACAGTGACCTCGGCGTGCTTCTGGATCGTTAATGCTGGGAGAAGGCACTTTAGCAAGGGAAAGTCTGAGGCTGCTGCTAGCATATTCAGTGTATATTATCCATACAACATTGCTCAACGCTGTAAGCTTTTGTTTTCTGTATACTGTTAAGTTGTCCGATGCATAACAAGTGCACTGCACAGCATAAATCCTGTAAACCAAAGCCATGCAGAGTTTTATTCAGTGGCAGCTCAGTTATTTTTACAACCTGCATCCTTCCCATTCCTTGGATTTCGGTTCCTCCCAGGCTTCAGCTCTCTGCGGCTCGGTGACAAGCAGCTGCCCAGGCTGCGTGGTTCTCACTTCAGCTACAAAAGGAGACAACCTGCTAGCAACCTCCGTATGTCTGATAATAACCACAGCGAGGTCTAAATTCCCTGCTTCCAAGTCTGTAATTGCACAATAAATACTTGCTCAATAAAGCTGACTTTTGTTTTGTAAAGTGCCTGTTGGTTATTCGTAGAAATGTGATGTGGAAATGGTCTATTAAGACCCTTCTGAAGCATCCCCCGTGCAGCTGCAGAACTGCTCCCTCTGGTATTTTTCTGGCAAAGTGTTACACAGTAAATCAGAAGATTGTGGCAGAAAGTCAAAGAAGACATTCAACATCACACATCTTGAGTATGAGACTGCATTTCTCCTAGTTGTAGAAATAGAGCTTTGCTGTGTAGATACGATGGAGATAAAATTCTCCATTTCTGCGATCTGGTTCTTTGATGAAAAATCTAGGAGGGAAGGACTGCAACCATGGCAAGCTCTAAGCACTAACTGCACTGCCCCTATAATGGGCTTCATCTGAACAGCAAATCCAGCTACAAGAGCTTGAATTGGTTAAAACATGAACTATTTTTCTTTTTTTTTTTTTACCCCTCTGGAAATAACAGTGTGGGGGATGTGCATATTTGCAGCTGAAGTTCTGTGTCTGTCCTTCTCCTCCATGCGCAGGCAGCTTCAAGTGGTCCAATTAACACGAACCTGCCCGGGGGGTCTCTCCTTTGGCTTGGAGCAGCTCCTTTCCAAAAGGACAGAAATTCCATTTGCTAAATATACAGATGTTAGGAAAGTGAGAAATCCTGCCAGGAAAATGGGAATCAACACAGCAGTCAGTGTCTGCAGCAGGAAGGCACAGCCTCACTCAGGAGCAGCTCTCATAGTAGGTGACTCGCTTATGGATGGCATCCCGGATCCTGCCCACCTGCTCCTGAAGGCCTGACAGCCTGGCTGACTTGGCCACCAGAGCTCTGTTGCTTTCCTGAATCTCTGTTTCCAAAGCTGAGGAGAAAGGGCAGAGAAGGTTTTGTGAGATCATAACTGGAGGAAGGCATTGTGTGCCTTCCTGGGCTGAGCCCCTCCTCCCTCCTGCACCCATTCTCCCCCCCTAAAAACCCCAACCCCTAAAGCACTCAGAAGCCACAGTGCACCTGCCCACCACCCCGAGCTCAGAGGCTTACTTTCCATCCGGAGCATCATGTTCCATGTTTCCTCAAAGAGAGCTTTTGCCTCCAGGTCTATGCTCTGCACACGGCTGCCCTGTGCTCCCAGTGCAGGGCTCTGCCCCTGCCTGCTCTTCAGCTCCGCATACACATCTTTCACTTGTTGGAAAGCCTGGGGAAAAGTAAATTAAGCAGCACACATAAGATCGAGTAAATAAACTGGTGGAGATTTAACAATGTTCAATCCATTTTAAATACTAAAGAGATACTGTGCTAGAGCTCTGCAGTTACGTTAATATGCAGATGCATAAGTTTGCAATGTGCTCACAAAGATGCTGACTGGCATCTGCATGGGCTGCTCTGCCTCAGGTGAGGCAGAGAGCAGAAACAGGTCTTCAGCAGAAGGCGTTAAGACTGAGAAAGCCACAATACCTGCTGAGCCCCGTTGGCCTCCTCGCTTGCTGCTGCCGCTGTCTGCTGCGCATCGCCAGCCCGCAGCCGGTTCTGCCCTGCTGTCTGCTGCAGCCCAGGCAGCCCCTCAGCCAGCACAGCCAGCTGGGCTGCCACCGAGCCCACGTTCTTCTCAGCTGGACCAAGCACTGCCTCGATCTACAAGCAGAATGCTCCATGTTAAGAGGGAAATGACAAACAAAAACTTTTTCTTCTGCGCAGTGAGGGCCCACGGATTTCCTTCAGGCAGCAGGCCAGGAGCTCAGAGAAGCAGACAAATGAGACCCAAAAGGGAATAGGGATTTTTACACAAAATATCCTATTTCTCCACTTTGCTGTCTCAGGGCTGTACCACACTGCGAAGCAGCAAAGCAGCAGCGAGCAGGGAGCAGTGCTGTTATTTAGGAAGTCACTTAACAACACTTACTTCCTCTACACGCTCCTGAATGAACCGAAGGGAAGAACCTGAGCCCCTGATAGCCCCCTGGGCCTCCAGCAGCACCGTGTTTGCCTGTCTCAGATTCCCAACAACCTCTTCCACATTGCCTTCCACAGCATTCGCCCGGTTCCTGGAGAAACAAAGAAACAAGCCAGGGTGAGTGTGAAGAATTGCATGGACTGGATGTCAGGATTACAGGGGGAAAATAAGCAAGCTGGAGAAGCAAGACAATATTGTAATGGAGAAGGCTGTGACCACCCCACACACATCCAGACACAATGTAGTACAGCCACAGAGCAGATTTCCATTCAAGAGAAGAGCTACTTCCATTTCACATCCCCAAACAGAGAAAATGAACTGAGAAGGGGAGAGATCTAGAAACATCTGCTTTGCAAGGGTGCAGGAAAAGGAATTAAAGGGAAATTAAAGGGAACCAATTTCACTGAATACTATCTGCTTTCCATTGGGACTATTTAGGCTGGGGGACAGAGCTTCCCATAGTGTCATGGTTTTTCATCAGTATTCCACATCATAACAGAAGCCAGACTGCTTTGTCTCATCAATTCCAGCAGGCTAAGCAGGTGTCAGACACTATAAAGGAGTTTACATACTTATCCCGCTCACCTTCTCACAGGGATATTGCTGAAAGTCAACACATGACAAAGCAGATGCTCCAAATTTGCAAGGGCGCTGTGTAATTGCTTTTGAAGGGGCCATGGGATAATCCTCCCAACTTTCACCCAGAAAACAAATAGCCCATTTAATCTCCTCGTGCTCTCTTGTGTTGTGGGTCACCAATATCAATAACAGAGCAACCCCATCATCTCCCCTTAAGTGGTCTCGAGAAATAGAGAAAATTCTCTGTTACTTTTGGTATAGACTTTCTTGCTCTAGGATCCATAACAAGATCTATTCTTGGCAGCCAGATCCTTATTTGAATCAAAGTATCAGAGAAGCCTCTGTAGAGACTGCAAATGCATGACAGTTAGATTTCACCCCAGCTGAGCATCAGCACATTCACTCCGGCTGAGTGACCCTCAGCTGCCGAAAGCCTTCAGCCAAACTGACCTGGCCTGTTCTGCCTCCTGCTGCAGCTGCTTGGCCTTTGCAATGTCCTCAGCCGTCTGGGCAAGTATGTCCTCTGGGCACTGCAGCTTGGTAGCCAAATTTTGAATCTCATTCATTTTTCTCAGGACTGCAGCAGCATCCGTGGGGAGACGTAGAGAGAGAACAAACTCACTGATTTTCTGGATCGTTGCAGGGTCCGTGTCTTTGTCTGCATGCAAACAGAGGGACAATGTCAGACACAGAAGAGAGGTGAAAGGCAGGAGGGTAAAGGCAGATGTCCAGCATGCTCTCACACACCGTTTCTTCCTTTCGGACAGCTGCCAGGATCTACTCTGGTTCAATCCACCAGCTCAAGTCCCTGTCCTTAAAGGCAGGCTCAATATGAACATGATCTGCCCCATCCTGATGGAAATGGAGCACCAAATGGAAAGCACAGAGGGACCAGGGCACGATTGTGCCCCACGTTCCTGCAGAGCACAGGCAGGGCTTGCACCACTGAGTAGATAAGGTTGTGTTTCAACACAAGCCCTTTTTATTGCACAAATAAAAGTTAATAAATCTGAGGAATCAGAATCAGGCAGAGCCCAGGGGACATCAGCTCAGTGATTAGCTCAGAAATATCTTCCCTCATCATTAACACCAGGCAGCACCAAGTGACCTGATTTTCTTATTCAGCTAATGCTCGTGAGGCTTATTATGTTATTACAATCTGTCTATGAACAATAAGTCATCCCACTGGTTTATAGGACAACGAGGAATTCTCTCACGATTAGCAGTCTGTTCCAGAGAGATGTCCATTTATCTCCTGTCCATAAGGTTGCTGGTAAACTCTTCTACACTGTGGTCAGTGCTGACTGCAAACCTTTGGGGAGCACCTGTCATGGGCATGGCTTGACCTCAGGCCTGAGGACAGTGAGAGAATCCCAGAGCAGTCTGGATAAACCAGGTAGCTGAGAGCCTAGCTGGGGTGAGCTGCTCAGTGACTCCTTTGTACACTATTCTCATACATAATATCACTGTAAAAATTGGGTTTTCCATGCACAAGCCAACCTGCACACACACACTGTGAGCTTGCACATTGCTACCTGACAAGAAGTTCCGAACTTGCCGGATGAACTGCTGGGCATGCCGGACATCTCCTTCGATCTGGGTTCTTGTTATGCTCATCTGTTCTATGAGCCGCAAGGCATTGCTTTGAATCTGATTAGCAGATGCCTCCGTCGTTTTAATCTGCAAAAACCAAAATCCTGATGGAGTCATTCCTACTTGACCTGGAATCCCAACAGCCCTCCCTAAACCCTGAGTGAATTGAGCAGGTCACTTTGAAATTACGCTATTTCCATTTCTAACATGCCATCATTTTCAAGGAGCATAAATGTTAAAGACTGAGGGCTGGATTTGCAAAGAAAGCTCCCAAAAGAGGCAGTACTATTTAGCTTTTGGAAACCCATTTGAAATGGATTTTGAATGACTCTGAAACCTCGCTTAATCTGCACAAGCCCTTGGAGACTGTAGAAAAGAGGTGCAGCAGCACGAACAAGGGCACTGTGGGCTGCATCAAACGTTAGGGCAGCCCTGCAGATTCTGAGGTGTTTCCACATCCCTCACCCTTCTGTCATGCTAATCCCAACGCCATGAGGAGGCCAAGTTCCAGCTTCTTAGTGATGTTCCCACAGCTACTGGCACTGCTTGAAATACAACAAGAGGAGCTCTTTGCCCCCTGTGCCAGAGAGAGGCAGAGATACTGCGCAGACAACTGAACCTCAGACCAAGCCCCACGCTGGGTACTTTATGGTGGGCTGCCCCTCCATGCCCACCCCTCAGACCCACTGGCACTCACCAGCTGTGCTGTCTCCCGCAGCCGTGCACTCAGGCTGTCCAGCTCCCCTGCAGCTTTCCCAGCCACGCGCAGGGCCCCGCCGGCTAATGGCCTGGCACCACGGCAGCTGAGGCCATCCCCGCAGACCATGCCACCATCCTGCGGGCACAGCGAGCCCTCACACTGCGCTGGGGTGCATGTCTCCGCTCGGAAACCACCGCAGATCTGGAAAGGGAGAAAGAAGCAGGGTGGTGAGGCCCACACTTGGCTATGAGGCCTTACAAAGTCAAGATGGAGTCTCACAGGGACCTCCATTTTGACAGGGGGCGCCATTTTGGCAGAGGCCACCATTTTGTCAAGGGCCACCATTTTGACAGGGGCTGCCATTCTGACAGGGGCCATCATTTTGATAGGGGCCATCATTTTGACAGGCTCTTGCCAAGGGGCTGAGGAACACTGTGTGCTGTGCAGGAGGAGCTCCTCTTGGGGACACGCTCAGAGGTAGCTCAAGCAATGGCGGTGGCTGGAGCACATCTGCTTGGCTGCTAGCAGCACGCTGGCACATGGAGCAACCACTTCATTGACCCTCAGAACAGCAGCTCTTCCCTCCTAGGGTAACCCCGCTCAACCTCTGTAATTTGCTTTTAGACAGTGGGATGAGGAGGTCTGAGCAGTATGTTTGATTGCCTGGCACCTTCTCATGTTGCCACCCAATAGAAAGGGCACTGCTGCAGGGCACGGGCAGGTGCACAGCCAGTGAAAGCACCAGCCCCACTGAATGCTCGGGAACACGACGGTGCCCTGCAAAGCAGAGGGGAGGCTGGTGGTCTCCACAGCAACCGTGCATTAGGAGGCACTGAAATGGATCTCCATGGCAATAACAAAGCAGTGAAGGAGAAAGAAAAGAAACCTCATCCAGAAATTAAGTGGGTCTGTGAGACAGGAGAACTGACACGTGAGAGAGTCCTTGGAGGAAAGATGTGCATGGCTGGGAGTGGGTGGAGGGAGCATTTGGATGTCTGCTATCCGCAGCAAGGGATGCTCTGATGGTTCTGCTCCGATGTCCACAAGCAGCCTTTTGCCATTCACAGCAAGTCTCTCTGAACAAAGTCTTCACCGAATCACTGAGATTGGAAAAGACCACTAAGATCCTCTAATCTGACCATCAACCCACCACCCCCATGCCCAATTCATCGTGCCACACTGGGCAATTTGAGCAAAGATGTGCGACCACAGGGTAAGACCTCTGCCCCTCGAGCTATACAAGGCCCCATTGATAACTGATACAAGCACAGAAAACCCCTTTCTATTTTCACCTTATTCACGGTAGGAGTCAGATTGGGAGATGAGGCCATCTGGGCCTTGAGGGCCAGCAGCTTGCTGCTGTGAGTGGCGGCCGCTGCCTCCAGCCCTGCCGCGTCCCTGCGGCTCTCCCTGGACGTGGCCAGCAGTGTGGCAGCAGCGGCAGCAAGGCTGCTGGCGTTGGTGGATGTCTGGTGAGCAGATCGGATGGTCCCAAAGGCTCCTGCAGGAATAAAGGCGGTGAATGACACAAATGCCTCAGTGAGTCATAAATGCAGCAGAGCTACCGAAAGGAAGGCAATGACTATACCCTGTGAATGGATGTGTGCATGGAGAGGAGGGGGACACAGCTAGAGTGATTAGTCATGAAGGCACAAATAAAAAGCTCCTTTTATTTCCAAACACCTTTCAGCCATTCCTGTACACTGAGCTGTAGAGCTTTGCTGAAGGACTGACCTCATGTTTAGGACTCTAAGACTGAAACAAAACTAAAGCAAAAGCCATGCCTATGCTGATACAGGGCTGTGCTGCAGCTCTCTCAGAGCCCTTCACACTGCCAGAGCAGAGCCCCATGCTCTGCAGCGTGGCACGGGGAAGGCAGCAGAAGATGGCACTTGGGGAGCATTAGCTGCTGCAGGGATTTAATGGCAACCTACCACCAGGAGCATCACAGGGCGTAATTTGCTCTTCTGAGCACCTGACAGCTAGCCACTGGTTCTCCTCCACCCCTCTATCCCTTCCATCTGCACACAGCCATCACTCCTGCAGCCGCCCCCGGCTTGATGACACCTCCTCCCTGGGCTCAGCCCTGTCCCCTGCTGAGCTGTGGTGCTGGGGTGCTTCGGCACACACTGCTGTGCTGGCAGGGAGGGACACAGGGCTGCATACTAAACTGCCCAGCCCCAACAACTACAGGAAACAGCCCCAGATTGGTCAGAGATGAAGCAGGGCAGAAAGCATCTCTCACGCAGGAGGGAGAGAGGATGTTTGCTGTTCCTAAGCTGACAGACTGAAAACTTCTCCATCTCCTCCACCCGGCCACTGGGAAACCACCAGGTACATGGTCCATTGAGGTTAATTGTCAGCCTCAAATGAAGAGATTTTAGAGTGGCAGTGCTATACCTGACAGATCTGTGCTGCGGCTGGTTTCAAACTGGGTCTTCTTGCTCTGATACTGGGCATTGATGGTAAGCAGGCTGCTGTTGAGAGCTTCAAGCTCATTTGATAGAGACGCAGTCACATCCAGAAACTGAAAGTTGGGATTAATGCCTTGCATTTGCTCCCTGAAAAAAGAAAAAGCAGAATACATGAATTTGAGCAGAGAGAAAACTGCATGTAGGCAGAGAGCAGGATCCTCTCAAGCTGGAATACTATAGGTGTGCCAGGTAGGACTGTAGGGCGGTTTAATATTTCCAGTTACAGAAGCAAAGCAGTGCATCCCTCACCTGATGGCAGTGAGAGCACTGCCCAGCTGGGCCAGGCCCTGCTCGGCGGCGGATGAGTGACCAAGGATGCCCTGTGCCTGCTGCACGCTGCCCTGTGCCAGTGAGAGCCGGAGGCCCAGGTGGGAGCCCCCGGGCAGCCCCGTGCTGGAGTTGCTCAGGCTGGCCTGCTGCAGGCGCAACCGCAGCCGCTGGATGTCACCATCATAGGTGTGGAAGCAGGGGTGGCATGGCTCGCAGCTGGGGTAGGAGCTGCAGTGGTCCCGTTGGCACTGGTCACAGCGGGGGCCGGTGACACCTGGGCGGCAGAGGCAGCGGCCTGTGGATTTGTCACACCCCACGTCCTCGGTGCCCTGGAAGTCACAGTTGCACTCTGGGGGATGGAAAGGGGAGAGGAAAGGTGTGAAGCCCATTGAAAGGGGAAAATAACAACAAATCAGATCCTGCTAGCTGGATGGCAATGCAGTGCGCAGTGGGACCCACCCTAGTAGCCCCACAGTGCTGGGGACAGAGGTGAAATAGAGTGGAGAATGCTGATGTCAGAACATGGGCCAAGTGCTGTTTTCCCGGAACAGTGGTGATTTCACAGTGCTAAGAAACACCATGCCAAAAGTGAACGTGATGCTCCCTACCTGTGCAGCCTACCCTGACGTCTCCAAAGTGCCTATCTGGGCAGACCTGCTCCTGCTGCGCGGCAGAGCACGTCCGCCCCGTGAAGCCTTCTCTGCACTGGCACTGTCCTGTGAACTGAGGAAGAAGAAGGACATCAGGGAGGAGACTCAGCACTGAGTATGCTCCTGGGAAAGCCCTCCCTTGTGTGTGCTGAGCCGCTCCCCAGCTCTTCTGTCACCTGTCAGCTTCATCTCCTACCTGGGGGCAGGAAAACCACAAAAGGAGCTCCCAGCCTGGGAGAGAGGAGAAGCAGAGCAGAGGAAAAGCAGCATCTGAAGTAAAAGCAGCAGATTATACTCCACAATGCTTCTTAACAGATGCAGGGGCACAGCAGGGAGCACAGCTCCACAGTGCTGTGGAGGCGAGATGGAAATAAGGCGTTTTGTCACCAGCCTGCTGTCAGTCTTCTCTACACAGCCCATGTCCTTGGATGTTGGCTGCAGTGATGCCAACAGCAAAGCCGTGGGGCCAGGTCTGCAGACAGCCTCAACTCATGAGCACTGCAAAGCTTTAGGTTTTGTTTCCAAGACAAAGGAATCGCCCACAAGCAACCAGTTTTTGAGCTCAGGTCTCCTCCCTGTGCTGTTTGGAACCTATCTTTGGCTCTTTGCTTTTGTTACGGCGTTTTTACATTTAGCTATAATTTTCCCAGTTGTCTGTTAAGGCTGAAGTGACACACATGCTTTCCGTTGACAAATGAGGATAATTAACTTGCCGTGCCTGTGTGAAGATCTCTTATTAGGATTTCCTTGCTAAATAAATATCAAGCCTTTTAGAGCGGCTCAATCTTGCCTCCATAATTACCACCTCCTTTCATTTTCCTGAGCAGCCTGTCACAGTGCTTCTAGGAAATGGGAAGAGGAAAACAAGAGCAGATTGCAGTAGGAAGTGCACTGCCCATTTGCAGAAGCTCCCAAAATTGGGATGGGCGCTTTCAATGCTCTGAGCAGTCCCAGGCTGCAGGACAGCTTCTGTTGGCAGTGATACCCCCAGCTGCACTGAAGCAGGCAGGGAAAACAATAATAGATATTGCTGGAATGTTTTCCAAAGGGAGCGCCCTGGCATACAGACAGCTAGCGACCACCAAAGGATGCTCAGAGCAGTACCTGGTTGCAGTGGGTGCTGTGGGAACCACTGGGGTTGCACTCGCAGGGCCGGCAGCCCCGGCCACTCGCCATGTCCCAGTGCCCAGCTGCACACTGGTCACAGTCGGTGCCCACCACGTTGGGCAGGCAGGAGCAGCTCCCCGTCTCATCATCGCAGGGCACATTCTGCCGTGTTCCCAGTACGTTGCAAGCGCATCCTGAAACAGGGGGGGTTCTTTGGATTAAAATTGGGTGCTGAGCAGCAGCCTGGCTTCCCCCAAAGCTGGGAGAAGCTGCTGCCTGAGGCGTGCTCTCCCACTCCTCCCTTTGCAACAGAGCTTGGCACAAAGGTGCATCCCTGCTCTAGTACTGTGCTGCCTGCTCGAGCCTAGCAGCCAGTCTCAGCAGCCCCAGAGACCTCTGTTCCCAGCACAGACAGCATCCGCCCCAAGCTGCGGCTGCCCTCTGCTGCACACAGCCTGGCTTGCCTGCACCGCATCGCCTGCAGCACCCCCTGCAGCTGCCTGCATCAGGAACAGGGCACAGCCCTATGCATGCCTTGAACTCTGTTCTCCCTATGCCTGTGGCCAAACACATTCCTGTGACAGGCCCCAGCCTAAGCAAGGAGCTTTATAACATTTTGCAAAACGCAGCTACATCTTAGATACCCCAAACCCAAGCTGGCTGGGAAGCATGGCCCTTGCAGAAGAAGCTGAGGGCAAAGGTGCAGGGGCAGCGGGGGCTGTCTCACAGCATACTCACTGCGGCAGCCCAGCGGGTTGGCATGGGCCAGCTGGGCGAAGCCCGGCTTGCAGAGGTGGCATCGCTCGCCCTGCACGTTCTCCTTGCAGATGCAGCGCCCGGAGAGCGGGTCGCAGACGGAGCCCGGCACTGTGCCATCTGGGTCACACTCACAGGCTGGAAAGGTGTGAGAAGTGGCACTGCTGAGCTGCCTTCAGAGCAACCAAGGGGTATCAAGGGGGGATCACTGGGCACTCACGCTGGCAGGCTTCAGGATGGGTGAGATCCTGCCGCTGGTTGCGGAAATAGTTGGTTTTGCAGCGCTCGCAGTTGTTCCCCTCCGTGTTGTGCTGGCAGTCATCACAGACACCCCCGCTCACCCCACCGCTGGCGTGGAAAACCTCCGGGTCGAAGTGGCAGGAGGCCGAGTGGCCGTTGCAGTTACACCCTAAAAAAACCCAAACAGCCCATCCGGTGCTGCAAGCGTGCAAGGCCCCTCAGCAAGAATAGGACACGCTGTCACTAGAGGGTGCCCTAGTCCCCTGCATGGCACCTCTGCACCCAGTAACAGTCCCAGTATGGAGCTAAGGCATACTGGGCAAAGCAGAGGAGCACGAGTGCACCCATGACACTGGCTGGCTGCAGCCTCAGTGAAGCAGAATGCTCTGGGAAGCCGTTCTATAGAGACAGCTCACACAGGAAGAGGAGGAGGAAGAGGGGAAGGCTGTCACCGTACGCTGGCATTCGTGGGGGTCGTTGTCCTCCGCGGGGGCCCAGGGGCGGTCATTGTAGAGGGCAGCACAGTGGCCACAGTTGGGGCCGGCAGTGTTGTGCTGGCATTCGCAGCGCCCGTGCACCTGCAGCAGAGAGCAGTTATCCTGTGCGAGCTCAGAGCTCAGCTCCTGCAGCCACCAAGCTCCCAAACTCCTCACAAAGCCCCTCCGCCTCCCTCCCCATACAGGACATGGGGTAACAGTCTTCATTCTTGTGGCCACCATCCCACTGCTGCAGGCAAAATGGGCATTGCTCCGCTCAGTTACATGCAGCATTGTCCCCAGGCTGTTCTCTACATCACAAGGCTCACCATGGCATGCAGGTCCCTCGAAGGGACACAGCGGTCAGCGTGGCCATTGCAGAAGCAGCTTCCCAGCACCTGCATTTCTGTCACTGCATAGAAGCTGCTGGGCGAGCGGTAGCTGTGGTGCATGATGTGTGGGAGCTGGGTGAAGTTGATCCTCAGGTTGGTGAACTGCCCCAGCTCTGTTGGGGACAGACACTGTGAGGGGACAGCAGCATCAAGGTGCCATCTGCAGAGATGCCTCACGCTGCACACAGAGGGCTCAGAGATAGCAGCACCAGCACCCCGAGCAGATGAATCATCAGCAAAGGCCAAAGGCTGCTCCTTGGCACACCAGGGGCAGCCATTGGGCACACAGCAGCTCGAGGCTTTGCTTGAAGAGCTGCTCCAGCCCTGCAACCTCCATCACCCCTTGTAAAACCACAGGCTGCATCCTCCCTCCCTTTCTCGGACATAACAGAGGCTGTTCACTTACTATTGACAGACTGGCTGTAAGAGGTAGTAATGGTAGATGCCAGGTCTTGGACACTGAATTTCACCTTAGAAGGAATAAAAAAGTTAATTAAAAAGCAGGAAAAGCTGCTGTCTTTTCAAACTGAGCGGTGAGGGTGTGCTCCAGACCCCAGCCATCACTTAAGGTAGAAAAAAGGCTCCAGAGATGCAGAGGGTTTTGCAGGAAGATAACCTAACCCACAGAGGAGTGAGGGCTTTCCCTCAGGAGCAACAGGAATCATCCAGAGCCCCCGAGCAGCACTGGATGTGTACAGCATCACTGTGTACAATATTTGTAAAAGTTTTTTGGGCCACCACGTGTTTCTGGGACACTACACAAGCCACCCACCCCAAATCCATGGTCATACTATGGGGCACAGACACATGCTGGAGACCCTTCCATAAACCACCCAAGTGCCCCAGACCTCACCTTGCCCCCGTGCACGGGGTACCCGTGCTGAGCCTGCAGCGGCTGGCACCGAGCATCCCCCCAACTCTCAGGGGCACCACGGGGGACGTGGGGGAAGGCAGCAGCACAGTCAGAGGCCAGGTACTGGTACACCTCCCATGTCTTGCCAAAGTCTGTGGAGCGCTCAATCAGCATCGCAGCGGGCAGCGGTGACTGCAGCATCAGGGAGAAAGGGACATCTGCAAGATGGTGCTGTTGAACTGGTTCCCACCCAGGGCTGGGGAGATCTTCATCCTCCTCATCCTCCTCCCCTTCCCTCCAAAACCTTGTGTCCTACGGGTCTCCATCAATTTTTGAACCACCAGGAGCCAGCAATGCCCATCCACCCACAACTCCCTGTGAGCTGCACTGCTGCATACTAACCCTGAAGTCCAGCACAATGCTGCTGAGCTGGAACTTCTCATCCAGATCCAGCTGCAAATAGACGTGCTCCATGCCTGTGGGCACAGAGAGATGGCCTCAGAGATGCAGGACTTCAGGAAAACAAACCATTTGGCTACATAAGCCGAGCCATCTACTCCCCTCTTTCCCCTAATTCACTGAACCCAGCATTGCTGGGGACCAGCACTCACCACTCTGGGATTGCCACCAGCGTGCGCGCCCAGCAGAGGACAGCAGGTTGGCCACACGGTGCCCATTGCGGGCGTGCGGCAGCCGGGAGTCACACTTACAGCATCTCATGTTCCACTGCAAGGAGAGAAGGTGGGTAGGAGCCCGGACAGGGCACAGCCCTGATGCAGACCCCACCAGCACTGGGCAAAGAACCAACACAGTGGGGACATCACTGAAGAACACGTGGCATCAATAGAGCTGAGTTACTGGAGACCTGGAGAACTGCCATCATATGTCAAGTGGTACCCAGGACCAGAGTGGTTACCTTCACACTCCAGGTAAAAAGTGGTTACCTTCACACTCCTCATGAATGAAGGAGTTAAAAACTAAAACAGAAAACTATTTTGACCAAAACACACTTCTAACAAACCATCAAAAAATACTTCTTAGAAATCATTTTCCAAAACTGCAGGTCATGAAAAAAAGCTCTTGGCAGCTTCTCAGCACCAGTTTGCCCCTCGCCCATGGCCGAGCAGCTGTTTGCTTGGGTGAGCAGAAGGGCCCTCCTCTCACATCCCAAACCCTGCGTGGGGCTCAGCCACCTCTGCACTCTCCCCTCTGTGCAGTGGCAGCAAACAGCTCAGTGGGTGAAAAGTCAGCGGGTGGGAAGTCGAGTGGCTCAGAGTTCAGCCCTTCAATTAAGCAACTCATTCAAGTAGCAAACAGAGACGTGGCATGGGCAACACGGGGACTGGGGAAATCAGGATCCCTGGGGAGCAAACAAACACCCTGGTTTTGACCAACCAAGCAACGCGCTGTGCCGGGGCTTCTGAACGGCTGCCGGGTACGTGCAGCACATGGGTGGGCACAGAAACATTTGGAAAGGGACAGAGAGGGATTGAGCAACAGGCAGGGTGTGGGAAGGTATGGCCAAGGGGGGAGGCGGCACGGAGCAGCAGATGGGCTGGGTGAAGGCATCACCAAATCAGGGGGTCCTGCAGGTGGAGCTGAGGTGGTTCAATGGGAAGGCTGAAAACAGCTTCCGTGGATGAAACCCAAACACAGATCCTGCCTGCTGGAAAGGGTCCTAGCTGCGCCCCAGGGCAGGAGCTGGCTCTGAGCAGAAGGCACTTTTTGGCCTGGAAGCCTCTCAGCACTGTGCTGGGCATGGAGAGGAGATCCTCAGCTTAAACCAATCCATTTCCACAATATTTTCCACTCCTTATGTTCTCTGTCTATAAACACCCCAGAACAGGACTTAGCTAAATACAACATTTATAACAATATTGCAGAGTAAGCAAACACAGACCTGCAACTGCATGATCGTGCAGGTTCCCTGGCTCCACCACCTCCTCCCAGCACTGCCAATAGGAACCAGCAGCACCATTCTCTGACCCAGCAGCACCATTCCCTGACCCAGGCAGAGGAACTCGCTGCAGATAATGACTGCTAGCAGCAAAACAGCAGGAAAGCTAGAGCAATTATCCACAGAAATAACCTAGCAAACAACTGCTAATAATGATTAAACTTCCCAGCAGTTCTGACTGTGATTAGAACAGGGGGAGGACGCGTTTCTGCAAGGGGAAAGGTTAATGTCAGCTATATTATTCATTAGGAATTACTCATGCATGCTTACTGAGACCATTCACACAGACACGAGCACGTCCCACAGCTACGACCAGTGCTGGCTGCAGTCACACTGAGAACACAGTGCTGAGCAAAGGGGCAGCTCACACCCATCACGGCTGGGGGCTGTGCAGCCATCTTTGCCAGTTCACACTTTCCTCGCTTTATCCCACAGGGCAGCCACAGACCTGAGTGTGCAAAGTTGGGTTTTTTTTCCCCCGCTCCCATCCTCCACCTTTATTAAAGCCAAAATTAACACTGTAAAGCAAAAATTATTTCATGCACTTTGAGCAAATTGTGAAACTCCTCTATTGCACAACATGAGAATTCACTATTACTGACTGTGCTTGTGTCTCAAAGTTCCCTGGGGCAGAGGGAATTACCAAAAACGACAGCCCAGCTCCGGTCTGAAGGAAGGTTTCCTAGGAGCACACCTTTCCCCAGTTCTCCCCCTTCTTATTTACCAGCACAGAAACAGCCTCAATGGATTCATCAGAGCCAGGATTGCCAGGAATAGAGCAGGGCCGTGAGAGTATGTGACAAAAATGGAAGTCAATAGGTCACAGTTTCTAAACTTGGTTCCTCTCCATCCCTACCCCTCTTGCCCAGCAGCAAAGGCTCCCAGCTGTGTGGCAAACTAGAAGCACCAAGAGCCACGGTGAGTTCTGATAGATAGCAGATGGGCCTGCTCATTGACTTCAGTGCATCCTTGGAGCAACCCAAAATTCAGGTCATGGAGATCTTGGGAATGAAGGAAATCTGTTCCAGTCTTATGAAAAGTAACTCATGAGGGGGTGATTTGAGAGGAAAAGCAAGCATGCTGAGAATAGACAGGCTCCTGTTTTACAAGTGAGTGGTGGAGAAAAAATAATCTATGCAGAACGAACAGCTGTTGTAAAGATGACCATAATACTACATGGAAAAGCAGAGCAAGACTGCAAATCGGGATGGAAAGCGTACATGCGGATGGGCTGCACGAGTGGAAACACACACGTACCCATGGGTGATTGACACCTGCAAAGGCCAAAGACACTCATGGGACACACTGCAGAGTTCGGGGACGCCCAGCCCCATCCCTGTGCCCTGCTGCCACTCTGCCTCGTGCTGCTCTCCACTCTCACCTCGTGCATGGGGTGCCTGGCATTGGCTCTCCTCCCTCGCTTCCCCCTCCTCACGTGTAGGGGCAGGAAACCTCAAACGATCTGAAGCTGATGGCCTCTGACCAAAGTATGTTAAGTAGCTGTAGCTGCCATTTTAATATGAGTAAAGAGCCCTTGAAATAAAACCTCCTGGCAGAGGTGCATCACTCGAAATAAACTGAAGCTACTCATCAGCACATATGAGAAGCTGCTGCTCTCCAATCATGAAATAGAGACCTTTAGGAACTGGGGGACCTTGGTGGTCCTGTGCCAACACAGCTCTGTGGGTCAGAGCACTGTGCCAGTCAGCTCCAGGCATGCAGCCTCCCACGCGGCAGCCTCATGTCTCTTGTGCAATTAATATCCTATTGCGATAGTAATCACTGTCCCAAATCTATTTGGGGAGTGGAGGGCAGGAGGAATTTATATGTATACTATTAAAAATAGGGTTGGCAGCAAGAGTAAGTTATATTGGGAACAAAGACACCTGTCAGAGCTCTTATGCAATTCCCTTTTCCAGCCCCACGAATTCCCTGCTAACACCAGCACTGCACACCAGGCCAGCCGAGCAGGGACGTGCTCCATCTGCTTTCCATGGGAGGATGCTGTAGAAGGACCAATAGATGTGTGACTGCAGCTAAACCTCCCGTGAGCAAACTGCGTTCATAAAATGGGACTGTACTCCAATTCTGAAGCATAGGTGTGTGCCTTAGCCATAACCCCCAGTGCCATTCCCATGCTGAGCCGGTCAGAAGCAACACCGTGAGCTGAAAGCACAGAGCACTCTGCCCTCAGACTGGTGTTGCTGGTGACCCTGAATTCAGAAGTGATCACAGGGCTGGGACAGCAGCAGGGCAAACATCTTAGGCATGAGGGCGAAGGAAATGAACTTCATTCCTCCTGCTTGAAACCAAGCATGTGGGCGCCTGTTTTCCTCACCCAGTCTGCCCTCACGTCATTTCCCTTCAGAAGAGCTTCACTTCAAGCCTGCCACGATGACAGCCTGCAAATCTGTGCTGCATGAGCTGCTCCCCAGCCCACACACTGTAGAGGCCCTGCTGCCTCTGACTCTGTCTGCGAGGGGTGACGTGATGTCTGAGAGCATATGTGGGAATGTGCACTCAGGTGGCAAAAAAAGATACAGAGAATGGAGGAGGAGAAAAGCGGGAAACTGCCTTTTTCCTCTGCGCGTTGCTACAGGTAGAGACACATCCCTGCACCAGGAACAAGGTGTGTCTGAACGCCAGAGCAGGATGTGATAGCACAGAGCAGCAACCCATGGTTGCTGATATACCTTCAGCAGGGCAGGAATGGGAATTATTTGGTGCAAACCCTCAGCATCGTGAAGCAGCACCCAGCTCCAGAAGCCCTGCTTTGAGCTTGGGGACTTCCTCAGCCCCATCTGACTACAGTTATTCCCTGCTTCTGAGGAAGCATTTTTCTGTGTAAAGGACCTGAGCTTGATTCATGATCAGGGTCTGGAAAGGAAACGAGCTGCAGGGCACAGGAGTGTTTCAGTGGGAGCTTCCCTATTCCAACACACCCAGGGATCCCAAAGGAGCAGGCAGTGTGGCTAAGACCAGCACCAAGCCAACTCGTGCAGGTGGAAGCAGATGTAACCATCAGATGGTAGCAGTAAGGCAGACAGAAGCATTACTCTTCAGCATACTCACTTTCACAAGTGTTTTTTGGGAGCAGCCAAAACCAACTCAGCGCTTAGGCACTATGGGCAGGGATGCCACCATGGCACGAGGAGGGATCTGGGTGATTCCCACCTCATACTGCTCACATCCACCACATGCCCATGAACAGCAAATGCAAGCAGGCAGAAACCCTTATGCGAACAACATTTAACATCCCATGTTTCCCAGGGCCAGGGTGTGAAGACCCACCACAGAATTGCCACGTGCCCACAGACTGCTCCACCACAAGAAGTGGGAAGCAGAGCAGCAACACAAGAGGAAGGCAAACCATCTTTTCCCATCTTGCCTATCCTTTAACAAAAGACGTCACAGTGATTTGCAGAGTGGTTTGGGTACTACAACCGTAGTTCTTTTCTAGTTCTGAATATGCCCTTCAGCTGAAAGCACTGCCAGGCCCTGGGGGCAAAGGCATCTCCTGAGCAGCATTAGGCCTGACACAAAGGCCAGGGCACACTGCTGCAGAGTGAGTGCCTTCGTGCTATCCTCAGAGAGGGTGGCCAGGCCAGGAGCTGCTAATCCACGTGAAAACCACACCGAGAGCCTCCCCTCAGTTACCCACATTGCTACCCAAGTGCTATGTATAGCATCCAGACACAGAGATGAGCTAACCAGCCTTGAATCACACCTGTCTTAGTCCTTCCACATGCATCAGTGCCTTTAGGACATCAAATTCAGGGACACCTATTTTTCTTGTTAGCTTTCCTCTTGCCTTCGCTTTCCCTGCCACCTTGAACAGCCATTTCCTGAGCTCTGACTGATTTCCAAGCCAGGCCATTGGTCTGTTAGGTTTCCTCCCCCCTCACTTTTCTAATCATCACAGTCCCTTGCGCTATAAATGGCAATCCTTAGTCTCCAAGGGATGGAGCAATCAGTGGTGCAAAGTATAAAGGTTAGAGGGATCCGGAGCAGACAATGGAGCAGGGGGTGCAATGGAGCAGCCCAGCAGGATTGCAAAAGAGCCCCCGGGGCGGCGGGCAGACGGCTCACACCCGCCAGCTGGCACCGGGCATCGGCACCCACAGCAACCCCTCATCCTGTGCCCTCTGCTGACATTGCAAAACCCACTCCAAATTTGTACCTATTTGGCACCAACGAGCGAGCCAGGCATGTAACAAAGAGTCAGAAGAGTCAGTGAATACATTTGAGTATTATATGGGATGAGGATAGGGAAAAAAAGTGAGTTCGGGAGACTCGCTTTGGCTTTAATTAGGAAATGCTCAGCATGAGGATGTCTCCAAAGATAGAAGCTGGAGTATTCACAACTTGCAGCAGCCATCCCAGCTGCAGAACAGAAACGAAGGTCTGATTCCAGCAAAGACACTAAGTACACAAAGATCCTATTCTCAAAGCTAGAAGTGACGAATCCAACTCAACATACCCATGTTAACCGTTCCAAATTCCTTCTAACCTCAGTATTTATCAGCATAAGGTGCTGATTCCACTGACAAGCTCTAAGGAATAGAGAAGCTGGATGTTTTAGGGACCTGAAGACCAGTCGGCCACCCCACCTCTCTGCCTCCCACTGTGCCACCAGGGGACCTCACCCACTAATTCCACTCCAAACAGGTATGTGCTCAGGGTACTTCACAGAAGTGACTTCACTGACTCACTCCAGCTGGATTTCACTGCAGAAAGCACATCCTCATGGAGGACTGCTGTGTCCTTTCCTCCTGAGCACCACATCCAAGCACCCTCCCAAGGCGCTCCTCGCCTGCCCTGCACTGAGTCCATTCCTTTCCAAGCTGCCCAGCACAGCCACATTTCCAGACAGAAACACAGAGAGGTATAAGGAAGCACACAAGTCACAGACATCACCCCTGCCTGAGCACAGAGCTGAAAATGCTGCAGAATGGGCCATTAGCTCTGACTTTGGATTTCGGTTACAGCTTTGGAGCCTGGGAAAGTGCAGCTGCAGCTGTTATCCTCTGAGCACCACTTCCTACCCCTGCACCATTTAATTGGAAACAGCCACTCGGTTCAGCAGCTCTTCCAGCAAAAGCCCTGGAATGTTCCCATTTCTGACAATTGAAGAATGAATTTAGCTTACAGCTAAGGAGGCTGGGGACTGGATGGCTTTGGATTTTTGGTTGCAAAAGCTTCCATTCTGCCCATTGCACAGCTTGTTCCCTGCTTGTGCTCAGCTTCTCTGCCCTGATGTGGTGCAGAGGAGGACCCCAGGGCTGGAGGGGACACAAAGCATGCAGGGAGAGAGACAAACCCCCAAAGTAGATCAAAGACGTTGTAAAGGGTAGGAAGGATGGGTAAAGGCATCAGCATCCCCACACAGGGCTTGGGAGCAGCACGTACCTCTCCGTGTGGTGTGCAGTACGTCTCAGGCTTGGTGAGGCCACAGGTGGAGGAGGCCGTCAGGTGCTGGCCCCGTCCCAGCAGGAGGTCCCCCCCGGGGGGGTAGCAGGCCCCATGGGAGCAGGCTGGCTGTGCTACCCGTGGCTGTGGGCAGGCTGCAATGGCAGGAGAGGAGCACAAGGTGACTCAGCCAGCAGGTTGGGACAGAGCTACACCTGGGCACGCCAGAAAGGATGAGGGTTCATCCCTGAACTGCCTTTGTTTTTAATAGTACATAGCACTTAAAATAGCTCTGTGTAGCTATTGCACTTGAAACTCTTCTTGGTAGGACACATCTCCAGAATCCCAATGCCTTGGTTTCGGGGATGCTTAGTTCCCTGCTCACTGTACTTAGCAGCCCAGTCTGGTTTCCCTCTGTATACCCACAGGCCCTGCAGGAGGTTGCTCAGCACAGAGCATCCTTTTCCCAGAGCACTATTACTGAATGCCAATCTCCCAGCTGCAATGCTGCTAATACAGTGCTTACCTAGCAGCATTTCTTAGCCTCAAAGGGAAAACATTCCTATCATTCCCTTCTCATTAATAGACATAACCATCCAGTTTCCTTTGCAAGAAGTTTAGCTATCCATAAACTCACCTTGCTTAAACCATGGCACACACGGAGGCTCTATAACTCACTGCAGTACTCACATACAAACCCAATTAAAAGATCATTTCCAATAGGCAGCAAACCCTTAGTCAGCTTTCCCTCCTATTTTTCCAGAAGCATGGAATGTTGAGCCTTACCCAGGAGGACAAATAATGCCCACAGCCAAAGCTGGCAGCAGGACTCCATCATGCCAAGGACAAGGACACACCTAGAGAGGAATTTGCAGCGTAAGCAAAAATACCAGAAAATACCATCTTAAGCCTTATCTTGGGCACGTTACATTCCTTATCTATCTACTTTTAATTGATCTAGCAGGTGAAAGCCAGGAATAATGTAGAGGGAACCCCTCAGACTGTGCATTAGGACAGAAGAGCACAAGGAATCGCAGCCCTTCACCAAACAGGTGAGGCACGCCCAGGTTCCCCAAGCTGAGCACAAGGCAATCCCCTTCCCAGGCGCTATCTGTGGATCTTTATGTTGTTGCTGAGGTGAACCACACAGGCAAGAACGGCCCCTTTGCTGTCTGCAGAGCTCCAATTTCTGCCTGCCTAGCTCGGGGGACTCCAAAAAGCCACAGGCACACACACAGCAGTGAGCAGTGCCTGAGGAACCCACAGCCACCCCACGCTGCTGCCCTCCAGCCTGGCCATGCTGCGTGCTGCCTAACACAGCCCCAGCTGGAAAATCCCAATAGCCCTGAGCCTGGGCAGGGGGCACTGATAAGTACAGCTCTTAGGGGAGCTGAGCAGCCAGCAGCACGCTCCACTCCAGGAAGTTCCCCCTACTGCTGTCCTGCGTGACCAGAGCCCCATTCCCAGTCTCTGAGGTGCCCCACGTCCCCACCACATACCTGCCTGGTGGTGAGGGCTCTCCCCGCTGTTCCCAGCAGCTGATCCCTGCAGTCACACCCGTCTCCAAGTGCTGCTGCCGTCCTGTTTAGCTTTTAACAGGCGTCTGCCTCACCTGGGAGAAAGGTGCCCGTGGGTGTAGCAGCGATAAGGGCGTGATTCAGGCACCGCAGACATCCCCACCCAGCTCCGGGGAGCTCAGCTGCTCCAGACACAGCACAGCGTCACTTCGCGGTGTGACGGTGCTGTGAGCAAGCGGGTCTGCAGGAAATGGCATCGAGTGCCTTAAGGCACATCCCTGCAGCCCCAGGATGTGCCCCAGGTGTGCCCAGGGCTCAGGTGGGTGCTGCACCCGGGGGCTTCGGTCCCCTTCTCCCCAGTGCCAGGCTGCACGGCCAGCAGGGCGAGGTGCCCACCCTCACGCACAGGTTTGGTGCACCCTGCTGAGCACCCCAACCTGGGGATTTAAAGCCCAGTGAGATTCTGTGTGAGTTGCAGCTGCGCTGTGTGTTCACACACCAGGCATCGGCCCACGGATGACCTGCAGCAGGGACGGGGCTGTGCAGGCTGCAGCACGCACCTCTACTGTCTCCAGCAGCGGAGCCCCTCGAGGCACAAAATAGTTCTCAACCTCATCTTACACAATCTACAAAAATACAGTACTGCAAACTAACCAGCTGTGACCAAAAAAAAGGCAAAGAAGAGCCACGTTTTCCGAGAAGCACAATTCCCATTTGGGTACCAAGAGAAGTGCCATGATTTCCAAAGAGACTCCGTATTTATCACACCAGGACGGCTTTAACAGCTCCTTGGGAGCCTGCAGGAAAGCCACCACCAGAGCAGCCCTGCCTGGAGCCTAATGCAGACCTCTGCTGTGCTTGGTGCTTCGGTGCCACCGGTGCTTTACATCAGCATGCAGCAAGGCACAGCTCCGGCTCCCATAGCACTGCTGAACTCAGAGATGCACATCCCATATTTACCTTCTCCAATCCCCAAAACCACGCAGACCCCCCCCC
>JACDJE010000053.1:1795146-1828609 GCA_016647715.1 Pavo muticus
GATCCTTAAGGCAGCCTCTGGCAAAAGCCAGAAATCTCCATTTGAACACAATCACGGGTGTCTCCTACGGAGCGAGCGCTGAGCTACACTAACGTGCCCCGATCTTGCTCTCCTCTTGCAGAACGGAGCTCTTCCTACGCTGCTGTGCAGAGATGGAAACCATGCACGAGCTGATCCCCTTCGCCAAAGAGATGCTCAGCCAGAAGCCCAACAGGAAGATGGTGAAACTGTACGTGCTGGGCAGCGTGCTGGCGTTCTTCGGTGTGGTCATCGGTCTGGTGGAGGCGGTGTGCAGCCCCTTCACCTCCGAAGGAAGGATAGAGGAGGAGGAGGAGGAGAAGAGACCGACCCCATCTCGAGAGCCAGCGCTTCCTCGGAAGCGGGAGGATTTGGTGTTGGAGCAGGGCAAGAAGTCATCAGCGGTGCAGCGGGGGATGGTGACCAGGCAGCATGCATCCTAAGGGACCCACTGCTCGCCCGAGCACACGGCTGTGGTGCCCCATGTCCCTGGAGATGGTGGTCCCAGCGATGGTGGTTCCAGTGAGAAGGACGAGGGTTTGGCTGAATGGGGAGACTGCAAAGTGCAGGACTTGAAAGAAAGAAAGGAACGGTTTTATTTGCTGCTGTGCAGCAGTAGGAAAAAATACCTTTTGTTGGTATAAAAATGTGCAAGGTGCACAGCATGGTTTCTTATTTTTACTACAGGTGCGTTTTACAACGTTTTGCAAAATCAATAAATATTTTATATGGTACCAGTGCTGCGTTCCTTTCATGGATGGGTTTGCAGATGAGTTTTGTTTGTGCTGTGCATGAGCTTCTGGCCCCTTCGTGGACAGCTGTGGGCAGTAAACCAGCCCTATCCGTAGAGCTGCTTCCCCTGCTCCAGCAGCTCAGGGCAGAGTGCTGGAGTTGTCCCGCTCCAGTAGCTGCTGCCTTCCAAAAATGGGTCACTGTGTGGGGAGGAGTTGGCTCACAACCACGTTCCCAAAGCTGGAGGTGGGGATGCTCCTTCCGGGGTTATCCGGGTTTGATGGCATAGATTCAGGGCTCTGCCACGTCCACGTGCACCCAGAGCTGCTGAAAAACCCTTCCATCCCCCACAGCCCTCTAACAGGCTATGGGCACAGCACAGCTACAACCAGTGCTCAGCTTTGGCTGGGATCCTTCCTGAGCCTGACACCTGGTTTGCTCCCTATGTCACAAATGGAAAAGCTGCTGCATGGGCAGCCACAGCAGCACAGTGGGAGCGGTAGAAACAGGGATCTGAGTGCTGCCAGCATCCTTAGAGAGCCTTCACCTATTTGAAACCTTCCCAGTACAGATCCTTGCCATGTTACCGATGTTAAACTCTGCGGAAAACTGCAGTTGAAAGATTCTGACCGTGCTACAAAGCAGAGGAGAAATCATCAGGTGGGGCAGGGGGAGAAAATCTGTCTGTTTGCTCAAAGCCAAAGGCAATGGGGCAAGGATAGGGGCATGCATAGAAACTGGGAGCTATAAGCAAACAGTTGTTAAAAACAGCAGGAGGGGCTGGAAAACAAAGGAGCACTGCCTGACAGCCACAACAAGCACACAGATCCTCCCAGAGCTGCAAGTCAGGATCAGAATCCAGACAGAATCCACACAGAACTTCTTCTCAGGCTTTGAACCAAGAGCAAAGTACCTTTTCCTTGAGGGCAAAAAGAACAGAGTCCAGTTAAAAAAAAAAAAAAGCTTTGGAGAATGACTTGATTTGGGCTTTAACCAAAGCCTGTGGCCTCTGGCAAGGCGGAATGACCCAGCACCTCACTGGCACCAATGGCAATTTGGAGGCAAAGAGGGGCAGAGGGTCGCAGCCTGCAGCACCCCGCAGGCCGGGCTCCATCGTGGGGCAGGCTGTGTGTCCACAGCGCAGCCAACGTCATGACATGGGTCAGCCCCAGATGAGGATCACGTCTGTCCCGCAGTGCTGGGGCTCACCTCGTGGTGCTGTCACACCACAGCCCCGTCCCACTGCATCCTGCTGCCCTCGCCGCCTCTCTGCCGTTATCCAGTCACGGGTTTATGAGCTTAAAGCAAAGAGGTTTGTGGCACAATCAAAATAGCTGCTCCTAAGGCAGCTCACGGGATTAGACAGCTAAAGCGCCGCGCCGGCGGTGCTGCAGCCAACTCGGTAAAGCCACGTCCTGCTTCCCTGCCTCCTGTCCCACACACTGCCCCCCAGACCATGGGGCTGAGCCGTGTGCTGCCACTTCTGCAACAGCGCTCTGGGCTTCAGCCGGGGCTGCAGATCAGGTGAGCATCGATGGCTGATGCACGACAACCATAAAAAGCCCTATTTGAACTACACGGTGACAAACTCAGTGTGCATGGGAGATTGGTAGTCCATTAACATCACTGTAACTGCGATGAATGGCAGACTCGCCAAATGCAGCAGACCAAAGTGCTTCTGCAGACATCCCAGTCCTTGCCCCACAGCAAACCCCTCCAACAAGGCAGCTTCCAGCCCCATCCCTGAACCCCTGCACCCCCACCCTGACACCCAATGGCACAACCCCCCAGCAGCACCTGCCACAACCATGTGTGATCAGCAAAACGCATCCACGTGGCCCAGGTGTGAACTGCAGGGGGAAACTGTGACTGGGATACACCGGGGAGTAACCAGGCAGGATGTGTGCTGCACAGCCAGTGCTGCGAGGACACCTGAGGCAAGCGGCTGTAGCAGCACAGGGAGCACCTGAGGCTGAGTTAAAGCCAAGCACTGAGGGATAAGCTCTCGAGGAGAGCCACGCATTGCCCAAGGTGCGGCACATCTCTGGAGCCACCCAGGGTCAATTTCTATTGCTCTGCTCCCTTTAGGACCTGTCTGAACGCAGTTCGCTCTGACCTGTAGATCTGGTGCATTAAGTCCTCGGGCAAATTGCAGCTGGCACAAGATCTGACACCTATCTGCCTCTGCCATCCTGGCAGCACAGCCACAGAGATCTGATTTCAGCTCAGGCCCTCGTGGCAGAGCTGGGCACAAGGAACGCAGCAGCCCTCCTGCCCAGGCCATTGGCTTCAAGGGCACGAGCTGAATGTCTTCGGCACACTTGCCTGCTATTTGGAGTGTGGGCTCTGGATGTTTTGAGAGCTGCCAGGCTAAATTTAGGGGCCCAGATAAGGATATCAGCCTCTCCTACCCAACAGCAAGGGCATCAGGAACATGGAGAGTGGCCAAGGCGCAGGGCAGCCGCAGCACCAAAGCAATGCATGGAGGCAGAAACTCCTGATTTGGTCACACAGGAAGAAAATAAATGCAGCGCTTAGAAATGGCCCAAACTGGGCAGGATTTACTCTAAGACAGCAGTGAGTGCAAGCACAAAGTCAAACCAAGCTGTCCCATGGTCACCACAGCACATAATGGGGACACCCCTATCTGTGAAGAAAGACCTGCATTCGTGGTAAAGAATGCTGGGAGAGCGGAGTATGAGAGTCTCATGTCTACAGGATAAAGGAAAATAAGGGGAAAAGAAAAGGAAAACAAGGGGAAAAGAAAAGTTAAATCCTCTACATTTAATAAAGATTTGCTAATGGGTTAAAAACAGCCAAATATCCCTTAAAAAAGAGAACAAAAAGCTGTATTCCAGTTGCTGCCAAGTGCCTCTCAGTCCCCGTGGTGCACTCAGGAGCCTGCCTCAGTCCCAGTGCTGGAAAACACGGCTGCAAGGGGCTGGGTGATGCAGGAGGGACATGCAGCAGGAGGGACATGCAGCAGGAGGGACATGCAGGAGGATTCAGGTGGAGCTGCTCCCCTTGCAGTGCTCCCTATGAGGGTCTGGCAGCAGTGCAGCCAGAGGCAGCTTCCATGGGCTGAGTTCAGAGCCTGGGATCAGAAAATGCCTCCGCAGCCTCCCTGCCCTCCTCTCACTTTCTTCACTCCCCGCCCTCCAGAAGAGGTTAAAAACAAGTTCTTAAGCAAAACAAGCCCAGAAAAAGCTCTGAGTGGGAGTGAGGCGCAGCAATGCCAGGTGATGAGGGGGGAGGAAAAGTCCCCACGGGCAGCAGAGCACAGCTGGGGTGGGGGCTCTGCAGCATCCACACCAAGGCTGGCAGCTATTGCTTACCACAGTATCCTCATGCTACGTAACAACACAGATTACAACAGCAGCTCCCCTCACTCACAGCACGGATGAAGCAGGGCTGAGGGGTTTGTTTTCTCAAGCCCAGGAGTGAGATGAGTGCCCTGTGATCACAACCCGAGTTCAAAGCAAAGGGACTCGGGAAGGGGCAGAGCTGCTGCAGCGCTGTTATTGGACCAAATGTGGGTGAAGGGATTCTGATCAGGGGAAAGTTGGGTCTGAAGTAAAAGAGCAGAACTGGGGGCAGCAAAGGCTGCAAGGAAAGCACGGTGCCCACCTCCTGCAGCAGTATCAGTGCTCTGTGGGGCAGCTCCCAGCCCTCTCACACACCATCAGTGGCACTGGGTTTGCTGCTGCCTGGACATAGCAAAGCAGCGGATGTGACATGTTTTTCCCTTGGACTGCATTCACTTACAAATAACAGCGAAGCTCCCGCAGCGCTCCAAGCAGGCAGCACAAGGACGCTGACTTCTCTGCAGAAAACACAACACTCGGTGCTTGGCTGCAGGCCTCTCGGTGCTCCCCTTGGAGCAGGGGGTGCAGCCTTGAGGGGATTCAGCTCAGCTCTCTCAGGAGCAGGGCGAGGTGAAAAAGCAAACGCTGCCTCTGTGGTTTCCTCCTTGGGATGCAGCGAGGCGCTGCCCTGCGCGGAGGGTCCCTTCCAGATGGGTGCTGCAGCTGCATGCATCCAGAGCCAGCGGGCATTAAAGAGGAGCCCCGGCCACCTGCAGCACTCTGCCTCTGATGTTCTCCGAGTGAAACTTGATGCTGTTCAGCAAGGACACACCTCTTCCAGGGTGTTGTGCAAAATTCTGCATTTTAACGTAGGGACAGGAAATATGAACAGAGCCGGGCAGAGCCCGCAGCAGCACCGCCTGTTAGGCCACGGCTCCCCAGCTCCGTGGGAGCAGATCGAAGTGGGGTTGCTTCTCTCACCAACCCCGCTGTGACCTCCCAGTGCTTTGGGAGCTGCGGCTCCCGCACCAACAGGTTCTGAAGGATTGGCATCGCCGCTGCCTTCGGGAGCAGCTCTGCAGAGGCTGTTTTCCTCCTTTCTCTTCCTGCTCCATTTCCTACGATGGGTTTGTTGCAAAAGATTCTCATCCCCGTTTTGGGACTGGTTTTGGCCTTCTGTTTTTATTCGTCGAGGGAGAATTTCAAACCTGGTGAGTATCGAAAGGGAATCTGTCCTTAAGTCACGTATTAAAAGCCACATTAGAGCGTTTAGCACGGAGATGTGCAGAGGTTGGACCAAGCCTTTGTGGCAGGGCTGAGGACGGAGCACAGTTCTAGCAGAGATCTGGACTCAAATGGAAGAAGCAACACGCAGCTCCCAGGGGAGCAGGGAGGCAGGGGCTCCTGAAGCAAAGAAGGCTTTGAGCACTTTGCACTCAAGCGCAAACTAAAGTTTCCAGGCATGGTTTTTAAATGTTGGATTTTAAGTCCTGCAGCATGCGCTGATGGGGTGTTTTTCATTGCAGAATAGCTGGGGTGTTTGTAAGTTGCGTCCTGACGTGTGAAAAGCTGTTGAAGGAGCCAAGAACTGCGCTGCTATGGTCAGTTCAAGCTGCAGCTGCTCCTGGGTACAGCATTTCCAGGGGAGGGAGAGGATGTGCGGGACAGAGCATGAAGATCTGCATTCAGCTTGCCATTCACTGCTACTTGAAGGCATTAGGGGACTTCATTTTCTTTTCAAATAGGGTTTGGATAAATTAAACCCCTGTGCCTTGGTCCCCAGAGATGCTGAGAGGGAAGCGTGTGATCGTCACCGGAGCGAGCACCGGCATTGGGGAGCAGATGGCCTATCACCTGGCACGGATGGGAGCCCACGTCCTGGTCACGGCGCGGACGGAGGCGAAGCTGCAGCAAGTAAATGGCAAGCTGGGCACTCACACATGCACACACAAACACAGGAAGGCCGACCTCACATCGCAGGTATACACGTAAATACGGGCGCACGGAACTGCAGCGGCACAGACAGCAGATGTGTGCAGTTCTGCTCACGGGTGTGCAAAGTTACACTCTCCAGAGCTCCTGCCTGCACAGAAACGGCCCTCCTGCAGGCACGCACTGCACGCCCTGTGATGTTTGAATTGCTCGGCGAAGTACACGTCTCCATATGCACAGGCTGCAGCCACACACACCCTCATTCCACTGCAGTGATCTATCAGCTCCCGCTCACCCTACACACGCCATCCCAGCACAGACTGCACCGATAAGGAGCCAAACCGCCTTGAGCCATGCATTCACCAAAGGAATAAACTTCAAAGGGAGCCCGAGAGATTCAGAGGCTCCCAGAAACCTTGCAGTGAGGTTTGGGGGCCGGGGCGTGTTTTGGTGAGCGCAGCCCCCAGCTTGCAGGGCCTGATGAGCCGCGTTGCATCGCAGGTGGTGGAGCGGTGCCGGGCGCTGGGGGCCGGCTCAGCACGGCTGGTCAGCGGCAGCATGGAGGACGTGGCCACCACCCGGCAGCTCGTGGAGGTGGCCGAGACCGAACTGGGTACGTCTGCAGCTCCCCAGCACGCTGCTTTGTTGCTGTGCACTGAAAAAGCAAAAAGAAGTGGGGATGGGAAGAGGTTTCCCCTAATTCTGCACCCCGCAGCCGAGCCTGCATCGCTCCAGCAGAGCCCTGGATTTCATCCCCGTGCCTTCGTAACATCCTGTCCCAATATCACAATCCTGGGTTTCATCACTGCTGCTACCAGGGGTGAAGCCATGCAGCAGCTCACAGCAGCATGGCTGTTGGGGTCACGGGTCATCACTGCAGAATGGCAGTGCTCAGCTCAGTGCTGTGCCTCCCCCTCCCAAAATGGGCCCGGATAGCTCAGGAGCAATCTCCCTTGTGCAATGTTATTTGTGTTTCAAACTGGGGGGGGGGAAGTCACAACAGCTCTCATCTGGGACAAGTTAGATGAGTCCAGCATGTTTTTATTGGCAGCCACCATCCAGGCCGTCCCAGCTCCAAAGATGGCAGGCCACAGCTTTGACCCAAAAAACCAACCCCAAATGACATTGACCCCAAAACATTCTGGTTGCAATGATTCTGCTGTCAAGAAAGGCTCCATCCTGCCCACAGCAACCCCCTCCCACCCTGAACTAACGCCCACTCCTCTGCTTCCAGGAGGCCTCGACATGCTGATTCTTAACCAAGTTGGCAAGTCGTACTTCAATTACTTTGATGGGGACGTTGGGCACGTCCAGAAGCTCCTGAACATCAACTTCCTGAGCTACGTGGCCATGACAGTCTCTGCCCTACCCATGCTGAAGCGGAGCGGGGGCAGCATCGTGGTGGTCTCCTCCATGGCAGGTGAGTGGGAGCAAGGTCTGGGACGTGGGATTCCAAGGGCTGGTTTTTGTAAGGAGCATGGGCACCTCAGAGGAGCCAGCAACCACAGTCTCCAGGTCTTCTTCACATTGCTGATGCAATCCCACTGCCCCACCTTGCTCCTGAGGAGCCTGGTGATTAAACCCCACACCCAGCAGTGCAGTGGAGCTCATGTAGCTCCAGTTCTACAAAGAAATGGGGAAATGCTGTCATTTCTCACTGCCCTGTTCCTCTGACAGTTCGCTGTGGTTTGCCAGGTCAAGATCCTGCAAATGTTTGCAGAGCCTTTTCTAATAAATTCCTGCTAAGTCAGGAGATTAAATTAACAGCAGCTGCAGCCCCCGCACTGCTGGCTGCTGGGGATCGCTCAGAACCCAGAGGCAGGAGATTAAACTTTGCTCCATGGCTGCTGCTCTCACCTGAGCAGAGCTGTGAGACGTGCTGCTGGACTTCAGACTGTAACAGAGCTGGAGGCTGACAGGAATGCTCTGTAGTCCTGCTGCTCAGGTGCCAGGGCGACGTTTCCCCCTGGCAGTAAACTCCCTTTGGCTAAAATCCTTTATCTGATGAAGCGCAAAACAGAGCCTTACGTGGTGCAGCTTTCCATGCTTTAATGGAACTTCACTCTGTGTCCAGGTAAAGTTGGGTTTCCCTTTACGGTCCCCTACTCTGCAACTAAGTTTGCCCTGGATGGATTTTTCAGCTCCCTGAGGCAGGAATTCAGCATCCAGAGCGTTAAAGTTTCCATCACACTCTGCATCCTTGGCTTCATTGACACTGGTAAGCTCCATCCATTGCATCTGGCTGCCCAGGAACCGAGCATCGCGCTCCCAGCTTCGTGCCCTCCCCCTCCAGTGCCCCCACCTCCAGTGCTGCTTTTCCTGCTGTAGAGGGAGCGAATGCAGCATCGCCTCTGCTCTCAGTGGGCTCCTGCCTCTCTTCCACTAAAAAACAGTCTACAGGCTGATTTCTTTCCCTGCACTATACTCAGGTAGGATATTAGGACAAATTTGTTCTCAGGAGGAGCAGTCAGGCTGCCCAGCAAGGCTGGGGAGTCACCGTCCCTGGAGGTGCTGAGGGCTGTGGAGATGTGGCACGAGGGGCCACGGTCACAGTGGGGATGGTGGGGTTGGACTTGGGGATCTTAGAGCTCTTTTCCAACCTAAATGACGTCATGGTTCTATGAAAATCAGCCACTGTGCACAGCCTGGGACAGCCTAAAATTCAGTGAGTTTAAGTGGACACGCCGGCTGCATACCTCCCATTAATCTCATCTGATGCAGCGAGATACAGGAGCGCAAGCGATGACGGGAGCGACTTGAAGCTGCTTCTGTTTTCCAGCGCATACACTACCCCTGACTGGAGGGATTTGTTCCCAAGTTCTGCCACCCCCGCCCACACTAACACAACGAGGCAGCCTTCCTCAGCCCCCCCGCTCACTCATCACAGGCAAACGCGGGGAGAGGACGAGCAGAGGGCAGCCCGACTGAAACCTCTCTTGTTCCTCGACTAGAGAACGCCATGCGTGCGGCCGCCGACGTTCTCCTGACGTCCCCGGCTCCCAAAGAGGAGTGCGCCCTGGAGATCATCAAGGGAGGGACCCTGCGCCAGCGCGAGGTGTATTACCGCTACGCCTCCACCAAACTGCCGCTGCTGCTGCGGGATTGGGCCGCCGAGCTGCTGGACCTGCTGGTGCGGCAACGGTACCGCCCCGAGCGGCTGCGGGCGGCCTGAGCCGTGCCGAGCGATGCCACCGCCGGGCCGACAGCCGCCTCTGCTGGCCGCAGCCGTCCCTGCAGCCCTCCCCGTCAGTTACCTTCAATAACCGCCTCGCCCCGAGAGGAGCCGGCTGGGACCCCCGGCTGCGCTGCGGGAGGTGGCAGTGCGGGTTTCCCGCAGGTGCGCCTTTCCTGCTTGGAAGCACCCATCCTGGTTGGAGCCCTTCCCCAGACCTGGGAAACGCAGTAACTAACTGATTATTAAGTGCAGCTTACTAACCTTGTTGCGTGCTCTGTGGATTTGTTTTGTTTTTTATCTCTTTTTCCATTACTAAACGCTGCTGCAAATGGGCATCATTCCATTGACTTGCCTTTCTTTGATTATTGAATATTGCAATAAACCATTATTTCACTGGAAGAATAACAGTCTGGCCTGGTTTTCATTTAGCTTAAAGGCCAGGTTCAGTGCAAATCTATTCACCAAGTTAATTCTTTGGGGTACAGTCCCTTACACAGACACTAACTGCAGAATGCCCCCAGACACACACTGCTGCTTTGGTGTAGCCCTGAGCAATGAGCTCAGCACAAGGCACAGAGCTCACTGAAGGCAAAAGCTCAGCACGAGCCTGCAGCGATGTGACACAGCTCCCCTCAGCCCGGCACTGATACCCAAGCGGTGCTTCCATCCAAAATCAGTGCCCACCCTTCTGATCGCTGCCTGCTGCAAGATGAAATGAGAACCCCCAGGCCCCTCCCCGGGATCATTTTGCTCCTCGTTTACTGGAGGAAGCTGGGAGCTGCACCTCTGTTCTCCTTACCTTGACACCCAGTGGGCACAGAGCAGGTTTTGTCCTTTAAATTTCTCTTTGGGAAAATAATTTGTGAGGCAGTTTGCCATTTGCCCAGGCAGGTGCTGAGCACTGACACAGAACACCTGTGAAAGATCTTTATTATTCACCTCTTGGCTCTTCAAGTGCCTTCCACACTGCGCCTCACTGGGTTCCTCAAGGGAGAGCACAATTCTGTGGGTCTAAGAGCCACCCAGGAGCTGTCAGCACTGTGCCAATGGTGATGTTACACAGCACAAGCCAAAAACAGCAGTGTGGCCAGCCCTGTTCTTCCCAATATCTGTATGAACCTGTGTCCAGGTAAAGTTGGGTTTCCCTTTACGGTCCCCTACTCTGCATCAAAGTGGTCACTGCTGACCAACAAACCCTTGTGGCACCAGGGAGGAAGGGAAAATTGGGCTCGTTTTAGATGTGAAGTGGAAGAGAGAAAGCTGAGAGGTCTGAAAAGGGGAACTTGGGGAGACACGGGGTCCCCACCAGCAGTCACCAAACAACCTACCCACAGCTCCATCAGGCAGCAGCTTCCCAGGGTGGCCTCAGAAAACACCCTGGGCATTGACAGGAGGAGAAGGGTGCAAAGAGTCAGCCCAAAGTCCAGCACAACGCCCTCTATTAGGTTAATATTTGCTAAACTGCAGGGAGCACAAAAGGAATAGGCACCAGCAGATCTGCGCAGGGCAGGGATCAGCTCAGAGCAGCCATTGCTCTCCCCGGCCACACGTCTGCTCTCACGCGAGCACTGGCAGAGGGATGGGGCTGCTCCTGAAGGTTCTCATCCCCTTGCTGGGGCTGGGGCTGGCCGTGTATTTTTACTCAGGACCTGGGAATTTCAGCGAAGGTAAGTCATAAAAATGCACGCTTAGCACCGGGCAGCCGGGCTGCTGCCCAGCCCGCACCACTCAGGGCCCTCCAAAGCAGCTGAAAAGCAGAGCGCAGGAGCTGCAGGCGGTGGGAGCCCTCCTCCCCACGCAGGAGGAGCTCATGGGGTTGCGTGTGGGTCTGCCAGGCTCACATTCTTGCTCTCAGCAAATGGCTTTGTTTTGGAAACATGCAGTTAACCGCTGTAAATATTTATTCATTTTCTTTGTCAACTCCTGCCAATTGCAGAGCAGCTCCACGCTGGGCTGGAGCCTGGCTGGGAGCTGCAGCAGCAGCTGCATCCTGCGGCAGCACAGAGGAGCCATGCACGGGGGGGGTGTGGTGCAGGCTGTGCACAGCCCTGAGCTCTGCATCCCCTCCAGAGATGCTCCGGGGAAAGAGAGTGATCGTGACGGGAGCCAGCAGTGGCATTGGGGAGCAGATGGCGTATCACCTGGCACGCATGGGGGCCCACGTGCTGCTCACGGCGCGGACGGAGGCCAAGCTGCAGAAGGTGGGCAGCAGGCACTGTAAGCATGGCTGCAATGCAGACCCCCACGGGGAGGCGGGAGCTCAGATACCCACCCATCCCATGCTCACAGAGATGCTAGATTCCAGGCAGGCTCCCCAGCACACCACCATAAATTGTATATTCAATGCTGACAGCACAGCATTTCTTCCCCCATGGTATTCAGCCATTGCAGAGGAAATGTCCCTCTGAGCAATGTCCCCCCAGCAAAGGGAGAAGGGCTGTCAGACACCCCCAACACCTCAGCCAATGCCACTCTCGCTGTCCCCAGGTAGTGGACAAGTGCCTGGATCTGGGTGCTGCATCTGCCCGCTACGTGAGCGGCTCCATGGAGAGCACAGCCTTCGCTGAGGAGGTGGTGAAAGAGGCTGAGAACACCTGGGGTGCGTAGCAGGTGCCCATACCCTGTGCCACATTTTGGGGCCACCCTGGCCGCCACAATGCAGCCTGGGGCTGAGATGCTGGCTGCCAACACACCCTGCTTCCAGGAGGCCTTGACATGCTCATCCTGAACCACATCGGCCACAGCTTTTTTGACTTCTTCAACGGGGACGTGGATCACGTGCGGAAGCTCATGGAGACCAACTTCCTCAGCTACGTGGCCATGACCGTGTCTGCCCTGCCCATGCTGAAGGAGAGTGAGGGCAGCATCGTAGTGGTCTCATCCGTTTCAGGTGAGCACACAAGGGCCCATCTCTCCCTGCCATGTCCCTGCCTTGTGCCCTTCCTGCTCATCTCTGTGCATGCATTGCAATCAGTGCACTTCTGCAGGCTTACCTGCATGACCATGCGTTATGCATGCATTTACCATACACAGGTATACGTGCAGGAAAACGAGAACAGTGCAGCCCACAACAAAGGTCCCTCGCGCCACGTGCTGAGCTTTAAACATTCCTGCATTTCTTTCCTTCCCTCAAGCCTTTAAGATAGATTGCTCACACCACAAAATTGCAGCTATGGGAAAGGCAGGGGCAGGCAGAGCCATGCAGCCCTGCATCCGCCCAGCAAGGGTGAGCTCTGACCCTGTGCCTCTGCCCAGGTAAAGTCGCCTCCCCCTTCACTGCTCCCTACTCTGCGACTAAGTTTGCCTTGGAAGGATTTTTCAGCTCCTTGAGGCATGAACTCATCATAGAAAACGTCAATGTTTCCGTCACGCTCTGCATCCTGGGCTATATTAACACAGGTAAGCTTGGCACCACCGAGGCTCACAGATAAAAACGTGGACCTGGTGCAGCACAGCTTCCTTCTGTCACTGCAGAGAGCGCAGTGCGGGCGGTCTCACACGTCATCAAGGAAGCACCAGCACCCAAGGAGGAGTGTGCGCTGGAGATCATCCGGAGCGGGGCCCTGCGTCACCGTGAGCTGCACTACCCTGCCAGCACCGTGACCCCAATACTGCTGCTGCGGGACTTTGCCCCCGAGTTCCTGGATGGCCTCATCAGGAGCAACATGCGGGTGGAAAACATCAAGAGAGCACCGCCGCCCCAAGGCTCGGGGCATTAGCACAGCTCTGAGCAGCCAACGCTTCCCCATGGGCAGCTGTGCCTCCAGAAAAGCCCACCCTGGAGCAGTGCTGGGGACATTTATGAAGGCTGCGTGGCTGGGAACTGTCTGCACAACATGGGGCGCCCGGAGCCTACGACACAACACAAGAATGTCTTTTATTTATGCTGCCTGTAAATGGCTCCTCGCGATCAAGAGGAGCAGGCAGCGGGGGGTCCCCAGAAGGGCTCTGCAAGGCCAGAATTAGGAACGGGCTGGGGGATGCAGGCAGCACCCAGACCCCAGCTGCTCCATGCACTTTGCTGCATCTCACCCACATCCCTCCCAAAGGAGGAGTTAGTCAAAAGGATATGGAAAGGCACCGGACCTGTAGAGCACAGCCTTGTGCTTCTGAAGGAAAGATGGTGGGATTCGGCACTACATGAAGGTCTGCAGTGACCCAGCTGCAATTAAATATTTTAAAAAATAACACTACAATTATTTAGACTGGAGACTTGTGGAAGAGGATTATAAAGCAGAACTGCACAGGTTGAGCTCCGAGCTCCTTCTGAGCAGGGATTTGGGCCAACCCCCATAACCACCCAGCAAAGGCAAACAGAGGGTCTTCACACTAGAATGGTTTATCCCTGTACCCTTAATTCCGAGCAATAAATCCTACATTACTTTGTGACATCTCTGGTTTGAGTTTTGTTCCTCTTCCACTGGAGTATGCGCAGAGCTCCTCTCAGCACGCAGCTGCTTAAACCCACCCCATGATTTGCATTAATGCAGCTTTCACTTCTCTAAGACCTTAATGAATTTCTGCTGTTCGTGACCTCTCCTGAAATACACTTTTTTAACCCATTTAAAAAAAAAAAAAAACATAAAAAAAAAAAAATAAAACAAATAACTAAGTCTGGATTTCCCTACCCCCAAAGCAACCCGGAGTGATTCAGTCACCCGGTGCTGCCGAAGCCCCAGGACCAGCGCTCTGAAAAGGCTGTGGGGACGGGCAGTGGGAGCTGCTGGCACCCCAAGATAACCCCAAACCCCGCTCTGCGAGAGCAGGACAGGAACCAGGGCTCGGCTGCGGCCCCAACGCTTCCTGTTCGACAGAAAGAAACACAGCGAGGCAGCAGCAGCACGAAGCCGTGGGCACCCAGAGGACAGTGTTTGTGCCCTGCAGCCCTGCACTCACGCAGCAACACCGGGGCACAGCCAGGTAAGTGCCTGCAGCCCTGCAGCTCCAGCGCTGCCCCACTCACCGCGCACCTTCTTCCCCTTCTTCCACCCCTCCGTGATGGACACGGGGAGGAGGTAACACGAACCGGCATGAAACGTTTCTTGTTGTTTGTTTCCCTCGAAGCAAGAAACGTAACAGGTTGGAAAGCAAAGATAAAGGACACGGTTGGTAATTAGAGAGGGTAACTTCGGGCAGCAGAAGGACGTAAGGTATTCACTCACCAAGAAGGCCTCAACGCTTTGCTCAGCTCGAGGTGAGTAATGGGCTGAGTGTTTCCTTAAGCCTTACCTTGGTTTACAACAACTTCTGGTTAACTGAAGTGCTGCAAGGCAGCCTGAGGGAAGACCAGCTGGGCAGCGGGGCCCCAGTGGGTGAGTGAGCCATGGATGGGAACAGCAGAGTCATTATGGTATGGATAATAACACATGGAAATAACCTGCTCAGCCTCACGTAGTCCCACACCCCTTCTGATGGAAGTGCATCGCAGTAGGAGCCACCCAAAAAGTGGAACGCTGCTGGAATTGCTCAGTAAGCGTTGGGTAAAATCAGAGATGCTTCAGAAGCTGTTGGAAGCTTCACAGAATGGGATTTTCAGACAGACACGGAGCACAGGGAGCACCGCCCATCTCTCGGAAGCATCGGATCACCCGGCCCCGCAGCCCAGTGCTGCAGCAGCGCTGTGGTTTGCAGGAGCTTCCTCTGCCCTGTGCAGGAGCAGCACGCTGCCCGGTGGCACATCCAGACCAAAGGAGAGGCTCAGTGCAGGCTGACAAGCATGCAAGAGTTATATACCTAAATGGGTTTTTACTTGCTCGCATTTTTTCCCCCCATTAAACTCAACGACTTCCTAATTGCCTGAGACAGAATGAGACCAAAGCTTTGTTGTTTCTTTTTTTGACACTCACCCTGCAGATGCGCATGGTGCAACAGTGCAGGTGCTCAGCCGCCCACCTGGTTTGGGCCACAGAATGCCCCCAAATACAGAGCAGAGGTAGAATTCGTGCCCGAGGCAAAGTGGGTCAGCGCCCACCCCGCCGAGCAGCAAGCGCAGGGTGGGATGGGTTACACTATCAGCACATTGAGCTCACAGACAACACGTCCCACCATGAACACCACCAGCCCTTGGTTTTGGCAGGACAGGGGGCCCCGCCATGATCAGCCCCCCAGAACGGGCCCGGCCGCGGCGTGCAGGCGAGAGCTACGAGGAGAAGTGCGAGCGGCGGCAGGAGACACGCGAGGCCCTGCGGCGCCGCGGCCACGCACACAGCGCCCGGCGGCCAGGCCGCACCGAGGAGCAGCCGCAGAGCCCACGGCAGCGCGAGTTCCTGCGCAGAAGGAACCTGGGGGGCACCGCCGGGGAGCTCAGCGCACCCATCCTGCTCCAGGTAACGCTTCACCCCCACCACGTCGAGGCCTGATGCACAAAGCGGCCGTGCGCCCGCAAAACTGCGTCTGTTTATGGACTGCATCAGCCGAGGGCAAAGTGTGTCACCTCCCTCGCAGCACGTTCCTTCCTGTTTGCTAAGCTAAATGTGAACCAAATGGAGAGCTGCTGCTATTCCTCCGAGTGCAGCCCCTTGTCCTGTCTGCTAAATTAGTTTTGCGCTTCCATAATTACTTTTCCCCCCATGAGAACTGCACTGTAAACAGCTGGGTTCCTTCCATCACCTTCCCTGCTAGCAGGAACAAAGATCACAGAATCATAGAATTGCTCGGGTTGGAAAAGATCTTAAAGATCATCAAGTCCAACCGCAAGCTAACCATACTGCCCTAACTCTAACAGCCCTCTGCTAAATCATGTCCCTGAGCACCGCATCCAAATGGTTTTTAAACACATCCAGGGATGGTGGGAAGACAAGGGGGAATGGTTTTAAACTGAGACAGGGGAGGTTTAGGTTGGATATTAGGAGGAAGTTTTTCATTCAGAGGGTGGTGACGCACTGGAACAGGTTGCCCAAGGAGGCTGTGGATGCCCCATCCCTGCAGGCATTCAAGGCCAGGCTGGATGTGGCTCTGGGCAGCCTGGTCTGGTGGTTGGTGACCCTGCACATAGCAGGGGGTTGGAACTCGATGATCATTGTGGTCCTTTTCAACCCAGGCCGTTCTATGATTCTATGGTGATGTGTTTCATGCTCTGCTCCCCGCTGCCTGCCCTGTGCTGCCCAGCAAACAGGAGCCTGGAGCCTCAGATCTGCAGAAAGGTGCAATGCACAACGCCCAGCAGTCACACAGATTTCCTTCTAAATTTGTATCCTGTGCAAAATGAATAGCAGACCCCGTGGGAACAGCTGAGATCTCAGCACCCCTCGCTGTTCTTCCTCCACCATCAGAGGCACAAAGCTGGACCCAGCTGCAGCCCTCTGCCCCTTGTTTCACAGACCCTGACACGAGCCAATTTCTCATTGCAGCGCCCGTGGAGTCACCCCGTGTGCCCGTCCACACTCCCCCCACTTGGGCTCAGCAGTCCTACAGGCATTTTGGCTGAAGCCATCCCTGGAACACACACCTCTACGAGCACCCGAGGTAGGTGAGGGACACTCGATGGCCCTTCTTCTTCCCCTGAGCACTACAGCACCATGTCCCCACTGCTCCTGGTTACAGCTGCTCCTCCTCAGTGCCGCTCAGCAGAGCTCAGCACATGCACAGAGGAGAGCTTTGGGGCCTCAGGTGGATCCTCTCACTTTGTTTCCACAGGAACTCAGACTCCTGCAAGCACGAAGGTGAAGGACTCAGGCCAACAGACAGAGTAAGCCCTGCTCCCCCCGGCACAACGCAGCCGTGCCCAGCCCCTGCTGCCATAACACACAGCCTGCAGACACCTGCACTGTGCACCACAAGGAGAGAGCTGGTATCTGGGCTCTGGGCTGCTGTAAGGGCCTGCATTCACCTCACCAGTCTGCTCTCTTTTTCCATTTCAGCTGCGGAAACACAGTTTTCAATAAGGTAAGCGATATACACACGATATACAGCCCTGTCCCCACTGTTGCCTCCAGCTGATTTCAAAGCGTTTGGCTGTTGTCACCCATTTGTTATTTGTTTGTGAACCGAAACAACCCCATAGTCTGAAATACTTCCCCTTTCCTGCAGGAAATCGTGCAGCTTTCTGGCTACCTGAAGGTAGGCACCACGCACCACCCCGGAGCAAGAACAACCCTATGTTACTACCATTATCAGACCAAGGGCTGCTTCCCCACAGGAGGCCCTGCACCGTGAGCTGCTGCTCAAGCAGAAGATGGTGATCCTGCAGGAGCTGCTCGCCACGCTGCTGCACGCCTCAGAGAAGTCCTGGCAGGTACAGGCAGCTGGGAGGTTTGCTTTGGGGGGGACAGGCAGACCATGCAACCACAGCCCCACACATCTAGCTTTTCTGTGTCTTAGCATAGCACTTTGGAGATGTTACCCACGCAGCACTGTCTGCAAAACAAAGTGCTTCTTTTCTTGCTCTCCCCTTTCTGTTTAGGGCAAGTTGAACGCAAACTCAGAAAGAAACTGGGGGGACATGTGCTTGGAATATCTCCCTCTGTCCTTATCAGGAGGTGAAGTGGAGGTGATGCATTTTAGGGCTCATTCTTTAGGGACATAAAAAGCGTTTTATGTAGGGTTATTAAATCAAATGTTAACACACAGTTCATCATACCATCAGAAAAAGGGTTTGAAAGTTCTGTTGGGGCACAAAAGCAGTGATAGGGTGAGGGAGTATAAAAAAGAACAGCGTTAGATGTACTGTGGTTAGAAGCTTCCGCCTTCGCTTGCTTCTTCAAATATAATGCAGGAGGAAAAAACACCGACACGCTGCATGAGTAGCCATGAAACCTCAGATTAGAAACAGGTGGGTGCACTTTGCTTCTTGCTGTCTCTGCTGCAGAAGGGAGGCTTCCCTCTGCCCTTCATTGGGGGCTACGAATTAAACAATTTCACTCCCTGCTGGCATTGCAGGCACAGGGCAAAGCAGGCAGCGCCGCGCTGGGAGGGAGCCAGGGGTGTGGGGGCTGCTCTGTGGGTGGGTTTGGATGTCCCTTATGTGCTGTGGCAGCTTTTAATTCCTCCCAGTTTTGGGGGTTTTAAAGACCTGGGGCTGCAGGTACACGGGTGATCTGGCAGCAGCTGCTGAAGTGGTCACAGAATGATTTAAGGGGATGCTCATGGATGCTTCTAGTTTGAAGGAGCAGGTGCATGCTGTGGAGGAGGATGGGAGCAATGTGATGCTGGGGGGGGGGGGTCAGTGCCCCGGATCCCCCCATGGTTTTACCTCCAGGATGGAGTCTGTCCTGCCACAGCTATGGCACTCAGTTCTTGTCTGTTGTAAAACTGATGGATTCAAATGTACCGGCAGGTGCAGAAAACACAGTCTCTCCTATGGCTGTTAAGAGTAAATTACTTTAGAGCTGTTCTCTTCTTAAAGAGTATTTCTTTAATACATTTGCTTCCCTTCCTACCTTCTAAAGTTGAGCCCAACGCTTGGAAATGCATTACAGCCCTGTAGAGTCTAAGCTCTGTCACATCCTGTGCTTTACTGTGTCTTCGTGGACCCATTTTCCTGGCACAAGCATTGTGTTTGGGCAAAGTGGAAGCCCTCCAGAAAAAGCAATTATTGCTTTACACCAGCTATTCCAAATGGCTCACAAAGGAGTATCGGAAACAGTTCATCAGCCACAGGACAGCAACAGCTGCCAGCCAAGAAGAGTTTTAAAGGCACTGAAGTGGCAGCCAGAGAGAAACGCAGCAGAAGAGTTTTCAAGCAAAAGGTTTGGAGCTGCTCAGCCTGGTAACTTCAGAGCTGAGGATGGGGGCTATCAAGGATTCCAATCCAGCATCTACAAGAGTGGACGCTTTTTGAACCCATTAACCTCAGCCCTCTCCTCTACCTGGAGTTTTGCCCCTGGGCTCCTGCACCAGGACTCCGAGTGATGATCCAAAACAGCATCACCAGAGACGCCATGGAGGAGAGGAGAAACCACCTGACAGCAGTAGCTGTAGGGTTTGGTTGCTGCGTGGTGGTTTGCTTTTTTTAAACCGGCCCCTTTCATGTCAATAATCATCAGCACAAGGGCTTGGCCAGGATGAGCTCACGTAACTTTTCTGGTCAGAAGCACAACTACTTCTGCCCTCCCACGTATCTCACAAACCCACTCGGTCTGGTAACAGGCAGTTTATTCCCTTGAGGGAAATCTCAATACCGTATGTTCTTCTGCCAACTCATGAGCTGCATCTCCATACAAGCAGCCTGCCAGCACATTTCTGCTTTATAGCGTAGGAAGGGGCCGGTGCTCTGCTGCCCTGTACTTTGCACAGCGCACAACAACCTTGAAACACCACTGCCCTCCTTTGTGAGCCTCTGCATACAGCAGAACAAATGAACCGCAGAGGAAAGACAGGCATAATATTTCATATTTTAAAATGCTCTTCAATATGCCACCTACTTGCTAAGGGGACACAGCCCTTAGGCTATTTTTGTACTGACAACCAAACTGGGAAGCTTTATTCTTTGGGACTGTAAACTTATTCCTGTGCCAATTTAAACACTGCTAAGACACCAGAGAGTCAGGTTTGGCTTGGGTCTGACAGCTCTTCCCAGAACATCAAGGAGCTGCTTATTCAGAAGCCCAGCCTCAAACAGCAGCAAGCAGAGATGATAACGATGCTCTCAGTATCAGTAGTGAAAAAACAGCATATGTGAACTCTGCTAGGAATTTTATCTGAATTTGCATGCAGTCTGGTTTCACAAAACCTAAGTTGATAACAGGAGAAATCCCTGTTATTGCCATCCATCCCACTGCCCAGCTGCTCAGTGTCACAGCACAGACCTGATCCGTTGCCCATGCAGGCTGCAGGATGAGAGCTCAGCAGTGCAGTCCCAGCGGATGGTCCTCACAGCCCTGGGGCCAGGCAGCAGTTCTGCCTCAGGAAGGGTCTCCACGTGCAAAGGTTTAACTTCCCCCACAACCCACTTATCCTGAGACTGAAGGCTTACTGGAACCCTAAGCACTGAAAATACTTTGACCAAATTTAACCACAGTATTGTAGAAAAAAATGAACGAAATAGAAACTAACAAAGTGTTGGAGGCAGAACATGTGAATTGTGATTACACACATTGGTCCAATTGTTCTTCCCCAGGGTCAGCTGAATGAAGATAAACTCAAGTGTAAACTGAGGGCCCTGGAAAATCAGCTGCAGGCCTGCACCCAGGTAAGGTGTGATTGCCTGAGCAACAGGCAAGGGTGAAGAAAGGCACAAAAAACTGAATCATGTAATTGGGTCAGGTCTCAGTTTCTGAAGTAATCTGATTAGATACGGATCTGAAAAGTATTTTTCCTCTTTGCTGAAGCAGTGTTTCACAGCAAATTAGCAGTTGCATTTACACAGTATGGATTTGCTAATATTCAGTCTTAGCAGGATTAGGAATATGTCGGGTAAAACCCCTCAAGCACTCTTAATTCTTCCTTTAAAGAGTTACTCAAAGGAGTGTGTGAAGAAGATCCTGATAGAGATGGAGGACCAGAAGCAGACCTACGAGCAGAAGGCAAAGGAGGCTCTGCAGAAAATGCTCGAGGACAAACTCCAGGCAGAGCAGCAGCTGCAGAACTCTCAGGTGAGAAACACGTTTGACACCTGGCTTTGCTTTAATCTTATCCTGCCCCCTTATTGCAGGGAAAGGCAACAACCAGTTTACCATTTGCAGAGATGCAAAATCACTTTTTTTTTTTAATGCTATCACCCAAGTCCAAAGGTAATGACAACCTGTGCTCATTTTGTGCTGTTTTGAATCACCTGAAGCGGGGCTCATATCTGCTTTCCCCAGAGGTGCCTGGCGGTGACGAGGGAGGACCTTGCCCTGTGGAAGGAGCACTACACCATGCTCAAATCCGAGTGGGCCCAGATGGCCAAGGCACACAGCGAGCTCAAGAGCAACCTCCACACCCTGCAAAGCCAACTGCAGGTACATCAGACCCCCATGGGAGCAGCTCTGTGGCCCAAGGGAGCCCACGTTTTCTGATTTGCAAACAGCTCACAGGCTGAGATCATTTAATACAAAAGCCCTTTGGTGAAGTGCTGTTACTGCACACTCGGTCCTTGCTTCTCACCACAGCACATGACTACACAGAACAAGGAGCTCTGCCAGGCCCTGGACCTCCTGCAGCACGAGCATGCCGAGCTCCAGCAGCACGCTGACACCCTGCAGAAGGACAAACAGCTCCAAGCCAAGCATATCTGCAACATCGAAGGTAGCACTCCTCCAGGGAAGGGCAGAGAGCAAGGAGATAATCTGAAAGCCCTGCTTCTTGGAGCATAGTACACCCAAACAATCTCTATCTGAATGCATTGCACACCTCAGCATGCAGAGAGCCTTTGGCTTCCAAAGGGCCCCAAATGAAAGATTAAAAGGGTTTCAGAATGAAGGGTGGAATGGGAAACTTCCACACCTGCACGTGGATATTTGCATGAACACTAGTCTTCCTATTATTTCAGGTAAATTGCAAAAAGAACAAAATCAGAAGCTAATATTGGAGGCAACAATCAGCCACCTGCACAGTGAGTAGCACAAAGCAGCACAATGTGAAAGCCCTGCATTACTGCTGTAGCAATGACTGAGACTTGTTTTGTCCCCAGACCTGATGCAGAACCAGAGCAACGAGCAGAAAACACAGGAAGTGATGGTGCAAAGGAAAGGTCAGCAAACTTTCTAACTTCCACCTAAAGCTGCTCTAACTTGACATGGGAATGTCAGAAGTGACTCCAGGAGAAGTCTGTATTTGTTTAGAATAAAGGATTATATTAAAACTACACAGAACTAGTTATTCTATGGTTGTATTTTGGTAGTTAACATTAAAATACAAGTGTATTTATGAGGCAGATGCTCTACAAAAAAATAAAGGGTTTTCATTCCAAGTTCTTTTTCAGTGGCTATGCCATTTTGAAAAGAAATTCAGTTTGTAGCTGCAATTACAGCTGTACTTCTGTCCTTAAAGAAAGCAAAGACTCTTAAACTCCCCCTCCCTTCCATTGCTGGTAACTGCTTGAAAACATTTCTCTAAAGACTATCAGCTTGCATCTACAGGAGAGGCAAGCCTATGATAACTAACTGAGCTCCTCTGTGCATAGCTTGCAAATACTATCTTTAAACTGTGCTGAGTAGAGAAGTTACAAAGCAAACTGGAGGCCAAGACGTGTTTCTCACCAGCAGCCCGACTGTTTTCTAGATCAGGTTTTCACCACGCAGACCCCACCTCTCACTCCTGCCAAGGAAGTGCAAAATGCTCTGTCCGAGCATCCCAAGGAGAAGGCAGAAGAAAGCCTGAGGGATGAGATGCAGGAAAGGACATCCCAGCTTACAGCAAAGGAGAAAGAGGTGAGGAAGTCACTGCTGGGACAGAGTGACCCTGTCAGGGATTGAGGTGCCTTTTAGGTGCTCTCAGGAGCATAGAAAAACAGCATGATAAAGCTCCTGGAGGCAGACAGAGCTGCAGGCTGCAGCTGGTATCCACCAGAAGGATTTTCTCTGCTTTATTTCTGTTCTGATACCAGCCTCAGATGAAGCTCACAACATCTGCTGGCAGGGACAGGGCACCAAGCAACCACATCTAGAACCACTGCTTCAGGCAAACCCATTCTGCTCACAGGAAAAAGATAAAGCCACTCTTTAAGAGCCAAAGCCTTGAGCATAAAGGAAGTGTGGGAGGGGGAGGTAGAAGGAGTGCTCATAAATAACAGGAAGGTCTGCAAATAACAACAAAAAAACCCTGTAACATCTGACTAAAACACCCTCGGTTTTCTGACCTTCTGCAAGGTGCTGACCACACAAACAATTATTTCAAGACATAAAACCAGTAGCACAAACTGCCCTCTGCACACCAACAGTCCCACACATCTCACTGCAGAACTCAGATAACAGGGACTTACAAAAACAAGATCTATGACTTACCAGAGCTGAGAAACACACCAGGACCTGTTCCACTAACTACTCCAGGACTGTGCCCACATCACCTGGGGAAGGGGCTCAGCTGAGTGTAATCACAGCAAAAGGGAACAGCTGTTGGTGCCAGCTGCATCGGCTCACACAGAAGGACATGAACCCCGCCATGATTTTACACCCCACATCTTCCTCCTGATCTGCGTGTGGTCAGAAGAAATAGTTATTTTTTTCTCTCTCTCTCACATAATGTGAAAGATGGCAGTAGAAGCAAGCAGATCACAGGATGGGAGCAGCCAGGGCACTGCCTGGGCCCCCACCTAACACTGAAACCTGCTCTGTCCTATGTAGGTATGTATGGGCACACGAGCAGCAGAAGGGCAAACCCCCCCTCGTCACACTGCACACACACAGGTGAAGCACCATAGCTGCTGTGGGGGCCCTGCTGGTGCTGGGGTGCCTGAAGCCACAGGGCTCCCTCCTGCTGACCCCTGCCTCTGTTCCCCTCCCCAGTGCCAGGAGCTGCGTGCAGAGCTGGAGGCGCTGAGCGAGGAGTACCGCTGCTGCCTGAGCTGCCTGCGCCAGTGCCGCCAGGAGCTCAACCAAAGCCAGATGGTGAAGGTGGGACCGACCCTCACCCCTCCCCGGAGGCAGCTGCACATCGCTCTGGGAAACAGTCCTTTATTTGGGCAGTGTGGAAGGATGAGCAGCATGCCTGTTAGGGAAGGGATGAGAGGTTTCTTCTCCACATCGTCTCCTGGTTACACTTGCTTCCTTTTGCAGAGACAACGTGGTAACTGGCTCCCTCTTCTGCTGGCAGTGATAGTAACGGCCACGGCTGCTGTGCTGGCCAGCTACAGACCATGAGCACCTCCTCAGTGACCTCCATGCAGAACTGACTCCTGACCTGCTGGCAGCAACCTGCCCTCACTGCAGTGCACCTTCTGCCACTCCTTGCCTGCTTCATACCCCAAGCTGGTCTCGGCCAGACAAACTGACATGGCTCCAATAAATGTGGGGAGATCACCCTTCTCTTCCCTGCGTTGGTTATTCTTCAACTGAGGGTTGCACTGCTTGGTCCCTGCATAAAGCCATTCAAATGGCACCTCTCGGACTCATGGGGGCAGCAGGGACCATGCGTCCCACACATTTGGGAGCCAAGTTGTATGCATATAGAGAAACAACAATGTAATTCCCTTCATTTATTGTTTCCCTGCATGGGAAATATTCCACCCTGCACCATCTTTACTGACATCCAACAATAAAACCAGGCCTGCATACCACCCAACCCGAGCACCCTTCACACTGCCCTCCCAGCCCAGGCTCAGCCATACCCCCAGCTTGTCTTATGGCCAAGCACCCTCAGCCATGTCTGCTTCTCTCTCATGCTTAGCACCACGTTAATTTGGCAGAGCCAGGTTTTTCCACCCATCAGAGCTGTGAGGGCTTTATGGCAGCGCTTGTCCCTTGCTAAGTGTGGGCTCAGACACGAGGTGTGACACCACATCACACACACAGTAAAGAGCCTACAACAAACTTCACAAACTAAGAGTACTGCCGTGTTAGCATTTTTTATTAATCCTCAGTCATTCACAGCAAATAAATACGCCCAATAACACACTCCACGGTCAGGATCCAGGCTGTGGAGCTGCTCTGTGTGTTCATCCACATACTTGGGACGTGCATGGACTTGATCCACACCTGGCCTGAGCGGTCAGGCCCAAACCCATCTGATTGGTGCTCGGGGCCTCTCAAAAGTGCCTCAGTGGGTTCCCCACCTCACTCCCTGAGGCATGTGAGGAACAGGGTGAAAAGGCAGTATTTGTCTTGTCTGTCACAAGGCAACTGCTGGCAGCAACACCACCTCGCTGGAAATGCAGAGATCGATGAAGTCGCTCTGTGCACAGAAGTCATCCCTCAGCTCCTTGCGCCAGGCATCCAGCACCTCCTGCAGCTCCATGCAGAGGCTCTCGGGGATACTGAAGGAGCAGATCTGCACCTGGAGCCCTTCCTGTATCCTGGGGCACGAGGCCTGGGCCGTGAACACCCTGAGTGGTGTCAAAGCCAGGCAGTTCTCAGTGCCCTCCTCCACCGGGAAGGTGTAGGCTGCTGGATAGCCCAGCAGCACCCCAAACACAGTGCAGAGATTCCAGCCCGTGGCCATGACCTCACTGCAGGACACAGCGCTGTTGGCAGCCTCCTCCGCAGCCACGAGGTGGGCCAGGAGGGCCTCGAGGTGGCCCCTGATGGCTGCAGCCTCAGCTGGGCCACAGAGCGCAGGACTGGACCGCGCTGCTGCCACATCCATGAAGGGCGCGGGGTGGGCACGGAGTGCGGCCTCCAGCTGTCGCCGAGCACGGCCCGGGTGCAGCAGCAGCACCTCGCCCGCCACGCCCAGCAGGTGCAGGCGGCACAGGCCCAGCCCGGCCTCCCGCAGCCGCTCCACGTAGCGCTGCAGCCCGGCGAGCCCCGCCGCCCCGCAGTCGTATAGCAGCGCCGGCTTCAGCCCCACCGCTACCGCCAGCACCTCTCCGGCCAGCTGCAGGGCGCGGGCTGCCGCCAGCCGCCGCCTGCACCCAGCCCCCAGCGCCTCCCGAGCCGCCGCCACCAGCTGCCGGGCGGGCAGGACACCCTGCACCTCGCCGCGGCCCGCGGGGCCCATGGCCAGGCCCCGGCCTATAGTGGCGGCACACCCGGCGCCCGCGGCTTCCGGCCCGGCCACAGCGCCACGCAATGCCGGGGCGGAGCGGCCTTCCCCGTGGCGCGGGGCGGAGCGGCCTATGGCGGCAGGCCCAGCCTCACTAAGGCGGAGCTGCGGCCGCGTCAACACGAAAGAAGGCGTAGCAGAGAGCTGCAGTGCCGCGGGCCGGAGCTCAGAGCTCCCTCTGGCTTTCGGCGTTATTCTAAACGCACGCGTGGAAATAAATAGGAAATAGATAGGAAATAGAAAGCAGAGTGGAAGAAACAGAAGCCGGCCTGAGAGCCTGCAGCTACAGGCTGGTTAAGGAGAAATAAAATAAAACGAGATAATGTTAAGACAAATTTAATAGAGTACAGATTAATTTTTACTCTCTCCTGATCAAGTGTTTATATACAGGATGTCAGTATTCGGTTTAAAAAATATTACAGAATTAAAAATCTGATTTATACATAGTGGTGGGTTAAGTAAGCAGCTAAAAACAGTGATGGAGCTAGAAGCATTCCTTATCGCCTTTATTTATAACACTCCCCAAAAGTACTATGAGGCTGTGGAAATTCAATCAGAAAACCAGATTTACAGATTTCATTGAGGTTCAGGCAAGGCACTTGTCAAAGTTTTCTTATATACACAAGGGAGGGAACAGCACAGGAGGACCGAGTGCCTGTCACTGTGCGGGCAGTGGCTGTGCCATGTGCATGGTGGGGGCCTGCATCGGCCACCCCTCCTGGTGGGTCTGCAACAGGCGGTACAGCTGCTTCAGGTGAGCCACAATGTTGTCCTTGATGTCAGGAGTAGAGATCTGGAGCCGCACACTGCCGCTGTCAAAGGAGCGCGTGAAGTCACCAGAAAACATCTCATATATCATCCGGGCCACAACAGGGATGACCTGTTGAAGAAATCCATCATTTCAGCCTAGCCATCACACAGTACATTTCTGTTCCTCGGCAAGGACTCCTTGCCAGAGAAGGTTCCCTGCAGGATAGTTTCCACAGACACCTGAAGCACACTCACAGCTCAGTGCTGTTTGTTGCACAGAGCATCTGCACTTGCTATGACAAAACCCAGCAGCCCTGTTGGGGTTTCCCCCTACCAGTGGTCACAGCAGAGAACAGTTCTCTGGTTCCTGTGGGTATCAATCTAGAGCCAGTGCACTGCCCCAGCAGGGCTATCACATGTCACTCCAAGGCCTTCATTCCTACCTGAACCACGATCAGCTTTCTCTCCCGAGGTTTTCCATCAGGCCACTCTTCCCCAAAACAGAAATAGATCTCAAATGGTGGCTGTTTCTCAATTTGTCCTTTCTGGTGGGCAATCAGCTCTAAGAAGAAAAGCAGAATGCTGTAGGTTTGTCTACCTTTTGGATAGGAACGCTTACCATGTCCCACCCCACTACATTGTGCCAGGTCTCAACTACGCACTGTCCCTTGCCAGAGCTGCTTCTTACATATCCACAATTACAGCCTGTTTCTTGAATACAGAAAAGCTTTCTTTAAAAGCAAACCCACCAGCAGCTCTCAGAGCATTAAGCAAGTGCCGAGCCACTCCACAGTCCACTGAGGTCAGGAGAAGCAAGGACAACTACTCATGCTCCATGCATATGCAAACTAATTAGCGCATCCAAACCAACCCCCAGGACAGACCACCCTTTACAATAATGTCACCAAGGCCCACACCAGGATCCAAAGGTATCTTCCAGAAGCAGAAGCTACCTACCACTTAGGAACGTTTCCAAACAGAAGAGTTTGACTTTCTTTTGCCTCTCAATCAAATTTGGTGTAGTGGCAGAAGGCGCACAGGGGCCGGACCAGTACACCTTGCACTGGCAGAGCCGCACAGCGTAGATGGCATGGCCACTGACCTCCAGGATCAGTCCCCTGTCCATAACATCCAGCAGCCGACTGGTGAAGATCTTTTGCTTTTCATTGGTGATTTGCTCCGTTCCTGGAAACCTTACTTGCTCCAAATTAATTGGCCCAAAGAGCTCTTCCTGGTCTGGCATAGGACCCAGCTCTCCATAGAACAGTCTGCATCCCTGCGGGTTGCTCACAGTTGCCGTCTGCCCGGTCTCCTTTCCTCGATATTCGAACTTGATTTCTAGGTCTGTCACTGAGAGAAACTGTCAGTAGGACTTTTCCTGGACCTCTGCACATACATCAGCAGTAGAGACATATCATGCAATCCAAGCTAGGCTTGCAGGGATGTGTTAGCCATACACAGATGCTAACAAGCAAAAAGGATTATAAATGGTTTTGACTTTTTAAGTACAATGACAGAAGCACTACAAACCCGTGAACGTACTTGGAAGAGAGCTGATCCAGAGCTCCGGGCTGCTGAAGAAGTCATGCTGCAGAGCAGTCGGGGGCATCTCCATATCCAGAGGTTCATTCTTTGGCCACACAGCTTCAGGGCTGCAGTTCTCTGCGCTGGCTGGAGCCATCGGAGAATCTGCAGAAGGGAATTGACTCTTTCCTAAGCCAAGTCTTAATTTCAAGCATGCACCAATATACAAGCAAATAACTTCACTATTACATTACAGACTATGGCACCGACCATTGATATTAAGAAATGGAAATGTCTCTTGAATAGGGACATGCTGAGATGGATTCAATTCTTCCTCTTCATCCTCATCAAGATCATTTTCCTTCTCATCCCACGGAGCTGAGCCAGTGGACCCTGCAAACAAGCACAATTGAGCAGACAGTTGGTATGAAACACTGCAGTGCATTTCTTGGGGAAAAAAAAAATGTAGTTTTCATATTGGCTTTGCACAGTATCAAAAGTTTATTTCTGATTGTAAGTTAAAAGAAGAAAATCTCATCTGCACAACATTTTCAGCTCAATACCTGCTTTTAGAAGGCTGAGGGTACAGAAACTGTCAATAACATTGGATTTTTTTTAGCAGAAAGCAAGCAACTGTGTGAAGATCTATTAATTTTAGTGCAGGCATACTATGGCTCAAAGTCCTCTTTAAGTGCAGCTGGGCTTCCAGCAGCTGCCAGGCACTGCACACAAAGGCAGCTCGGGAGTTAATGCCACGCAGGGAAAGGTGCACGCATTGGACAAACGCCTGCTCAGTAACCAGCTCTGTGCCAGCAAGGCCCTCACCTGGATTAATGATTGATCCCTGGGACTGCGGGATATCGCACACTTCATAAATCTTCACGGGATTCATGGGCACCTCCTTGGTGCCATCGTACATCAAATTAAACTCCCGGCTTTTGTTAAGAGCACATCGGAGCTGGGCTTTCCACTTCGCAGGGTCTGGCTCGTCGACTCCTTCCTGGTACTTTCCTGTTTCCACAGCCCATGCCTGGGGACAAAGTACAGCACCATGCTCAGTCCAGCCCTCACAACAGAGCCAATTTTATCAGAAATAATGCTTAGAAACAAATTTAGTGTGAAAACCCTCTCTTGCAGAAGCCTTAAGCACAGCTCTTCTGATAACAACAGTGGATGTTCCCTCCTTAATAGCTTTTCCCATTAAGAGGAGGAGGAAAAAATAAACATTTAAATTCAGAGCATGCATCTTCATACAAGTTAAGTACCAACCACACAGGGTTGTGCACTGAGTCTCTCTGGGTGACTCAGCTGTGATACCAGAAACCATTTCACAGAATCACAGCATGGCCCGGGTTGGAAGGGACCTCAAGGATCATGAAGCTCCAAACCCCCTGCCAGGCAGGGCCACCAACCTCCACATTTAATACCAGCCCAGGCTGCCCAGGGCCCCATCCAACCTGGCCTTGAACACCTCCAGGGATGGACGGGGCATCCACAGCCTCTCTGGGCAGCTGTTCCAGCACCTCACCACTCTCATAGTAAAGAACTTCCCCCTGACATCCAACCTAAATCTTCCCTCCCTCAAATTCAAACCATTTCCCCTTGTCCTGCCATTATCTACCCTTTCAGAGTTGACTCCCCTCCTGTTTATAGGCTCCCTTTAGGTGCTGAAAGGCTGCAATGAGGTCACCCTGCAGCCTTCTCTTCTCCAGGCTGAACAAGCCCAGCTCCCTCAGCCTGTCTTCGTAGGGGAGGTGCTGCAGCCCTCTGATCATCTTTGTGGCCTCCTCTGGACCCTCTCCAACAGCTCTCTGTCTTTCTTGTACTGGGGGCTCCAGACCTGGACACAGCACTGCAGATAGGGCCTCACAAGACCAGAGCAGAGAGGGACATTTCTGGAAGCATCTCCTGTGCAGGCGATGGATTTGGTTAAGGTGGAGCAGAGCAGCCCCAGGCATCAACATCAGAGCATCAGTCATCCACTGACCACACAATCAGACATCACCAGGCCTGTGGCAATCTGAAAGGGTTAAAGAACCGTACACCTTTCCAGCGCAGTGCCAAGCTTGGCATCCAGGTGCACAGAGTGGCATTTCAGAGAGCCAAGAAAGAGAACAAAACACACCTGGAAACTGTTACTGAAACGCCTATTGAGCTCTGCGGACAACAATTCGGCCCTTTGTGTAGCCAAGCTTCTCCCTCCCTCACCTTGAAGATGGTGTTCTCCTCCTCGTGCTGCGGGCTGTGCCGGGTTGCGTGCTTCCAGGGGATCTGGAACCGCTTGGCTTCTCTGTTCAGCCAGATGAGGCCGGGGTACATCCCGCTGTCCACCTGGGCCACCAGCCAGGGCTTCAGGCGCACTCTGCGCGGGTGTAAGGCCATCGTCTGCGAAAGACAGAGGGGACAGCAGACCAACTGCAGCAGGTTAGTTGAGATTCCTCTTGTTTACAAAGTTCACTTCATGAAAAAAGCACCCTACGAGGTGCTACTGCTATCAGTTGTTGTTACTGCACACTGAAATCACTAACTCAGCTAGCGACTGTTCTGCAGGAGGAGCTGCAAACGGATCACTAAGCAGGGACTATAAGTATTTCTAGAACAACAGCTTGGTAAATATTCCAGTAAGTAGAGATGTGTGTTATTCATGTTAACTGGGAAGGGTGAGCCCCAGCCAAGCCCGGGCTGGAAATGCTGCACAGGAGATAAAGCCACCAGCAAACCACAGCAAGAACTGACACTGGAGTTCCAGAAGCCTCCATGCACCCCTCACTGAATGGGACTCTCTCACCTAGTTTTCCTTCAGTCCTGTCAGTCCTGCCTTAGAGACAAAGCTAACGTCAAATCTGAAGTTTCTGCCCCAGCTGAGGTATAGGGGGAATCACCCGTGTGGAGGGGACTGCTTTGTAAGAGATGGGCTTTCCTCCAGAAGCCATTTCATGTCTTTCCTCAAGTTCCTCAATGCAGCAGAGTCGTCCGCAGACATCACAAGGTGCTGACCCGGAGTAACTGCAGTGTTTATCCAGGAGGACACGAACTGCAAGTCCACGCTCATGCTAACAATCAAGTCACGCTGCCTTAATGGCTTCTTAAGAAAACAAAACTGCAGTTAAACTACAGATTGGATTCATTAAATAGTATCGTGTTGCTGCTGCATTTGTAATCAGCAATATTCTTCTTCATCAGAACAGACAAAGCCAAAGAAAGTTAACAACTGCCCCCCTGCAAGAAGAGGCAGCATTCGGCATCTTCTGGGAGGAGGGATTTATGCTACACGTGTTAGAAGGCATATTTCATGTTGTGAACTGTGAAACAATGAGGAAAAAATGGCAAATTTCCCATTGATAAAGCAAGCACAGGAGAAGTAAATCCTTTGCCATGAGCCCCAAACGCTGCTACAGGAGTTGCAAAACCCATCTAGCAGCAGAGATAGAGGAGATAACAAAGCCTCTCCAAGAACGAGCTCAGGAACACGTTTTATTTGTTCAAATACCTGCAAGTGTTCACACAGAACTAATCTGAACACAACTTATTTTATCTGTTAAGCAAGGAAAGTGTCCCGATTTCATTGCAAATCCTGTTTAAATAATACTTGGAAAACGTGCTTAGCCAAGGAGCCGGGCGTATTAGCAGAGCGTTCTCCAGGTGCTGCAGAAGATCAGAAAGGAATCCTCAGCATTATTTCTATGCTTCTGAAACTGCTGTATCAGTTATCTGCATGCAAAAGCCCATCAGAATTGAACGCTCCGTAGAGCGTTTGCAGAGACACAAAGTCCAGGTAAATTCTGGACTTAGAATTGAGACAAAAACAACAACAATCGGGTATTGATTTCACATGCAAAGGGAAAAACAGCGATTTCTCCTCGGAACAAGGAAATCCAACTGAAGCTTGTCTCCACAAATTCTCATACACGTAACTTTGCTATAAGCAGCCTCTCTGCCTCTAGTAATACACACATTTGCAAGGCCAAGATGGAACAGAAACCCACACACACCACAGAGAAAAATTCATGCCTGCCTCTCACCGGAGAGGTTTTCTCAGTCACGTGCGCAGTGCGCTGGCGCTGCCCCATCGGGATCGAATTGTCCCCTGGATGCCAGCCAGCCTCTGTCAATACCAGACGTTACAATGCTTGATGACCTTTTATCACCAATGACTTGTTGACACACTACGAGAGCAAACCAACTTGAATCCATTGCAGCAGACAGTGACTCAGCCCCTCGCAGCCTTCAACTTCCAGCCCACGAATCCGCGACCAGCGGGTGCTGTGAGGGCAGGACGTCACCCAGCGAGAGCTCACAGGGGCTGGAGGACAAACAGCCATCTCACAGCCCAGCAAGGAAAGTCAGAGCCAGCCGCAGTTGATCTCGGTGACTCTCAGCGCAGCTATCAGCCAGCGTAACAGCACGCAGCACACCCAGAAAACGCCACCTGCAGCCTGCCCTGCACCACGCTGCATAGGGGCTGCTCGGGGAACACGGGGCTGTTTGCTCTGACCCGGAGCACGGCTCTGCCCTGCGCTCTGCCCGCAGCGGTCCCGGAGCTGAAGGATGCTCCGTGCCCCTCCTGCCTCCCTCGTGCACACCTCTTCCCATAGCGTTGCAGCCCACGGGTTTTCCCAGCTGCAGCGCTTTCAGGCTCTGCCAGCACCGCCAACACTCAACACCTTCCCAGCCCGCTCACAGCGCCTGTAAGGAAGGAAGGGGCGTTCTCTGGGTGCAGCTTTGCAGTACCACGGGCTGCCACCTCATTCCTTGCTTGTTACCTTTGTTTGATGACATTCTCGTGTATCTGGTGGATTTTTTTTTTTCCTTTCCCAAAGGCAAGCAGCTCAACCCTCAGTATCAGTATTCCCACCGACAAACACACTGAACTTTCATCCAGTTAGCTGACACTTCACCACCCCCCCCGCACGGGGAACCTGCGGCTCCCACGTTTCAGAGCTCTGTACATCACCACCTCCCCAAAGCTCCACAGCCCCCCCCGGCCCCCCGGTGCGGCCGTTAACACTCTGAGCACGATTAACCCTCGCGATTCCCACGACAGAGATCGAGGGAAGGGGCCGCCCCAGGTGCTGGGTCTCATAGCTGTGCTATGCGAGCAGCTGTCGCGGCACGGGGGGACGAGACCCACCCCGTCCTGCCTCCGGGCTTCGCTTCTGCCTACTTGAAAGACATCGCCTAAGGCTAAAGGCAGCACGACCCGTGCGAGCAGATAGAGAAGGCAATAAACGGACACTTTCGGCGCGCTTCGCCCTCCCGCTGCCGCCGGGCCGGGCAGTTCCCTCCCCTCGCAGCCCGGAACGGGCCGGGCAGGAACACCACGGGACACCTCCCGGCAGGAAACCCGCGGGAGCGCTGCCTCGCACGGAGCCGACTCCTCTCCCCATCGGCCGCCTTCCAGCTCCGACGCGGCCCCGCGCCCCGACCCGCTCCGCCGGGACCCCGCACCGAGCGCGCCGCGCCCCGAGAG
>JACDJE010000053.1:1828977-2043525 GCA_016647715.1 Pavo muticus
TTGACCGGCCTCCTTTTTTTCTTTCTTTCTGTTCTTAAGTGGGATTTTTAAAAACAAAATGAATGTCGTCTTCTTTTTTTTTTTTTAAACTCTCCCCTCCCCCCCCCACTTCGTAACCCGTTTGGCCCAGCAGTTCCACTCATTACGCTTTAAGGCAAAACTTAAAGCCAAGTAAGATGAGCGCACAGCCGCTTTCTCAGAAAGCCGTACCAACGTTCCTCCTCCCGCAGCCCCGTCCCTGCGCGCACCCACCTCGCTGCCTGCGGCATCCCTCAGCATCCCGCCAGTCTCGCCTCTCGTTCGCCTTTCATTTCTTTTCCCTGTAGGTGGGGAGCCGTGACTCAGTGGTGAATCTTGGTTTCAGGAGATCGCATAATGCTTCCCCATTCAGTTTCAATGAACTAGAAAAGACAGTGGGAATTTCCCTCCTCCTCCATCACGGAACACTGTGGATGGCGCTGAATCCTGACTTTAGGAACACTAACCTACCTCCAGAGCTCAATGCTACACCAAGATTTAGGAATTATATGTGCAGAATGCTGAAAACATTCATGCGAACAGAAAATAGAACTCTGCATTTTCCTTGGGAAGAGTGCCAGTGCAAGATACACCTTTCAGCCTTCATTCTTCACTTCATTGGAAGTGACGCTGATCATCTGATTTCAACCCCCCTGCTATGTGCAGGGTCACCAACCACCAGCCCAGGCTGCCCAGAGCCACATCCAGCCTGGCCTTGAATGCCCCCGGGATGGGAGCAATGCAATGGCCAGTGTGGTGAGCAACTGCAAAGAGATGCTCAGAAACCGGGCTGAGCTCCCAGAGTGTGGGAGACCTTTGATCTCCTCCCGAGCAGCTCAGCACCAGCACTGAGCACATCCACCCCACATTCCTGCTGCCCGCATGGCTGTCTGCTGGCAATGGGAGAAGCCGGTGTGGTTCAGGTTGGTGGCCGGATGCTCAGAGCACCTCAGAATGTTCCCTGGGCAAAGCTCTGCTCCTCCCAGGCCTGCAGACTGCCCATCCCAAGGAGCGCTCGTGCTGCTGTGCCTGAAATGATGGAGCAGAACAGAGTGCGCGAAGCCCTCGCTGCACCTCCAGCCTCACAGCAGCCGATCCCCTCGCACAGCCAGGCCTGCCCACACGCTGCAGCCATCCCCGGCCTCTGCTGAAGGGCACACAACACAGAGCTCTGCAGGGCTCATATCCCTGAGTTCCTCGCGGGCTGCAGCGTGTGGCAGCACGTTGTGCTGGGAGCTGACGGGAAGGGAGCCGTCTCTTTTTCCATGCTGTCGGCAGGGAAACTCTGCAGTGTTTCAGCCGTACGGGCGATGCTCTGGGGATGTGTAATCAGATATTCCCCTTTGCAACTCATTACCCAAATTGCTCATTCTGATGTGATATTTTCTTAGCAGGTACCACCCAATGAAGCATCGATCTGAACCCTTCAAGGAGCCAAATAGAACCAGGCTCTCTATTACAGTAACCTGCATCTATTGTTTGAGGCACACAGAGAACTCCTTTGGTTGATAAACTGTCCTTCACAAAGTGACGTCCTGCTGGCCAGGGGGCAGCAGCTGTGTCTGTAGTCTGCAGAGTGCATGCTTTGAGCAGCAAGAGTGTCTGCAGGGCGATTTTAATACCAGGAGCAATGAGATTTCATTTCAATGCCAAAGTAACATCAGGACTTGTATTAACCTGATTGCATGCCCTGATATGAGCTGCAGCACCAGGCAGACTTTGTAGCTCAGGTCTCTTTCAGCCCTCTGTTCCTGGCTAGAAAAGCTTGTAGTCATCGAAACAACGAGGAGCCATTTTCTGTCGTGGGAACAGATCACTGAGTTCCCATAAGGCAAAACACAATTATGCAATGAGGCAGCATACTGTCCCAGGCATGCACAGTCTTGTTATGCACTCTCAGTGCTCGCATTCCGGCATGCAGCCGCTCACAGGAGCGCTGCACAAAATGGTGCAGAGCCCTTCAACGTGCTGCAGGGCCATGCAGAGCCCTCTGATGTGCTGCAGGGCCATGCAGAGCCCCCTGTTGTGCTGCAGGGCCATGCAGAGCCCTCTGATGTGCTGCAGGGCCATGCAGAGCCCTTCAATGTGCTGCCGGGCCATGCAGAGCCCTCTGATGTGCTGCAGGGCCATGCAGAGCCCTCCAGTGCAATGCAGGGCCATGCAGAGCCCCCCAGCTCGTTTCCCAACAGAAGCAGCTCTGCTTCTTGCAGGCTCTGACCCAGATAAAGCCGTGCCCTCACCAGGTGTCAGGCGAAATGAATCAAGGAATGTCAATTGAGGAAAAAGCTTCACGCAGTAAATGGAATGGGGAATACAACAAACGAGATACCACAGGAACAGTTGGTTGGGAAAGGTGCTTTCCAGCAGGTCAGGCTGAATGGTGAGCGCTGATGGACAGATCCAATGATCCAACGTCACACTGCTCCATTGCCAACAAGTTATCTCACAATCAGGGGGGTGAAACTTGTCCACAGCATTTGTAGAAGGAAGGATTAATCTTACTAATCCCGTTGTGTTCTAGGCGCAGAGAGGGACAAATGCAATTCCTCCAAATTAGCAAGCCAAAATAGTTGACTTTAATTGAAAGAGAAGAGCCTTACCCTTCCCAACAGCTCCCCTGGTCTTCCCTACCCATCGCTATTAGTGCTGAGCAGCTTTTGTCCTCTTCACGTTTAAGACCCTGAAGTGAATCCCTCATCCACTGCCTGGGCATCCTCACACACTGAAAATTACTGACACCCACAGCTGTGCTCTACTTCTGCACATCTGTGCACACACACAGATATCTCCACATGCACACACACCACTATTGGCAGCTCACTGACAGCTGTAAGCAGATTAAGAGGAAGCCCCATTCCCACTGCAGACACAAAATACTCCCACAGCAGCAAACTTCAGACTGACTGTTGACCTCTGTTTTTCCATATTAGAAACTCTTCTTCCCAAGCCAATCTGCTTCCAAAAAAGAACAGCTTAAATCCTGATGGTCTTTAATATTATTATAATGGGGAGTCTATTGTTTCCTATTAACACTACTCCAATCCTCTTAAAAGGAGGATCCTATCTAGCTATCAGCCTGGCTCAGGCACATTTTTAGCTACAGGTCATTTCTTTCCAGCTGACACAGATAAGTGGTTGGTTTCAAAACACCTGGGATGATGAGGATCAGGGCTGGCAGCCCCAGCAGGAATAGGGAACAGTAGTGGGAAGGGGGTTTTTAGCAGCAGGCGGCTGTGACCAGCCCCATGCCAGGCTTCTATAGAGCAGGAGGAGGCCAGCATTACAGATAGACATGGCAAGCAGAAGGACTTCAACAGAAAAATGCACAGAAGAGGAACAAAGAGGCCTCAGGTTTTAAAAATACACATTTCTATATAGAAAGGAAATAAAAGACGTGCTGCTTTTCATTGAAAACATCCATCATGTAGAGAAATAGGAACATTTGCCTCTGTGTATTCAATTCTTTCTCACTCTGTGTAGAGTTAAGCCTGTAGCAGGCACTCAATTAACTTTATATGTCAGCAGTCCCGTTAACGTTAGCAGCTTCTCTCACGTGAGTGGAATTGTATGTACTGAATCAGGGTTTGCTCTCAATATTTCTCATTCACTCGCCTTATTTCAATGAGAAGTTGGAGCACTCCCTGCAAACGGGTGGCATGTGCCTCCATTAGAAACACTAACGTGAGGGAGCTCGTTATCCTTCTTCTTAATGAAAAAGATAATGAAGGGAGCAGAGCTGTGCATGATGTGCAAAGGGAAGCTCGGGTCCCAAATTCTTCGTCATGAAGGTGTTAATGTGCAGGAGGACCCTGAGCCTCTGCAGCCTGCTTCTAAATAGGGCACAGCCCAGAACATCTGAAGGTCTCTGTGGCTCATGGGTGGGAATCTCCTAATGATCTTAGTTATTTTTATACGTGTCTGCTGCCGCATGCTGCTCTGCCCCAGCACAGAGAGCAGCTCTGTGAGCACTGAGTGAGCACACGCAGCTGGGGAGGTGGGCACAGCCTGGGGAAGGGGAAATTAAAAGACAGCAGCAACCCTAAGGAACAACATTCACATCAAATAGAGGCACGGAACAGCGAGGAAAAGAAAAAGCAACTAAAGGTGTTTTAAAGGACCGTACAAGCAAAGGAATTTGGATTTTCTCTCCTCACACTTTACAAAATGGGACAGCAGTTTACCAACGCTGAAGGGGAACAGACAGAGATTGATGTTGCTGAGTTGCAGGAATGGTATAAGAAATTTGTGGTTGAATGTCCCAGCGGAACCCTCTTCATGCATGAATTCAAGAGGTTCTTCGGCGTCCAGGATAACCACGAAGCAGCAGAGTACATTGAAAACATGTTCAGAGCTTTTGATAAGAACGGGGTAAGTGGCAGGGAGCTCTCATGCTGGTTTGTCAGCGGTCAGCAGCTTTCCTCCTGCAGGATGCAGGTCTTCTGGTGCAGCTCCCACCTATGTCGTGGTGCTCTAATGGGACAGAAGGGGCTCGTACTGCAGTGCTCTGCATGGGCTGGGGTGGCCTCACAGATCTGCCCACTAAAAGCAGAACATCCTTATTGGAATGTTTGTAGGTGGATTGAAAGGTTTAAGTGTAGGCAGTCATATTTGTTACAATATTACTGAAAGGTCATCCGGTTATCAAGGGCTGAGTGGGAAAAAATCTGCTGGGGGGGTTACAGTGCCTTGATATGCAGTAGAAGTGTGTGGACAAATATGCAGGTAACAAAATATTGATTGCCGTTGCTCAGAAGCAAAGGAATGTTGGCCAATTCGGACCTCCTGGTTTGGATTCCCTTTGCTGTAGGGAAAAGGAGGCACCCCTTCCTGGGGTGCTTTCCCCAGGGCTTCTGGGCAAGCAGGCTTTCTGGTTTAGTGGCAGTTTATACATTCTCATGTATTAGTGCAAAAGATAGCATGATGCTCTCCTGTAATATTCACAGAGGTGTAACATGCTTGCCTCTCTCATCTTGAAATGGGTAAGGGATGCTTGACAGTCTTATTTTTCTGAAGCTCTTGACTGTGCTCAAAGCAGCACAGACACCCTCAGCCCATGCAGTGTCACCACCAGTTCTGCACTGAGGTTTTGTAAGCGGTTTTCTATCAGTCGTGCCCAGTTAAGCATCAGTGAGACTCCTCTTTTCCTTCAGGATAACACCATCGACTTTCTGGAATACGTGGCTGCCTTGAATCTTGTTTTACGGGGAAAACTGGAGCACAAGCTGAGGTGGACGTTCAAAGTGTATGACAAGGACGGGAATGGCTGCATAGACAAACCTGAGCTGCTAGAAATTGTTGAGGTAAGTCAGCGTTGCCTCACGGCTCATTTCAGCAATCACAGCTCTTTGGCAACATCGTGATGCTCTCAGTTTTTGTGATAGCTGGGTTTCAAGGCAGCTGCGGGCAGCAAAGCGACAGCACCTGACCCTGGTGCAGGGTCAGAGGGTTGGTGGAGCCCAGCAGCGAGAACAGCAGTGCTGTGGGCTCTGGGTTTCTGCTCAGAGCTTTCTGTCAGATGTTTTACATCAGAACCCGCTGTCCTGGCCAAGGGGAGAGTGCTTCAGCCCTGCTCCTCCCAGCAGCCAGGCTCACCTGGCTGCACAGCAGCTGAGAATACGCTGGGAGGCACAAACTAGCAGAGAAATCCCATTTGTAATTAGTCCTTTCTGGGTTTCTGTTCCGTGCTTAGTTTTAATTAGTGACTGTGAAGGTGTGTGAGGAGGCATGTGGGTTAGCAGGCAGACACAGGTAGCTGGCCTCTGACTTTAGGTAAATCCCTCAGGGAGTGTGCCAGTCACAGCTCCACCCTTTCATGGCCATATCTGTGAGGTTCAGCTGCTGCTTCTATGATATTTTAGGATTTGGGGCTAAGTGCAATGCCAAAAGAAATCAGCTGTGGAAAGCAAGTCCTTTGGATAGCCAGCAGCTGGGAAATAGCAACCGGTATCACCTGCAGGGCCAGGGGCAGGTGGGGAGCATCTGGGAGCCAGACCTGGGCAGGTTCAATTATGGTTTTGAGGTCAGACTGGAATTGGCCAGAGCTGTGTTAGGCCCTCGCTAATCCCCTCTCTGGGAAGACATCAGACAAAACTCTTCAGCCTAATGAGCAGAGATAATGATGAGCAGGTGGCTGTCATGTCAGGCGGAGGTGGAAAATGCCATTTTCTAATGACAAAGTGGAGCAGCAGTTAGGAGTCAGGGTATGTGATGCTGCAGGTCAAGGCTTGCAGCTCAGGCAGGAGCTCCGGGAGGGCTGGGAAGTGTAGGTGAGCCTGGCCTTGGCTCTGCTCAGGCCTTAGGAGAAAGTCGTATTGGAAAGCCAGGTTTTCCCATCTGAAACTCTTGCCTTGTTCCTTGCAAGGGAGCTCTGAGGTCTTGGCCAGGTTCTGTGAGGGAAGCAAACAGCTCCAAGGGACAGATAAAGCAATCCCTAGTGTGTGTGGGCATAAGGTCAGAGGTGGATCTTCCTCAGAAGAGGTTAAAGCTGCAGTCTTTGTGAAAGGTCTCTGCACTGCTGGTAAAACAATGAATTTCATCACTGCTCTTCATTTTCCAAGCCTTTTTTCTGAGTTGTGAACTTCCTTTCAGTCCATCTACAAGCTGAAGAAAGTGTGTCGATCAGAGGTGGAGGAGAGGACTCCGCTGCTCACACCAGAGGAGGTTGTGGACAGGATATTTCAGCTGGTGGATGAGAATGGGGATGGTAAGGAACTGATGGCTCAGATTGCATTCATGCATAATGAAAAGTTATCTCTGCTGGGCAGGCTGGTTTTAATTATGTTTATCAAGAAATCGCTTAGAATGATCGCATTACTCAGACGAGCCCATAGCACAGCCCATAACACAGCCCATACATTCATGCATAATGAAAAGTTATCTCTGCTGGGCAGGCTGGTTTTAATTATGTTTATCAAGAAATCGCTTAGAATGATCGCATTACTCAGACGAGTTGGGTTTGGTTCTGGTCTGTTCATGGTCAGAGCTGAGAGCAGCTTGGTGCAGCAGGAGGAAATCTGTTGTTATTTTAATGTAAAATATCACTGTTCTGTTTGCATGCTGCACCAGCATTGTTCTCTGAGAGCCCACAGCAGCCACAGAGTGCATCCCCGCCTGTAAACTGCAGCCCAGTGGTGCCTGCAGGGCATACTTGTGATCCTGGCACAGCCGTGAGTGCTAACGTGACATTGCACACTAGCCAAAGGGATGGGGGGATGGAACGAATGGATGGGGTTACAGCCCCGCTAATGGCTTTTTTAGCCAGCTGACCTGTGGATTTTGTATGGGGAAAACATAGGAGGTGGTTTTCGCTTCCTGTTGTCCTCTTCTTGTCTGATCTGTCCTGTTTTGTCTCCCTGTCCTGTCCTCCTCACCTCCCACACAGGGCAGCTGTCCCTGGATGAGTTCATCGATGGGGCCAGGAAGGACAAGTGGGTGATGAAGATGTTGCAAATGGATGTAAACCCCGGGGGATGGATCTCAGAGCAGAGGCGGAAAAGTGCTTTGTTTTGAGGGAGCCCAGTTTTGATCTGGCTGGAGATGTGATGCAGACTGTGGCTGTGGCTCTCCTACTCCAGGATGTAGTGGCTTTCCTTGTCAATACAATCTCAGCATCCAGATGAAAACTGCAGTGGCTAAAGAAGCCATATCTCAATCTAAACCCATGTGCTGCGAGGACTCCTGGGACCCAGAGACTATTTTTGACCCATGAATAAGTCTCTCTGTGTACACAACGCCACTCTGGGTTTGGTTACACCCCGAGGAACAAACTTTCCATGGTGAAGTGGAGCAGGACCTGGGCAGCATCTGGTCCAGGCAACAGAGCAGGGAAGTGAGAAGTCCTGGTGTGGTGGTGCCATCTCTGTGCAGGGCAGCATCTGCATCATCGGTGTCTGCAGATAACAGATGCTAACCCAAAAGCAATAGGGGTGCTCTGATGACAGCCTGCACCGTCTGGAATACTGTTATGATTCATAAAGTGTATGCGTATTTAGTGGATTATACTACTAATAATGTAAAGTGATTGAGCACCAGTGTATTGTAGATTACAAGGTTTATACTCAGTGTAAGCCAAGGCTACACACAGCTGAGGGAAAGGCAGCACATGGGCTGGGCAGGGGGAGCAGTCACTGCGAGTGCCTCCCTCTGAGGAGCAGATTCTGCTCCTTGCACGTGGGACAAGGGCTGCAGGAGGAGCAGGGTGAGCTCAGGGTGTCACTGCCACGAGGAGGTGGCACTGCTCAGCTGGCAGGGCTGGAGAGCAGGAGAGGGCAGACAAATCCACTGCGTTACTGAAGGGGTACAGTGGTTTTACACTGGACTTTCATTGAGCCACTCTGCAGAGAGAAAACTGGCACAGCTTGGAGGTTGAGCTCTGCTGTTCTCATAGCTGATCCGTATACCTACATACCTGTATGAAAGAATTTGAGTTGGCCTCATTCCTTGGTTCACTTCCCTTGGATTTGTTTTTCAAAGTAGTTTTTCTTTACAAGAAAATACTCACCTGCAATATAAAGTGAGCTTTCCTGTTTGACTTTTCCCATGGGATCACTGGGCCAAGCCACATCCATGAAGAAGCTGGCAATCTCTCTTGTTATTGTGGGTTTTTTGTGGCCTTTAATCATGACAGCAGTACCTTTCACCAGGTGACCACTTTGCTGGTTTGCAGTTTAGTCCACTTAATCAATGTTTAAGTTCAGGAATAGGAGGAAGTGTTTAGGGTAGGGCACAGTCAGTGCTGGAGACCGAATGCACGTACATTTCCACTTTGAAACAGCCTTTCTGAGAGCTCTCTGTAAATACACTCTCACTCGTGGCATGCCTGCTTATCAGAGCAGATTAGACTCCTCGCTTATGCTGCTGTAAGGAAGTGTTCAAGGCTCATTCAAGTCAACAGTTTATCCGGAAAGAACCATCTCCCTTCCAGCTGATAGGAGGACCTGGGGGACAAGATTCACTTTGCTGATTTTCAGCCTCTTGGACAAACGTTCTCATGGCAGGATACAAATCAAACCCTCAACTTTCAGCATCTCAGGCTCCATTTCTGCTTCTCGCAGCTCTTGAATCATTCTGTAGTTACTGTAGTTTCACACCGTGGTTTAACCTAAATGCTGTGGGTTTTGGTGCCCTGCTCCCCAGTGGGACAGGCAGCAGGAGCTGTGCAGCTCTGTGCACGCACTCCTGCACTGGGGTGGTAGAGGGCATCCTAACACCGAGCAGGCGGTGCCAGAAGTTTTGTACCGGGCGTTTAATAAAGGTTGGTTTATTAAGAGTTGGGTTGTGGCAGTTATTTTTCACTCAAATGAAGGTGGAGGCTGGAGTGTCTGACTGCCATTCTGGTGTTTAGGACTGATATAATGAGTTTAAGGGAAGTAATGGGAGTTAAGGGCAGCAGCTGAGCTGGGTGAGGCAGAGGTGGGGATGGTGTTGCAGGCACAGAGCAGGAATGGAGTTCTGTTTGGCTGCTATGCAATGTGTGTATGATCAATACTCATTTTCTGAGTGGAATTTGACAGAGCTGCTGTCCATACCGCGAGCTGAGGGTGCAGCAGTGAGACGGCCTCTGGTTCGTCCCTGGGAGGGCTCAGGAAGGAACCACAAAGCGTTTGGGGCTCAGCTGCAGGACGGTGGCACCGATGGGGACAACAGCGGTGCTTGAGCTGGTGCAGCTCAGTGGAAAATCTCTTCCCAATCTTGTGATCTTTTGTCAAGAAATCACAAGGTGCTTTGGTCTTAGTCCTCTTTTTAAATCCGCAGGTATAAAGGCTTTGATCTCCTCCCAAACTCAGCTCACGCTTACATCAAGGTACTGAAGTCAGACATTCTGCATAATCCATTTTCCAGACTCGCAGCCCGGCTGGAATTGGATTTGGTTGATCGGATTTCTTGTTGGTCTAAATGGGGAAACAGGATGGCTTGGAGAGGGCAAATGCCATCTGATTTTCTGAGCTCCTTACTGCCAGCTCTGAGGTTTGATGCAGGGTTGGGTGGGATTGAAGGTGAAATAAGCGGGTTGGGAAGCTGGAGGTGAGGCGGCTGCAGGTGGCTGAGGGTGAGGGGCTGAGAGCGGGGAGCGCTGCATCCTCAAATGCTATGGAGGGGATGTGCTGAGCGCAGCTCTGAGCAGCCGAAATCAGGAAGCTGGGAAGGACGGGGTGCTTACACTGGTTACACTGTGCTTAGCCACGCTCTTTATTTGTCTGCGTCCGTATTCTGGGAGCTGAGGCTCACCTGTGTGTCTCTGGGGCTCTGTGGCTGCCCGGGGGAGAACGTTGTGTGCAGCTCATCCCCAGAGCAGCTGGGATTCCCTTGGGAGTGCTGTACTGAGACCCAGTGGGCAGCTCAGGGCTTCAGCAGCCCCCTGGGTCGCCCACTGCTCCCGACATCCTCCGCTCAGTGCAGGGGTTGCGCTGCGCACTGCTCCTCATTGCCATCACTGACAGCACGTCTGTGGCTCCAGCACAGCTGCTGCCATTTGGAAAAGAAAAATAAACCAATTCTGCATGATTAAGGAGTCCCAGTATTAGTTTCTCGTTATTTTTACACTGTTTTCATCGAGGCTGAGAAAACATCCTCCTGAGAGCAGTGCTGAGGGGTGCAAGTGCCAGCTGGGTTTCTCAGACAGCCTTTTTAGAGGAGCTCTGTCTTTAGGGGTTCTATGGCATTGAAATTGGGTGTGTTGGGGCTTCTTGCAGCAACTTGGGAGCGCAGTGCATCTCTCTGCTCCTCTGGGCAGCAGACAGGGGCAGAATGGAGACAGAAGGAAACAGAGGGAAAGCAGCAGGAGCCTGGGAAGGCCAGGAAATAAAGCACAGCTCTCAGAGAAGCAGCTCCAGGAGTACCCAGGGGTGAGTTTTGCTTAAGGAAAGCTAAACCTGCTCGGCACAAACAGCACTCAGAGCAGCAGGCAGCGCTCACAACTGTGAGAAACCAGGGCTCCCTCCTAGCTGGTGCTGTTCTTGCAGAAGGACATAACAAAAATAAAGGTTGTGTCAGAGCTTGTGTCAGAGAGTTAACCTGTTCTGCTGGAAGCAGGAGTAACTGATAGGGAGAGAAAAGCAGCAGGTGAAATGATTGTGTAAAACACCTTTATTAATTCACTATAAGATCGGAAGTACAAAAGCTTCCAGGTACGGTTGCCCCCACATGAAAAATGTGCACAGGAAAAAAATGGACCAAAAAGTCGCTTGTGAATTGCAAGCATCCAGAGATACACAACAAAGTCCTTCGGGCGGGCAGGAGCTCCTTCCTGGTGCCCTGCATTGCCTCACCGTGCTGAAATCGGCTCCCAGCAGATGAGGAAACTCCAGGGTGCTGGAGGGAGGGCTGGGTGGGTGCGTGGGGGACGGTGCTCGCGCCCGCTGTGCTGTTGGGTGCTGGGGCTGCCTGCTCCCCACAGCCGGGGTGCTCGTGGAGCCCATCTCTGCAGCACAGCCAACTGCACGGAGCCCATCGCTGCCTGCAGAAAGCAGCGGATGCTCCAGGGTGCCACGGAGCACTGCGAGGGTTTGTTTGTTGGATGGGTGATAAGACATGCAGGAGAATTCCTGACCTGGTCCTCTGGGGTTACTGACATTGTGACCGTTCCAGGTATGAGATACCCTTCAAGTTCTGACTGTTGTTAGAAAAAAGGCACCATTCTGTGTTTTTAATGCTTTAAAACAAAGAAAAGCCACTGCATTCACCTCTCTCCTTTTCATAACCCATAGATGTTTTTGTCTTATGTTATCTGCTAATGTGATAGCAACAAATCAAAGAACGTGTGACCAAAGCCATTCGCTTTTGGGGAAAACATTGAGAATACTCTGAAAATACGTGTGGAAAGAGACATCTCAGATCTGCTTTTGGGCACAAGCAAACACTGCTCTGCTCTTCGAAGGGACGTTATCCCTGTGCAAAGGGCCAGCTGGGGTCTCTGCAGACAAACGCGTGCCCTATTCCTGTTTGCAGCAGCTCTGTACCCCACGGAGGTCCCACTGAGGAGTGAGCTGAGCTCTCATCCAGATGCATGTGCTATGTGTGTGCTGGCGTTGGCCACTGGCTTGGTGAGAGCTCTGACTGCTCTAATGTAGTTACCTGAGCCCTGCGTGCTGCAGCTCTCCCTGCCCACAGAGGTGGGGCTCTGCACACCCCTACACAGCAGCGACCTTCAGAGGCACCCGAGTGGGGGTGGGCGCTGGCGGCCCTGCAGCAGCATGGCACAGCAGTGTCCCCAGCATGCCACGCTGCATAGCCCCCCCGTGCTCCCCCCTCAGTGCTGTGTGTCAGCAGGGCGAAGTGTTCGGAGGGGACATCGGTCCCTGTGCTCATGGGGTGCCCGGTGTCCCCATCACAGCATCGGAGTGGCACTGGGACAGTCCTCAGCTCCCGCAGTCGCAGCCCATTTCATGTCAATAATGCAAAGGAAGGGGGAAGAAAAGTTTGAGGGAATTTGTCCTGGAGTTTACTGGGCAGCCTCCTCCGCCTCCTCCGGGGCGTGTGGGTTCTTCCCATCGTTCTGGATTAATTTCACGATGTGTGTCAGGTCCAGGCTGCGGGTGAGGATGTCGAGCAGCACCTCGTCCTTTTGGACGCCATCCATGAACTCCTCCAAAGAGAGCTCACCTGTGAACACACAGCCAGGAGGGCTTCGTTAGGTCTCATTATGTCCTGCAGCCCTCGTACTCCACCCACAGCCCCCACACCAGCCCAGGAGCTGTGGCACGGGCTGAACCGTAGCACACAGCCCAGCCCCACTGCAGCTCAGCCCCACACCGCAGCATCCCCCAGAGCCCACAGGAACCTAAGGAAGGGCAGCGGGAGCCAAACCTTCCCCTCACCCACTGCCACGGGGCACCCAACACCCAGAATTGCTCCAGCAAATTGGGCTGAGGGGAAGGAGAAGGAGAGGGCAGAGCTTAGCATGGGAAACTTCCTTACCATCCCCATTGATATCAATTTTATCGAACACCATGTTTGTGAACTCCTCAGCTGTCATGGCTTCGTTGCAGCGGTTGATGGCTCGGATGGCCTGGAAAGAAAGGACACACGGAATGGTACTGAATGCTGTGCAGGTTTCTGTACTGCTACAAGGAGCTCAATGATCTGACATGAGAGGCCACGCATTTTTCCAGACATTTAGGTTCTCAAAGGGACAAGTAAGTCCTTTCTAAAATAACGGAGATTAAAATCACTTTGAATTGCACTCAATGCATTAAAAGCTTAAGTGGGCATACTGGGATAAGCCAGGAGCCTTTCACCTCTGAAAATCCTTAGATTAAATTCAAGTGCTTATCTCAGCCCGGGCTGCAGCAGCCACACTCATACAGCATGCCATCAGGAGGGGCTCACTGTGCACCAAGGTGTGGGGCAGCTCAGGGCTGGGGCTAAGGACAGGGTGAGGGTTAGAGGTGAGTTAGGATTAGGGTTGGGTTTGGGTTAGGGTTAGGGTGAGACAGGTCCTAGCGTGCTCTGCAGAGGGCGGGTGGGAGCACTGGGCAGTGCCTGCTGGTTTACAGGGAGTTGTCTGTCAGGTTGGGATGTTCCCATCGCAGCCTCTCTCCACCCGTGTCTAATAACCCTCGTCTGTGGAAGGAGCAGGAAAAGCAGAGCCCACTCACTTTGATGATGTTTAGCAACTCTCCCCGGTCAATGCAGCCGTTCCCATCTACGTCATAGAGTTTGAAATACCACCGCAGCTTCTGATCCACTTTGCCTTTCAGGACCAAGCTCAGGGCTGCCACGTATTCCATGAAATCTATGTAGCCATCCTAGGAGCAGAAGGATTTAATCTGTACAGAGCCATTATGCGTTGATAATGAGCAAACATGACGTATGTACCTGGCGAGGGATTAATGAGCCTCAAATCTCCCCATGCTAAAGGAATCTTGCTACGCAAAGCAGCAGTAATTCAGAGGTCAAAGAGGAGCAGGCTTATGATGGATCACCCAACGCTCTCTGCACACACGTAACAGCTCCTCTCTGCTGTCAAGGGGTTTGTCTGCAAACCTCTAGGAGAGAAGCGAACCCAGGAGGGACCCACAGCCATGCAGAGCTGTCCTGGGCTGTGCTCCATTGCCAGCAGCCTGCTGCTTCTGCATGCTGCTCCGCGGCTGGGAGGTTTGCTGAAATGCAGAGCAATTCAACGCCATTGATATTGGTACCACGGCCTTCCCATCCAAATGGAAAGTTTTCTGGAGAGAGTAAGGTGGTGCTTTGTCAATGAACAAAGCCCCGGGCTGTCCCATGGGGCAACTTCCAGAAGGGATCATCTGCTCTGCTCCACTGCTGGATTAGTGCAAATCGCTGCTGAGCCCTTCCCAGCAGGGATCTCCTGAGCATCAATTCCTTTTCCAGGCACGGAGTCAAAGACCAGGCAGTGAGCAAGGGAAGGGCCTGGGTGTAAGCAAAACCACTTGGAGGATTTATAGCCTAAATTGTATTATTTCAGTGGGATTAAGCTCAATAAGCATGAAGCATCCTCCTCGTCTCACTGGTGCTGCATGCAAACCTCTGTGGGGAAAGGCAGCTCCTTGCCAGGTAGTGCAGAGCACAAGCAACAGAATCAATGACATTGCAATCCATTTACAGTTCATAACAACATAAAACACACCCAAGCTGTGCTGCAAAACATTGTTTGTACCATGCTGGGCTTCCGCAGGAGCACAGCGCCTGCTCTCCTATGCTGCACACTGCTTTGTTCCCTATCACAACACCGAGGGATTGAGGGCACTTCATTTTAAAGGGATCGCAGCGTGCCCAATAAAACCCTACAACTTCAATAACTTAAAATTCAAAGGGAAATAACAATCCTTGGAGAGCCTCTACTCGAGCAATCAGCAGGTGAGGAGGCTCTGCTGACTGATGCCCTGTTGCATTTCTTCACATCGCCTAATTACAACCTGTGAGGCTGCAGACAATCAGGCCATGCGTTGCAGACTCACACCTACACCGGCAACACCCGCCATCGCGCACGGAGCAGCGCGCAGCCAACCCGCAGAGCAGAGTGGGAAGGACAATATTTACCTTATTAAAGTCAAACGTCTCAAACATTTGCTCAACGTATTTGTTCGCTGACGGGCTCAGGTTTTTCAAGCCAAAAAACTGTTTGAACTCATAGAGGGTGAGCTGGCCCGAGGGACACTCCGTCATGAACTTCTTGTACCACTGGTGGCACTCGGTGGCACTCAGCTCCTCCACTGCTTTCCCATCCATGTTCCCCATCTCCACACAGAGCGCCGGTCACTTTGCAGCCAAAACTGGAGGTTGGTGGATGAGTTCTGAGGTAGGTGGGTGAGTTATGAGGTCAATGGATGAGTTCTAAGGTCAGTGGATGAGTTCTGAGGTTGGTGGATGAGTTCTGAGGTCAATGGATGAGTTCTCAGGTTGATGGATGAGTTCTGAAGTTTTGGGGCTTTGAAGTTCTCCTTCTCACCTTTAAAGTGCCTCGTGCTGGTCCCAGTCCAGAGGTGCTGGTGATGGACACAGGTTCCTCTCTCTCTCTCCAGGGAAATGTAAAAGCACGACAACCAGAAAGCAGAACGGCGCGGAGCAGAGGGTGCCATTTAAGTACCAGCAAATCCTCCCTCAGCCAATGAGGAGCAGGATGGACCCCCACCAGGATCATTAAGCATTCAGGTTTAAAATAGAAAGGAGGTAAAATGGGAAAGTCTTGCAGATTACAGCCCAGCAGAAGATTAGGAGGACGGAATTTGCTCCGTGACGGTGTAAGCTCCTAATCCACCTCACTTATGGTTTTCGGTGGGCTCACATGAACAACAGCTTTTGCACCAAAATCAGTGTCAGAGAAAAAGAGAGGAAAGCACTGAGGTGTTCTGGTGGCGGTATCAGCCTTTTGCTCTTCCTCAGCCTTACTCTACTGGAGGATTCCCGGGTGGGAAATCAATTTGGAGTTCAGAGAGGGAAATTTACATTGTGGCTCCTATCAGGGATGCCCTGTTAGGGTATATTCAGTGTGCTGAGATGGACGCAAGCAACACCATTCCTTTGAATGGCAATGTGTAAGTGTGAATGCAGCTGCCAGGTGCTGTGCATGGGAGCCCCTGCAGTGCTGCGTGCACCACACCCACCCTCACAGCACCCAGAGGAGGACTGGGAGGTCACAGGGCATATCCTGAGCATGTGGCATGGGCCCCCAGCTAGCACTGTCACTGTGGGACTGCCCGCAGGGAACCTGTCCCATAGCACTTCTGCTTTTAGATCACAGCCTTAAGACAAAGAGCCCAGCTTTGCCTGCAGAGCCTGGTGTTGGGCCTGCACTGAAGTAAATCAGGAATAAGTCTGCTCTGGTAGGTGGCATTACATAAGCATAAAACAGTTATGAAAAAGGAATTAGATCGAGGAACTGTAATTGGATGTGCTAATCCTGCTCCTGCCCGCGGCCGGCTCAGCTCCTGCTGTGCCCAGCGCCTGGTGCAGAGGGAGCCTCTATGGGGCAGCCTGTCCCAAAGCACAGCCAGGCCTTGCATCGTTGGGTGCCCATTAATTGAGGCAGGGTTGCGTGCTATGGGTGGGTGTGAGCTCACCAACGGTTTCCAGAGGCTTTGCTAACACTGCACCTGGAACACGAGGCTGGGATGCTTCCTGTGCCTCCGGGAGAGCAGCACGGAGATGTGCCAACCACACCACAGCCACTGGGAACAACACCTTCCCTGTGTGTAGGGCAGCCCTGTGAGCAGTGCCATGGCTCTGCCGCCCGTCCCCTGGCTCCGTGTCACTTCTGATCTACGTCCTTGGGTGGGAAGCAGGAGGAACACCAACGGCTGCTCTCACTGCTTGGGTTTATTGGTCTGCACTATGTCTTTGAGTTGGGATGGGTCCCCACTTCATGATGTCAGCGCTCTGGACGTCCATCACCTTCCTGGTGTGATCGGTGTCGTGGTGAAAGAGGTACCCGCAGGTCGGCCGCTGCGCGGTGTAGAAAGGGCTGTAGGAGTTGGAGCAGCGCCGTGTGTAGAAGAGGAACTTGAAGGAGTCGGGTTCCTGGCCCCCAGGGTGGGCAACAAAGGGGACGAAGCGGGAGGCCAAGGTCTGCTCCGCACAGTGCTGTGCTGGGGATCCCCGGCCCTTGGGGCTGGGTGGGGGGTGGGGAGCATCCTGCTTTGCTTTGCTCTCCCCCATCCCCTTTGCCCTCTTCTGGTCTTTGCTGTGGCCTTCTGGTGTTTCAGTCACCTGAAAAAAGTTGGACAAATGCGCTGTCAGTGGACAAATGCACTGCAGCTGCCCCCACGCTGCCATCACCCAGCAGTGCTCAACATCCCAACGTGATCACTGCATATCAGTGGCCAAAAATCAGAATGAACATGAACCAAAACACGCTGAGGGACTTGGGCTCATCCCCCGCTGCTTGCAGGACACTGCTTTTCCTTTGGTGTTGGGCACAGCAGAGCCCTGGTCCCAGATTAGGGTCTCAGTTATAACACCTATGAATAATAGCAATACGAACTCCTTCCACCGCCGTGTCGAGACTCCACCAAGCAGCAGCTGGGGCCGACTGGCTGTGCTTACCCCGGCCTGATGCATGAGGTGCAATGGAGCGTGAGCAGCGGCAGCATGCAAGCACGGCCTGGAGGCACAGCCCTCAGCAGTGCCAAGGGGAAAACAGGACTATTGAATCTGGTGAGGCCAGCCCGTCCCTGCCACCAAGGTCAGCACACCAGAGCTGTGCACAGCACCAGGACCAGGGGCAGCACAAAGCACCCATCCCACACATACGGATGAGAGAGCCCTTTGCAGGAGGACGTGCTGTGGGTGTGTGCCCAGCACAGCAGCCCTGCCTTGTGCCCCCCGGCTACTCCGAGGCTGAGCCTGACTGCAGAATTACTTTGCCATGGTTATTTAACCATGACTCAGTTATCTTGTTTTCATTGATGGCAGCTCTGTGCCGATGGAAACTGGCTCTTCCCCCAGCAATTATCCTATTTACTTCTGGGCGTCCTAAATAAACTCCTCGCTGTCTGAATTTATTTTTAACCACCTAAAGAGGTTTCCCAGTTTCCGTGACGCCCTGGCTTACTTGGTGCTATATTTTGGTTCTGCATATCTGGCTCTGAACAGAGGCTGCTAAACCTATTACGAGGGGAACACCAGTGAATCATTTATAGAAATGTCCCTCAGCCTCGTAGGGAAATGACGAGATCCCCCAGGCTTATCGCCTCTTTTTGTCACTCATTTCCCAGGTGCAGCCATCTGCCTGGTGCCTGGAAGTCCCTGTGGCTGGAGCTCAGCACGAGCAGTAGTTCAGCTGTCCCTCCTGCAAGGAAACAGCCTGGCTCCCAGCACTTCCCATGGGAGACAAAATATCAGGGCTTTGGGTCTTGAAGATGTAAGAGTGGACCTTGCACTGTGGTTTTTGGATCCCTGCTCCAAACACTCTGAGGTTTGCTCAGTACCAATCACAGTCACACATACGCATGATTACAGCTCCTTGCCTTGTGTGCTTTGACAGATAACAGACAAGTATGCACACGACTGAGCTGCTGCAACTGCACCCACCCAGCAGGGAGGCATTAGCGTTATTAAGGCAGTGCATTTGGGGTGTGTGGGTAAGGCCTCGGCTGCTTTGAAAACCTAACTGCTAAGTCATGTAGATTCCTTTGAGATGTGCAAGGCTTGCACGCGCCCTGCGATAGGGCAGTGATGGGCAGGATTCTGGGCCGGGGAGTGCTGAGCTCTGGGCTCTGCTCACGCCATGGGTTCGCCTGCCCTGGGGCCTCCTCCTCACCCTGCGGGGCACTGAAAGATCCCTCGTGCCCGCATGGGTGCACCTGCTTACGTGATCGTGGAGGGGAAGCACCAGTTCCACGTCCACAGCACTATTCATGGCACTGGCAGAGCTCTAGCAGGGATTAAGAGTCCTGTGCAATCCTATTTTGTTCAGCCATGCATTTAGAGACCTCTAATCCCTCCCACATTGCCTGTTGACTCCCAGAGAAGATCCCCACAGGTGGGGTCACAGGGGCAAGGCTGAGTTACCAGAGTATTCCTGCGGGGCTGCCCTGCTGGCAGCAGCAGCCCTCCCCCGGGATGTTGTCACTGTCCCTGCACAGGGACTGACACATGCAGTGGGGCAGGGATGCTCCTGGCACCACCAGGTCCTGTTAGCAGAGCTCTCCCAGCACCGGGGCTGCTGGGGCCATTGTGTTGTCACTGAGGTGGTGGCCCCAAGGCAAAGGATGGCCAGGGAACGGGGTTCAGCCAGGGCTGCCCGTGCAGCTGCTCTGCCACCACCCCCCACGGGACCACGGCCCCGGCAGCACAGACCCACTATTCCTTTTGGCACGAGCTGCTTCATTGTGTGGCTTTCTCCTCCCAGCTCCTATGGGGTCTGACGGGGGAAGCTCACTGCACAAGCACTTCTCAGCAGGAAGATCTGCATCTGCAGGGCACAGCTCCCTGCACTGATGCAAAGGCAGATTGTTCTGGGGTGTTCACCTGTGCTGGGATCAAAGGAAGCCTCACGCAGCAATGTTCCATCACGGCAGTGCTCACAGGGCTACCTCTGTGCCACGGAGTCAGCTGGCAGCCCTCCCAACCCTCCCAGCTCCTCCCTGCCAAGCACCCAGCCCAGCAGTCCAACTGCCCCACCAGCAGCATCAGCCTCCCTTAAAATACAGCTGTCACCAAATGGGGCATCTTCTCTATATCATCTGAGCCCGCTCTGTGCAGACGCCTGCACCACACCTAGTGTGCTTTTCTTTCGCTCTTTCCATCGAGGTATTCTCGTGACCCCCATCTGTAGGGTGCAGAACACCCAGTGACGGTGGAAGGGTCTGAGTCATCCCTCCCTGTCACTGCATAGCACTGCTGCAGCTTCACAGCCCCTCTGACGTCTCTGTGGTGCAACAGCATTTTGTGAAGCAGCTCTGTGCAAGAGCCCAGGCTTCCTCATCCCACGGAATTTTATTGGCTTATCTCCTCAGAACAGTTCCTCTTCTCCTTACCCTTTCTCATGACTTTCCTTGCCTTTCTGCACGCCCCGCTCCATTTGTTCAGTCAAAGACTGTGACTATCAGCCCAGCACGTACACCTGGCATATCTCGCAGAGATATTGTGTCCTTTGCACATAACACACAATGCTTTTGTTTCACCCATCAGCTGGTGACATAAAACCGCTCCGTCTGGCAGCATGTGGCTCCTTCCTCGTGTTGATTTCTGCTTCCCAGAGGCGACCCTCTCCCCAGATCCATGGCTGCAGCCCCCAGGCACACCCGGGGCATGCAGGAGATGCGCTCAGACAGAGGTTTGCAAGATTGCTTCCGTTACACCTCCCCATAAGCAGCAGTTAAGGTAACAGTCCCGAGGGCTGAGCCCCACTAATTACAGAGCAGGTCAGGCCCGGAGCCGCCCCAGCAGCATCAGCCTGAAGGATGGGCGCAGGGTGTCAGCAGATCCAGCTGCATCCTGGAAAGGCTCTGAGGTATCACAGCCTGTAACAGCCCCAGAGCCCACACGGACGGCCTCTCAGCTCCCCTCCCCTTTCACATTTGCCACTTCTGTTGGCTCTCTTTGTCTTGGCGTTCCCTGGCCTTCCACGACGTGGCTGGATTTCCCTTTTGCCGTATCACAGCAGTGCTCGTTTTTCACTGTTCCCACACTCTGTGCTTTGTGTATAAAGAAAACGGTGTGGAAAGCGGGATTTCAAGCAGGGATTAAATACGTGATAGTTATCACTGGGAAAGAAATCTGTATCATTTCGACTGCCAGAACAGCATGGAAGCAGAAATAAATGCAGGACAGGAGGACCCCATTCTGTAGCTGTGCTTCAGAGTTAATGTTCTGACGACTATTTGGGGTTTAAAGTTCTCCCGTAAGCCCCATCGTTTATTAATAACCAAGGTTACTCATTAACCCTCAGCTCTTATTTGTGCGACAGGAAATTGATGGCAGTGTGGGACGCTGCAGAAAAATGATCTGAGGTCAATTCCCACTGCCTTTCAGTTTCTGTGTCTGAAATAGCCCAGCTGCCAGCATGGCGGGGTGTGCAGGCAGCGCTGGTGCTTGCAGGGATCTGCAGGGGATCCGTATGCGTGAACGGGGCTTTGCTGCGTGGTGGTGGAAAACCAACTCGGCAAGGCAAGGGCAGCGGACGGGGCTCTGAGCACCTGACAGAGCTGTGGGTGTCCCTGTGCACTGCAGGGCAGTGGGACCAGATGGCCTTCGCGGGTCCTCTCCAACTCAAGCCATTCTACGGTCGTGGGAGCGCTGCCCAAGAGCGGGGCAGACAGACAACCGTCGGGCAAAAGCTTCGCCGCGCTGGGGACGAGTCGGAAAAGCTGTGCGTCTGCACCTGGGGCTGAGGGGGAGGCAGAGGCAGGCGGCACGAAGGGCGGCAGGAGGAGCGGGGCCGGGCGGGCACCTGGCGGGGGCGGGGCCGGGCGGGGCCAGGTGTTCCGGCCGCTCCGCTCGCTCCCTGCCCGCTGCCTCCCGCGCCCAGCGGCCCGGTGCCGCCGGAGGTTCGGTGCCGGGAGCCGAGCCGAGCGGAGCGGCCGAGCCCCGCCATGAAGAAGCACCACTCCGTGCAGGGCACCTTCAGCCGCCTCTTCGGCAAGAAGCACGGCACCGCCGCCGCTTCGCTCTTCGCCACCAACCCGCCCTGGATCTTCAGCCAGGAGGTGACCTCCGACAGCGCGGGCGGCACCGGTCAGTGCTCCCATCCTCCGTGCTGCCATGGGGGGAAAGCGTGGGGAGGGGCGGCCCGGAGCGCTGCGGGGCGGGGGGAAGGGCTGTCCCGTTCGCAACTCATTCCCGCGGTGCGGCCGTGCCGCTCTTTGCCCGGCTCTCCTCTCCCTCCTAAAGCCGTTTCTTGAAGCGCCGTGAAGTGAGGGGGGGTTGTTTGCGTTTCGCTGTGGTTGTAATCGCAACGCTGTGCCCCGGGGGCTCAGGGAGGAGGGGGGAAGGCTGATGGTGGCGCAGCCGGGGAGGCAGCGGCCGCCGCAGGATGGGGTTTGGGTGTGAGGTCCCAGCGGAGCCTCCAGCGCTGCTCCCCGGCTGTTGGGCGAAGCGGTGCCGTCGCAGCGCGGTGGAACTCGGGTAAAACGTGACGGGGTTTCATGCAACTCTCAGACACAGAGGGAAAATCGCTGCTTCCTGCCTGCTGCAAATGCGAGTGGGATTCAGGCCTCTCTCTGATGTGGCTTGAGTTAAAAGCAAACAGCCAAAAAGCCAGCAACAAACTTGCTGCCTGCTTGCTACCCAATGGACTTCCATGGCTGAGGCACAGTACAAAGGCGTTCCTTGCAGGTGTAGGAGCTGCTGCAAGGAGTAAAAGCCAGAAGTCCTGGAACTTGTGCATAAATGAAGGTGGTTGAATCACTGCCTGCCATCCTCATGGCATCTGTGCCATTATATGGCTGTGGTGTGAGACGTGCATTGAGTGACCGTGCTCTGAGCAGTGCGGTGTGCTCAGTGCATTGAGTGGGGTGGTGCTCCCAGGCTCTCTTGGATCTCAGATGGTTTATTCTCACCCCGTGCACTCGCTGCCTCTCAAGGGTTTGCTGCATCTTTGCATGCCGTGGTTGCTGCCAACAGGAGTCCCCTGACCATGCGAATCCCCACCTTGGTTTTTTCATACAAAGTAAACAGACGTTAAGCAACGTGGGAAGGGTGTAGGTCTGCCTGTCACTGACTCAGAGATTCCTGAACGTGGTGACTGCTGCCGCCTCCTCGCTGCGGTTCCCGGCCGTGCTGCGCCTGCTCCAAGTGATGTAACCAACACTGGAGTAGGAAGGAGTTCCATTGCATGCGTTGTAAATCGCTTATTTTGTTTCCCACAACTGAGGGGACACAAATGGCTTCAAAACAGACTGAATGCAGCAGAGCGGCCAACACACAGCCAGGGCCAGCTGCTCCCTGTGGCTCCAGAGCTTCCCCAAGCTCTCTTTCCAGGAAACAACAGCGCAGTGACAGAGCTGCAGCAGGCAGGTCCTGTTTATCTAGCAAAGAAAGCACAACTACAAGCACTTCATTTTGCTTTAATTAGATGCATTCAGGTTAGAGATGCTTAGTAATCTAGGATCAAAGACCTTGTGATCTTTAATACGTTTTCTCACTGAGTTTACTTACTCAATGTCTTAATAGGAAATTCTCTCACTGTTTCAGGTCTCTGAACCGCTCTATCTCTGCTCCTCAGAGCTGTCTGAATCAACATTCCCATGTTGCGTTGGCCTTGGCTCTTGCTGCTTGCTTGCTGAATGTGGGGTCACCCGAGGGGTTATGCAAAGTTAACAATAACAGTAATTACTTGCTGGCATCTCAGGGAAGTCCATAAGGACAGAGGATGGTGGATACCTCTGGCTGTACATTAGGGCAACCTGTGATGGGAGGAAGGAGAAGCTTGCATGCCTGCTGGACCTGGTGCTGCAGCTCATGGTTATGCTGAATTCTTTCACCCCTCCTGGGTCGTGTCCAGCCCCCACTGTGGTCAATTCCTTCACTCCAGGTGAAGAAAGTGCTTCAGTTCTGTGGGGATGCACTTAAGCATTTGCCTTCCCCTTATCCCACTGAACTCAATGTAAACCTCTCTTTCCTTCTTGGCTGATCTCTGCTGCTCCCCGGGGAGCAGAGCTTCTTGCAGCCAATGAGAGGAAGGCCCACAGGCTCTCTGAAGTCTCTTTGAGGCGTTTGAGTTTGTTCAGCAGGAGAGGTTCCTGTTTAATGATTTCTACTCTGCAGCGTAAGACCGCATTCCATCCATCCCAGCCCCAGTTGGACCTGCTCTGATTCATTTACTATTTTAGAGAAAAGCTGCCCTGCCTCCTGGTCTTGTCCGTATGTATGCAACGCCTGATGTCTCCTTCCCACTCTGTTTATCGAGCCTTAGCAGCAGACATGGCTGTGTGCCATGGCAGCCCAGGGTTGCCCAGAGACCCCACCAGGGGCTCCACCTGCGTGAGGAGGGGGTGGCAGTGTGGGGGACGTGAGCTGTGCCAGGAGATGTGGTCAGCTGTGCGGGTGCCCTGCCTGGAGGTGGTGGAGGCATGGAAGCCCTCTGCTACCACTGAGCTTATGCAACTTTGGCTCTTCTGCTCCTCAGCCTTTAATTTCCGTATGGAACTTGACAGAAACTATTTCTGCACTTCACACTTTAGCATGGGAGCTTGAGCACTGTGCTTCCAAACTTCTCAAGGAGAAAATAAACCTGTTTACTTCTCAGCATCAGTGTTTTGGAGCGGAAGGATCGGTTTCTGCTTTATCCTCTTTGCTATCAAAATATATTGGGTGGGAACACTCCTGCTGACCTTCTCTGGTCACGGCTGCTTGGCATGCTCCCCCCCCTTCCTTTTCAGACCCCTGTATTCAGTGGTGGTCTGCTTGGCTGGGAACTATTGGTGCACCTCCTTCCAGCCAAGGTGGGGTTTACACGCTTCAGAGCTTCTGCTTGTAAGTTCATGCTGTTAATCAGACACAAAGGACACAATTAAAGTAATTTTATGAGCTTTATTCTCCGTCAGAAATAAACCGGCCAGAGAGGTGTGGCTGAAGGTAGAAGCACAGGGCTGGGAACCAGCAGGGCCTGAGAGCTTCTGCTGTGCTCATCATGGCGTTTCGTGGACAGTTTGGAGCCTCTCTTCATAAGGCTGGCTGGAGGCTCAGTGCTGTGGGAAGCAGTTTGTCCTCCAGTGCTAGTTGTGAGAGACCAACTTCCAGCGACGCACAGAAGGATGCTCAGGGGATGCCACGTCACACCTCCAGCTGGATGAGTGGCCCCAGCACCTGTCCTGCTGGCAGTACACAGGGAGGGGGCAGAAGGCACCTCCTGGGGAAGTCCTGTGTCCATTGCTGTGCTGTCCCAGAGGGGTATCTTCCTTCCTCATACCAAATCTGGGTGGGGAGTGAATTGGATGCTTGTGCTGACATTTAGTCCTCCGAGGTAAATTTTGCTTAGTTGCTATTAGAAATGAGCCTGTCAGAGACATGCCTGTGCTCTCCCACCTCCAGCACCTGGAGCCCAGACCTGCCTCCTCCCCTCCTCAGCTCCCATCCCCTACACAGCGTGATGCTCCTTACCCATTCCTGGGTGCTGGTACAACAAACCCTTCCCAGTGCTTTCTGAAGCAAGGAGCTGCCCGGCGCTGTTTTCCTGCTGCCCTGAATGCAGTGCTGCTGCTAACTGTCCTCTCTTCCTCTCAGGGGATGTGATTGAAGTGTATTACGGTGACAATCGCTTTGGGACGATGACCGACTCCGGAACCGCAACGCTGAAGCCTCGTCCCAGAGTGCGGCCGCTGCTGACGTTCCTGCCCCTGGTGAGTGCTGGCCAGCAGTGCTGGGGGCTGATGCCCAGAACCAGCCGGGCTGGTTGCTTCCCTCACCCTCCTCCCAGGGGAGAAAAGAAATGAACAGCCAAACCGCTCTGTAATGATGATGGATGCAAGGGATTAGGAGGTGATTTGAGTTCAAGGCTCGCGCTGGGCATAGGCGAGATGCTTGGGTGAGAGCTGTGAGCATTATCTGCCTTGTGCTTTCGTTTTTGTCAGAATTGCTGAGTGTGAAGATGAACAGATCTGGCTGGCGCTGCTCTTCGTGTAACCACTGCTGGCAGTCTGTGATCCGGCGTCGTACTGGATAGAGCAGGAGGAAAGCTCTTGTTTCTGGCACAGGAGAGAGGAGGTGATGCAGCAGGTGTCTGCAGAGCCTGATGGGCTGCGCTGACCCCAGATCTCTTTGTTTTGGTGTGAGACGAAGGAGTAGCATCTCTGGTGTCCCATAGCAAACAGCAGACGTGAATGTGAAACGTCACAAGCTCAGCAAGCAGGGAGTGACCGTGGCTGCGTTTTTCTCTTTCTGTAAGGAGTTTGGCTTCTGCAAAGGCTCTGTCACTGTCTAAAGGCTGACACAGAGGGAAGAGCAGCGTGTCCATGTCAGAGCTAATCCCAAAGGTGTGCTTTTGTGTTGCTAGATGAGTTTGTGGTGGTTGAAGTCACACTCCTGGTCAGAGCTCCTCCACCCAGCGTGGCTGGGGATGGGACAGGGCAGGTTTTGTTCTCTGCATCCAAGCAGCTGTGGGCAGTTGTCACACCTGTGTTATCAGGACGCTATCACAGAGCTTTGTGGCTGTTGGACAGTTATTTTTCCCAATCTCTGTGTGTGGGATACAGCTCTGAGCAGAGCTACCAGTGCCCAAAGCAAGGAGTGCCAGCACACCTGGACCGCAGGTGGTTGGACCACAGCTGGGACGCTGCTGCCTCCAAAAGCCACAGGTGCTCAGTGCTGGCTCTGGTGCTGCACTGCCACTTGTGCTGAGCAAGCTGTCCTCCTGTGTAACGCAGTAATGCACCTTTCCAGTGGTCTTACCTCATGTAGATACAGGGAACTGCGTGGTTGCTCAGAGGTAGTTTGGAGATGGCGACAGCTAAATCTGAAGTGATACACACGGGTCACTGAACACACTTAGAAGCCCTCAGTCTTGACAAGCACATCCTGTCTGAGCAAGGGATGTTTTCCTTGTACACCCTCATCCTTCAGAGCAGTCATCACCCACAGCAGAAGGGCTGGTCTGCTGTCACCTGGGTGCAATTTGTTCATGGGTTGCACAGGTGTCATTGGGAGGACAGCGAGGGGGGAGGCCATAGAGCAGCTTGAGAGCATAATTAGCGAGCTACAAAGGATTGTGCCCTCCTCAATGCCTTCCAAGAGACCTCAGCAGGTGAAAGAAATCATGTGAGCTGAGTCAGTTAGGAGCAGTGCCTGAAAAACTCCTCTGGTATCACAGAGCTCAGTGCAGGACCATAGCTGGCACCCCGTAGCACTTGCTGGGTTTTTGCATCTTCTAGAGCTTCCAAACCTCTTCCTAGTGGAAGTGAAGGTGGCACTGAAGTAAACGGCACAAATGGAATGAATACTTGGGGCTATCACAGTGTTGTTTTCCTGCTGCCTTCAGGGGCATAGGTGGTCTGGGAGGGTTCTCCCAGAGTGACGGATCCTTATCACTGTGCTCCTCTTCCGAGAGTAACGTGTTTAACCGAAGAAATCAGCAGTAGGTGTAAGCCACGTTTTTATGAGGACCAGTCTGGGTTGATTATTTGCATTATTTTGATCAGGTTTGATGATGATTTGTCTTGGCACAAACGCTTCTGCTGCCACACACATATTTGTGCCGGGCTGTTCTGCAGCCTTAACCCTTTCTTCCCACCCAACCCCTCTGCATTCCCCAGCCAGCAGCATGCTGGGGAGCAGCTCCTGGGCAGCTGAGTCAGGCGATGCGCACACCCTGCCCTGCAGTGCCTGCTCCCTGCATGGCAGCGTTCCGCAGCCCTCCCTGCACACCGGTAGGCACCAGCAGCCCTGGGAGGAGCAGGCAGAGCACAGCCATCTGTCTGTGCAATGTCCTCTTCCCCTGCAGGTGAAGGCAAAGCTTTGGCACAACAGGGATGAAATTCCTTTGGTTAGCCACCAAATTTCCCAGGCTTTGCTTCAGAATGGAGTTTGGAGGTAGCTGCCCTTATATGGGGAAATAGCTGGTTTCTTTAAGACTCTCAAAATGCAAGGTAGCTATTTTGGTGCTTTTTTTAAGGAGTGGCCTTAAACTGAGCTCACTTAATGGGTGGGAAGCATGGGCTTCCATGGGAAATGCCCAGAGAGGTGGTGCCCTGCCCCTGAAGGCACCCAAGGTCAGGGGACAGGGCTCTGAGCACCTGATGGATGCCCCTGCTCAGTGCAGGGCAGTGGGACCAGATGGCCTTAGGGGGTTCCTTCTATCTCAAACAATTCTAAATCCATGGGAAAGACTTGGGGGAGCTGAGGGCCACAAGGACAGGCAAGCTCTTCCACTGGAGACAGTGGATATTTGGTTTTGTCTCAGTGCTGAAAAGAGATTCCTGGTTGCTGCAGTGAAAGCTCACCCTAATAGGATCCTCAGCACACAGATCTGATTTTGAGCACCACAAACTGGAAATGCAGGTTCCTGGCGCACCACCCACGAGAGCAGCAGCCTGCTGTGAATCAGCGGGAGCTTCGGGCTGGTCACACCCCTAGCAAACACATGAGAGGGAAATAATCTTTCTGGTCATCTCTCAAGGCTGGCAGTGCATTGGAGATGCCTTCCATTTTAGAAGCCAGGTTGTGATGTGAGGATGGGTGGGTTTTCAGATGCTGAGCGTTAGCGACTGCCACAGAAATTTTGAGTGTGAAACAGGCTTGTCCAGTTTTTGGGACCTGCTGAAGTAAAATGTCCAAAATGTCTCATTTATGACGTGTGGACTTTGTTTCCTCCCCTTTTGCATAGATCTCTTCTGTCTGCTGTTCCCTTTCTACCTACTGCTATCCAAATGTGTGATGCATACTCTGCTTTTAATTCAGGTCAGATGAGTGCTCAGATGTTTTTGTTCTCCTGTGAATGAGCAGGAACCCTCAGTGTGTTCTGGAGACCGGCAGCAATGAATTTCCATGGCAAATGGGTACCACTGGCTCTTCCCTTTTGGCCTTTGGAATTTGGCTGCATCAGACAATTTTGTTCTCTGGTCTTGAAGTCACTGTTACCCTTCATCTTCCTTCTGGCTTTCAGCTGAAGCTGAGGATCCTTTCTCTGCGTTGTACCTTTAGGAATGGTATGGAGCTCTTAGATGAGGTTGTAAAGCTCACCTGGTGCACTTTGCCACTACCAGAGATCTGTCCTAATGCCTCAGCAGACCTTGGCTTCCCACCAGCATGAAGTTCCCTGATCATTTGCTCAATACCATGAGCTCTGCATTCCCATTTACTCTCTCTGGGCTTGCCTTTACCCGGCTCACTCACTTGTGGTTATAGAGGGTATTTGGTCATGCAGGACTATAGACTTTGCAAGGGCAGTAGCCTTAGTGCATGCTTTGGGATGGGAAGGACACAGGGCCCTTCTGAAGGAGCTTGGGCTGCTGCTGAAGTCAGCTCTGCCTCAGCAGCTCAAGTTCCCGATCTCCTTACACCCAGTGTGTAATGCTCACGTGCTGCCTGTGCCCTGCACAGGGCTGTCTGTAGGCACTGAGCTTAACCTTTGAGCAAACAGACTTTGGAATCCTATAGCAATCTCCTGTGAAAACAGTGCTGGTACCAGTGAAAGGCAAAGGGCGCTGGCTCAATCATTATCTAGACACTGCACAGATGTGGTGTAGGCTAAAGAGTGTCTCCTTTGCACATGGGGCTTCAAACAGCTGCAAGCAGCAGCACAACAGGGCTGGCCTGGGAAGGCAGAGCCCACACAGCGATGTGTCCCCAACTCCTGCCCACAGGAGCTCCTGGTATGTCCTCGCTATGGTTTTTCTCAGCACTGGTATCTGAAAGCCCAGTGCACTGCTTCGGTTGCTTACGTCTGCGTGGCAGCCTGATTCAGCATCAGGTTGTGTTTCAGCCATGGGTGCGTTACTGTATGTTTCATGAGCAACTGCAACCCCAACCTTACAGTGAGTCACTGCAGGAAGGTGGAGAGCCTTTCTGCTTTTGGCAGGCATGAGGCAGGAGCCCTGGTCAGCACTCTAGGTGAGTCACCATGCCATGAATATCTCACAGTGGGTGACTGTAATTATCCTAGCTGCCCTGGCTGTGGGCATCCTCACAGATATGTAGGCTGCTAAACTGCATGGTCCTGCACCAGCTAAATGAGCTGCTGAATCTTCAGCGTGAATGCTAAGGGAGTGATTGAGAGTGAAACAAACCACACAGGCAGCAGTTTTCCCCAGCCTGTTCAGATATGCTGGTGCCAGAGTTTCCCAAAAACCTGGAAGCCTTTCTGCAGCTTCAGTGGCTGTGGCAGAGGCTGTCAGGGCTTGCTGCGGAGCAATGCCCACAGAACCAGTGAGAGCGATTAAATTGACTTGATAGGTGAATGGTGAGAAACTAATGCTGCTGATGTCAAGTTGTGGAGCCCTAAGCTTGGGTGTGAAACAGCCACGCTCCTTTCAGCCTGTCTGCACCTGACTAGCAAGGGGAGTTTTGTCCTGTGGCTTGTGCAACCTCGACCGCTTCCCGTGTCCACTTAAACAGCATCAACAGCAGCTGCTGCAGTACCTACATGGCTAGGAAATGGCACTGCATCCCATCAGGTTTCTGTTTGCTTAGATTACCAGCTATACAGCCTACTGCCTGCCTACAGCCCTTTATTCTAAATCCTTGGGCATAAAACAGCTCTGTTTTCTCAACAGAACGCTCAGGAATCCCATGGGGTGGCTGTGCCAACGCCATCGGTGCCAGAAGACTTTGAGGAAAAGGCAGCTCTTGGTAAGGGATCTTTCCAAAGTCCTTCAGTGTAGTGTTCAGCAATCCCTTGGGCTTGGGGGACCCTTTGAAGGAAGTGTGCATGTGCCATGCTCTGGAGCAGACAGTCTGATCCTGAGATTTTAATGCTAAAATCAGACCTGCTATTAATAACTTTTTGAGGTCATTGAAAATGAATTCGTTTCTAAAATTGAGGTGTAGTGGCTGTTAGAGTTAAGCAAGCTTTAGACAGCTGCTGAGCAAAATAAACCAGCTTCCTAAGAGGGCAGCTGGCCAGAGGAAGTTCTGGTCTTTGCAGTGCTGGTGGAGGTGCTCACGCCGCCCTGCTCTTGCTATTCCTTGCAGGCCCTGGCTCCCAGATGAATGGGAACTACCGAATGTACAGCTCGGTGGGGGACCTGCGCCCACAGGCTCTTGAGAGGGAAGACGAGGATGAGGACATCCCTCCGCCACCGTCAGTGCCCCCACCACCCCCTCCAACAGCGCAGGCACTCACACCACCCCCTCCAACAGCGCAGGCACTCACACCACCCCCTCCAACAGCGCAGGCACTCACACCACCCCCTCCAACAGCGCAGGCACTCACACCACCACCTCCAGCCCCACCAGCCCCTCCGCCGCCCGAAGTGCTGCCACTGCCACTGCCACCACCTGAGGCAGTACCACCACCCCCCGCCGTGGCACCTCCACCACCCCCGGAGCCCACCCTGCCCTCCCCCACCACACCAGCACCTCCGGATTTCATCCCGCCAGCCCCACCGCTCTGCAAGGCCCCTGTGCCCTTCAGCAATGGCATCTCCAAGTGGAAGTCTGAGACAGTGCTGAACACGAGGCAGGTGGATGATGAGGGGCCGCTCTGTCCCGCTGAGACCAAGGTGCCAGCTGACCCCAGTGCAGAGGAGAGCTAGCAGCCCCCTAAGCAGTGCCCCGAGCCCCACCTCACCTTCCCCAGGTCCTTCAAGGTGCCCCCACCGGCCCCAGCCCGGTCCTCGTCCATCCCCATGCAGGAAAGCCAACCCTCCCGCGTTGAGCCCTTCACCCGGCAGCCCCATGCACGGCCTCCCCTCCCACCCTGCTTCACCATCAGACCCGCAGCCAAAGCTCATGCAGGAGAAGCCAAGGAAAGAAATCCGCAGCTGAGACAGCCCATCACCAAGCCAGCCCCTCCCCCGCTGAGCCCCAAGCCAGGCGCTGCGCTCAGCAGCCGGTCCTCAGTGCCCAGCTCAGAGCCAAAGAACCTCCAGCCAAAAACAGACACCAGAGACTCTCCTCCAAAGTCTGAAGTTATCACTGCAAACGACCTGGAGCTGCCCCCTCCGGACTATCCGCCATGTGAGGACAGTTGGAAGGATCCCAGCAGCCTGAGCCAGCTGCAGCATGAGCTGTCAGCCCTACTGCGCTCGCCCAGGAGGGATGAGAGGCAGCCGGAGAGGCCAGCAGCCCCCCAGCTCACAAATGGCAGCACCAACCATGCTGGTAGCCATGGGCCTGATGGAGCCAGACTTGTTGGAAAAGCTTTGTCATCACCTACAGAAGAGGAGAGCAAGAGGAGAGAGGCGCCTGGGAGCAGCCCCAGTACCACAGGGGGACACCCTGGTGCAGCACAACCAGCTGTGGAGAGCAGCCCCACTGCACAGCCCCACAGCGTGAAGAAGATCAGGAGTGAGCTGGAGGCTGTGTTCTCTCTAAAGAAGGAAAGGAAGCCAGCCCTAGGGCTCTGTGGTGAGAAGCAGAGCCCTGAGGATGGTGGCAGTGCCTCACATTCAGGGTTGAGCCCTCCTGAGCCGGGTGACACCGTGCTGCCAAAACCAGCCCTGAGCTCACTGCCAGCCCCAGCAGCTGCTGCGGTTGTGCAGAAGACAACAGAGCAGGAGAAGCATCCTGCTCCCATCATCCCTGCTGCTAACAAGGCCATGGAGAGCTCAACCCCTGCTCCCTGCTCCCCTGACAGCAGTGTGAGCCCCCCAGGCCCACCTCAGAGAGCAGTGGAGGAGCTGCCAGCTCCACCCATCCCATCACCGCCCGTTTCCCCAGCACCACAGTCCAATGCTGACGTCTTCCAGTACAAAGTGCACCGGGCTGGGGCTGGTGAAGCTGAGCCTGCCTGCCCCCCGAGCTCGGCCAGCAGCCCCCCAGGAGTCCAGGGTACAGGGCAGGAGGAAGTGCTGATCCACCCAGTGACAGGAGAGCGGGTAGAGCGGGGCTCTCCCATGGCACTGCTGCTGGCAGCCCGGCAGCGGGCGCAGCGGGGCCGCCCAGGCAGTGAGGTGGGGGGTCCACCAAGAGCCAGGCCACATGCCAAATTTGGCAGCTCCACATCGGAAACCACCTCCAGCACCAGCTTCTACCGCCACGAATCCAAGCCTTACTCCTTCACCGTGGTGCCCCGGCCCTCGGCAGAGCAGAGCAGGCCGCCATCCTTCTCCAGTTCCTCAGAGCAGGGCCGGGCAGTGGGTGAGGGGCAGCACCCTGGGCAGCAGCGGGCTGAAGCCTCCAGCCTGCTGCGGGGCCTGCTGGAGCAGGGGCAGCCAAAGCACCCCGACCCTCCCCGCCACACCATGTCTGGAGAGAAGGAGGAGAACGGGGAGGCGGCGCTGGACTACACCATCATCCCCCCACCCCCCGAGTTCAGCAATGAGGTGGATGAGGTTGATGGGATCCCGCAGAGCCGTGAAGGGAACCACAAGTGCCCCAGCTTCCCTGACTGCAACCGGGGCTCCGACGCACCGCGGTACTTCAGGTGGCCTGGCTACGGCCGTGGTTATGGCTATGGGAGCAGCCAGGAGCCCTCGGAGCACAGCAGGAGGAATGGTGACCTGGCACCCCTGTACCCAGATTACAGCAGCTCCACCAGTTACCTCAGCCGAGGGCCGAGCAACCGCCCACTGATCAAAAAGAGGCTCTACGTCTCTGAGCCCGAACACTCCTACCCCAGAGCAGCTGCCCGGGGCACAGGGCTCTCATCCTATGGCTCTGGGGCGTACAGCTCCTCCGCTGGGGATGGGGCCCGCCGCCTCAGCTCTGCCCACTGGAACAGCCCCAGCAGCACGCAGGGCAGGCGCACCTCCATCGATTCGGCTGGGAAAGCTGGGCCGTACGGCGGGGCTGATGCCAAGTACAAGGGGCAGAATGGGGACTTCTTAGTAGCTGGCAGGTACGTGCCCCCCTGAGCTGACCTCTGGTCGTTAGTACAGTCCCTGGCTGAGAAATTGGTGGGAAAGCAGCACCTTGGGTCATCTGCCACAAATGGCAGAGGTAAGGGCTTTGCAGTGGCTCTTGTTCCACCAGCTCTGCAGTGGCGATGTAAGGGCAGCCCAGAGGCCTTATTGATTACCACACTTATCTCTGCAGCCATGGGTGGAGGGCTGCTGGGTGGAGGGGCTTCTTGCAGGGAAAAGAGGAAAGCTTCTATTGTAACTATCTTGCTTCAATAGAAAAGCATGGCCATTTTGAATACAAATGGTTTCTTTAGCTTTTGGTGACTTTCCCCACTATTTTCCTTCCAGACCTGCCCACGGCAGCTCGCAGTATGGCGGACCCACCAACACCTTCACAGTGAGACCCGGGGCACGGCAGCCCATCTCCTACACCTATCAGAGTGGGCACCGATAGGCTCATCCATAGGGCTGCTCCACTGCCTTCATCCTTCTGCTGGGAAGAAACAACGAGGTGCATGGCTGGGGGGAGGTCTTCCCCACCTGGCCAGCAAACACTGCTAAACACTGCTGAGGATGAATGTGGAGAGCAAACCTGGGACTTGGACTCTTCAAAAAGACTGTCATGGAGCATAGTTACTGCAGACCGGCTACTGTTATGTGAGCAAAGATGTTTTTCTTTGTCTTCTTCCCTCTTCCCCAGTATTATTTTCAAATTTGCAGCCTGATAGGTCTTCTAAAAAAGCCGGTCTTCTAAAAAAGCCGGTCTTGTAAAAGACCCTTAGTTTAAAGATCATCGTTATTGGAGAGATGGTTGGTTTTTGTTTGTTTAATTGTGCTTGGGAGTGGGGAGAAGCCAAAGCTGGAGATGTGTGTAATGGAAGCAAGCCAGTATGTATCTGAATTTAGGGGAATCAAGAATGTGAGGTCAATTGGATAGAAATAGTTTAGGATGCCAGCATCACTGCCCCCTCAGCCTTGAGTGAACCCATTATGCTGATGCCTTAAGCCAGCTCATGCTCTCAGTGCCCATCTCCAGGGCTGGGGGCAGCTGCTTTGCAAGCACAGCCTTTGCTTTCCCACTCCTTTTGGTGCCTGCACATTTGTGTTGCTGGTTCTTTGTCATGGGAGGCTGCAAGGCCTGGCTGGGTGGCTGTGAAGCATGTTGGCAACGCGAGATCTTTGATCTAGGGGATGGATAAGCTCAGTTTTGGTGTAACTATAAAGTTTTTGACGCTCCGGGGTGTGGTGTACCTGAGGGACCTGTCTCCAGCTGTTTCCATCAGCGCATCGTGGGCACTTCGGTGCAGATCTGCCTGAAGGAGCCAGTGCTGTGTGATGGGAGAGAGGAGTGGTCTGAAAGAGGGTATTTCACACTGCGGTCAGCTGTAGTGAGTGAGAGTGTATTACTCTGAGGTTTTAAGTAGTTAACTTCCTGAAGTTAGAAGCAAATCTTCCTCCCAGGTAAACTTGCTGCAGATCACTGTAAGATAGGTGTAAAAACTTGTAGAGAGTATTTTCTAATCGCTGACAAACTAAAAGCACTTTGAGACACGAGTCTACCTTTGTTGAAAGCACTTTCTGTTCTCAATGTCATACAGTATCATTAGTTCCATTCAAGTTTATTCTGCTTTGTGTTGCGAGTAGATTTTGCTCTACAATTAGACTCAAAACTCGGTGATAAGTTTTCCCCTCACAGTGCAGATTTCAGAAGTTATCTTTATTAATGTCACGCTGTTGACATTCTGTTTTACATTATTTCCAGCTCTACCTAATAATTTAACAGCTGTTTCGAGTGCTGCAGAGGCTTCAAAGTATTCTGAACTTTACTTTGCTGTGAATAAAATGAGAACGCAAATACCATAATCAGCCTAATAGCTAATTCATAGGATGTTTTTATGCCAGTAAATCACAGTGACTTGGAACGCTTCCAGCTGTGCTCACTCCGGCTGGTATTGAAACAGCACATTTTAAATGGCTGGATGTTGGTTTATGCAGGAGAGTAACTATGGAGGAACTAGACAGTAACTCCCTGGGCTCGTACACCGTGTGTGTACAGCAGCCATTTGCCAATCTCACCCCCAGTGAGGAAGTTCCCCGTGTGAGGAGCATCCTGAGAACACTTACTGATCTCTGGGAGTGAAGCTGTGATCCTGTCTGCGTAGCTCCGGGGTTGTTTCACACACTCGGTGGGATTTCACCACTTTCCTCTAAAACAAAGAAGCTTCGCTGATAACGTTGTGACCTAATTGTTTTGCTTCCTGGTGTAGATTTTTGCATAATGAGTTAAACTGCAAATGAATTCCTAAAATTACTTTAAAGACTTGCTGGGAGACTCCAAACTTGGAGATGAATCCTTTAACACGTATGCAATTTCTGGATTGGCTTCCTCTTACGAATTCTGCTCAATCTCAACAAATACCCCCAACAGAAGTTTCATTTTTTTTCAGAGCAAAATGTGAAAGTCCAATGTTGGCACTTGCTTTGAATTCCATGTTTCCTATTTCATTCAGACACGCGATTCACAAGTCGCTATAATACGGTGCTATGTAGCACGGAGCATCTTCTTCCTAGCAGGTGGACATTGCTTTAAATTAAATAGCAGGAGCATGAGAATGTAAGTCAGGTTTGTGTAACAGCCGTTTATTTACTCAAAGAACACCCATTCTGGGAATGCATACGGACTAAGCTGTAATGAAACCGGGTAGGACTTCCCAGTAAAACTGGTTAACGTGAACGTTTGAAGCGTTGAAACGATTCTGTTCTTCAGACACTGCGGGCTGTCCCTGCTGCTTTAGGAAAAGAGTAGGATTTCAGTACGACTGAACAGGCCAAGGCCAAAGGGAACTGTTTGCATTCCAAAGAAATCGCTGTCAGAGCTGCTGCAGGGCAGTTCAGTGCAGTGAGCAGTGAGGGCTCTCCTCAGCTGCTGGGAGCTCCCTCTTGGCCGGGCGATCTCAGCACAGCACACACATTGCTTTTCTCTGATTCCTCTTTCTCTTCCTTCTCTCCCAGCTGCTTTACTACATAAACTTAGCGACAGAGGAGGGAAACTGAGGGGTAGTAACAGAGCCAAGTGACCTTATAGTGCTGGAAGCCATCCTGAAAGCTGACAGTGGAATTCTTAATGCCTCAACCCTTTCTTGCCATTGTGGTCATTCAAGTCTTGATACAGCTTAAATGAACCCCTGCAACCTCCTCTGAAGCACCTGCTAATGTAGTAGAACTGATAGCTCTACTTGTAAAGTGTTTGAACAAAGTCTCTTATTTATGAGTGCCACTGAACACCAACCTTCTTGCATTAAATGTGTCTGGATGTATTGTTTTATGATGCGTGGTGTGACTTTATTTTTACTATTATCTAGCCTTATCTACTGAACTTCACCTTCCCCAGGGGCTGGGCCAGCTTCTGCTTAGGGCTCAGTATCAACAACTGCTGTGACAATGCCAGTGATAGCAGCAGCAGGAGCAGGCAGCTCTCCTCACTGCCCATTGCTGCAGAACCACCCCGTGCCCTGCAGGTTAGGCAGCCCGATGGAGCAGCTTTACAGTTCAGCCTGGGTTTCTATAAATAGTGCTCTTGGTTTGGAAGCTTCTCATTAGGAATGAAACTTGCGTGGTGATTTGCAAGTCCTAACTAGAATGCTGTGCTTAAAATTGAAAATGCAGGATGAGCAATGCAAGCAGCAGCATAAAAGGCAGCTTGTTTCCAGAGTGGCTTACTCTCTCCGCTCCTCCAAATTATACTTATTTGCATTCTCATCTCTTTTAATCCTGGCTACAAAACAGGGTTCTTCATTAGGGAAGTGTGCAATGTATCTTGAAGCGTTTTCTCTAGCCACAACATATTACAGCACTGTCCCCAAGCCTGAGCAGCGTGTGAAGCAGCTTGGGCAGCACCAGCACACCACAAAACCCAGACAGTCCTCCAGTTCCTTAGCAGACAGCCTGTACGTCGGTGGGCACTGATGTGCAGAGTCAGTGTTTCTGCAGTGCTGCCATGATGCTGCTCCTTATGGCATTGCTGGCTCCCCGTGCTTATAGCCTTGGTAAGCTAACACACTAGCAACTGCTAAATAAACTGATGCTCTTCTGTGCTTATTTTATGATGGCAGGGGGAAAAAACAAGCGGTGAAAAGGGCAGATGATCTTTAACGTGTGCAAACCTCTGGCTGCTGTCATGCTGCTGCCCTCCTGCGGCGGAACAGAGCTTTACCCAAAGGTTTGCAGGATGCTGGAGCACGGCATATGCTGCCATGCTAAGTCTTTAATCAACTGGACAAGAACAGGAATAAAGTATCAACAATGACCTTTTCTCCACGTGCTCTTCATCTTCCACCACTAAGCCGCTTTTTGCCCTGGACTGCAGAGCACAGCAGCACGGTGATCTGAGCAACCCATGTGGTTTAAAACTTCCCATTTGAAACTTGTCCCTGCTTGCATTGCATGTGGTGAATGTTTATTTAAGCACGGCTGTGACTCCGGGGTCTGAAATCACAGCTCCGGCTGCCCGTGACCTCAGCTGGCTCTCAGCACTGCAGAGGTAGCCCAGTGAAACTTAAGAGCCAGTTGGAAATGAAAACTATGATTTATTTAAAAACTGACTTCCATCCTTTCCAAAGACATCGGTTTGTAACACACAACCTTCGTCCTTCACTCTTTGAAGGGGTAGCTCTGAGGAAACTTCTTGTTCTTTATGATTGCTTACCTATCCAATACAGAGCTCTAGATGGGGAATTTAGCTCTGAAAACAATTATGACTTTGTAGTTGCTTACAGAGTAGTGTTGCTATCAAGATAAGGTAACATTCATTTCTAACAGTATTTTTGTTTCATTAGCTAAGACCCACTGTTGTCTCTAGGAAAGCCACACCTGGAGCAGCAGCTACATATGCAGAGCAATGCCATTTATTGTCAGTTCAATACGTTCAAAGGAAACAGTTTAGTTTGAGAAGTTGTATGTTATATTACCAAAAAAAACCAACCCAATATCTAAGGATTATGTGAAGTCTTTCAGGGGATTTTGGGAATGCTTGATCTTCTCAGTCTCCAGCACAAAAAGTCACTCATTGAAAGTGTATCAGGAGCCTTATTTATCACTAAGCAGTCTGATAACAGGAGCAACAAAATGAAGACTCAAGTCCTTAGTCCAGTTTTTCTCTTATATAAACTTCTGTTCACAAACCTTATTCTGGAGTAAGCTGTATTCAGCACAGAGAAGCTGAAATGTGGTGTCAAGCAAACTTCTCCCAGCTTTCAGCATGCTGCAGAAAAGCCCCTGAGCTGCCCTCAGCTCCAAGCAATGGTGAGCATTACAGGTCCTGGTATTTCAGCATGTCATGCACCATCACAAAGATGTTTAATAACTGCAGCTGGGATCCTTATCATACAGCATATGTGACGTATCACACCAAGCACTGGTACTCTGATACCCACCAGTGGAGCAGAAGTGCACAGACAGTGCTCACCACGGGATTATTTGCAATAGAAGATAGCAAAAACCAGCCCTCTAAACTGAATGTGGCATTAAGGACAACAAGGAAACTCTGCTACCCTTAAAATTCCAACACGTCTTCCTGTCCAGTTGGAAGGAAGCATTTGAACAGCAAACACTTTGCTCAGGTGAGGCTTTTGCATCTACCTCAGTAGAGGTGGTTCCTTTTAACCTCCCCAAACAATTTGTTTCTGTGAGTAGTTTGAAGAAACAAAAGTCTTTTTATTATACCTAATTCCCTGTTCCAGGGCTCCTCTGTGGCTGAAGTCACTATTTTTTTTCTGGGTAAAAAACTGCAGTCTTTTCACAGGCGAATCCAACTCCTGAGGAGATGGTACAGTCTGCTTTGCAACTAATTTATGCTTAACTCAAAACTACTACGGGAACCTTCTTAGTCACAAGGTTCAAGGCAGACAACAATCCATAACCACTCCAGTTCACAAACATCGTCGACTTCAGGAGAACCAAAGTAATGCCAGGAAGGAATTTTGGACCAGTGAGTTTATAAAACTATTCTTTTACACAGTTGATTCCGGAAGCTTCACCAGTTGGTATGGGGACAGTGTGATGTAAAACCTGATGATCCCATCCAACTGTAGTGAGCAAGGCATTGTCTGAAGGAGACCACGATAAACCTTTTACAAAGTCTTGATGAGAACTGCTTCTGAACCTGGAAAACAGAGCACTGTTAGACATGAAGCACTAAGAATGTATGGGCTTGTGCACTTCTTAATTGCTAGTTTGTTAGGACAGTGTTCCCCAATTTAAGGACTATTTTCACCTTCCCTTCGGTACATAAATAAGAAATCAGCAAGACAAACAGCCCCAGTGAATACACTGTGTGGTACTTACACCTCTGAAAGGTCTGAGTTGAGAACAGCTACTGTACAATCTTCACTGATGGAAGCCAGCAAAGGTGAACTAGAGGGCAGAGAAGAGACCGTGGTTAGAACAATTAATACACAAAAGCTGTAATGAAAAATGCTATACTCTGGCATTCAAGTGTGTGTAGGTGCAGACTCTAAGCCCCTATTTCAGACAGTACCTATGTGCAGAAAATGCAAAGCCCGTAACACGTCGGGCATGCACAATGGAGCTGAGGGCAGAATCAGGATTCTTTGTGTCTACTAGTGCAACTGTTCCACTTTCATCACCTTATGGAGAAGAAGAGAGAATGAGGTTATCAGCAAAGCTGTCACGTGAAAAGAAAGACCTCAATTTGAACAGTAAGAGAACTTCTTACCTAAAGCAAAGATGTCACTTTCCTGTGGATGCCACAGGACTGAGGTAGGGAGGTAATTACAGGCACTGCAAACTGTAAGTAAATAAATTGGGGTAAGCGTGGAGAGAGCAGTCCTTACAAAGACATTCCTACCCCAGCCCAGTTAACGCTGCTACAGCACTGTGATAATTACGTAAAAGTTGATTTTACTTCTGTGACAGAGCCAGACTTCTTAGGGTTTAATGGGCTTCTGGGACCAAGTGGCCAGGCCACTAGATTGAGGTTAGACATAGAGAACTCAGGAAGTGTATTTCTTCACACAACTTCATACGTAAGCAGGGACTGCATTCAGAAACATACCAATTCGAGTAGCTGGTTTGGGGCATCTGGTGTCCCAGAGTAATATTCTTTCATCCTATAAATTCAAAGCAAATAAGATTTTTACACTTTTTTTTTGGAGCAGAGGCAGGCATAAACTCAGATTTGCTGCAGTACTGCTACCAATCCACATTCAAACCCACATCACCTCCTCCTGTGTGTAAAACAGTGCTGGCATTAACACTCAGCTCCTTCAGTCACCCCAGGACAGAGCTGGGAATTCCCAAGTTTTAACACAAACCTGTACCAACAGCTGGGTGAGCCCATCAGCAACATTGGAACATTGAAACAAAACGTGTGCATATATAATATGACAGGTGGTTTCTCAATAAGCGTGTTTAACTGCAAATAATTAAGTTAAATCTCATCTTCATCAGGCAGTTTCAGATAGAATTAGCTTTACCTCAGCGCAGGACAGGAAGATGGTGTCCTTACCAGGACAGGCAGCCACACATGTCACTGCATCGGAGTGAGCTACCAAAAGCACAAAAGGATAAAGAGCATCAAAGACTGTATCCAGCATTCCCCTGTGTGCCCAGTGCCTGACTACACAACACAGAGAAGGGAGCGAGGACCTCTGGAGGCACAGCAGACAAGGAACAACTTCTAACCAGGGATATCCAAGCACTTCCCAACACACTGAGCTGCCAAACCCAACCAGAGCCACTGCAGCCACGTCCTCGCAATGTGCACCAGCTTGAAGAATCCTCTGCAGACCAGAGGTTAGTTACACAGGGGCAGGAGAAGACGGCCAAGCGAGCACAGCATGGCCTCTGTGACAGCCCAGCGTGAGCTCCCCAGAGCTCTGGTGATTGTCGTTCAAAGCAAATACAGCTTAAATTATGCATGTAGGTGCAGGGAAGAGAAGAAAGTAGAGAAATTCAAAAATATACTTGGAAATGAGAAGAAATGGGTCTTATAGCACAGGTTTGGCAGGGAAAAATGAACAGAGAAGTACGCTTGTGCTAGAAACTGAAGCACTCAAGGTGTGGGGGTCATAACCTGCAATGTAGCGGGCACTCACCTCTGTAGGAGTGCAGCACAGTCTGCTGTGGGAGGTCCCACACCTTCACACTGCAGATGAGAGGCAGCAGTCAGAGCCTGGCACCACATCCCGGGGGGGGAGCGGGGCCGGGAGCACCCACCTGAAGTCCCTTCCACCGCTGACCGCCCGCGTGCTGCCCGCCAGGACGTCCACCGCCTCCACCATGTCGTCGTGCTCGTACTTGCAGAACTTGTTGACGATGAGGGTCTCCTTCTCGTCCAGCTCCCACAGCTCCACGGCGCCTGCGGGGCACAGCGGGGGCTCCGCCTCACCGCGGGCACCGGGACGGGGGCAGGGGAACGGGGGGTGCAGCCAGGGGGAGCCCGGCAGCAGCGGGCAGGGGGCGACGCCCCGCGCTTACCGGAGTCGGAGCCCACCAGGATGCCTCTGTCCGCCACCCACCGCAGGTCGGCCACGCCCGCCTCGGTCTGGACGCCGGCGGTGCAGAAGCCCTCGCTGGGGGCGCGCCGTGGGTCGGCGAACACCCAGATGGAGCCGGCCCAGCAGCGGCCGCTCAGCCCCGAGGCGCCCAGGAGCAGCGCTCCGTCTGCGGGAGAGGCCGTTCAGAGCCCGCGGCGCCCATCCCGCCCCGCTCCCCGCCGCCCCGTGCCTGCGGGCCGCTACCTGCGCGGTAGTGCGCGCGCTCCAGGTGCCGCTCCATGCAGGCGGGCGCGTTAGGCGGGATGTTCCATTCGGGGCCGCCCTCCGCCGCGGCCTCCTCCTCCTCCCCGTCTGCTGAGGGCGTCGGAGGCGCGGGAGGCGGCGGCTGCTCGGGCGGCGGCTCCTCCATGGCGGCGGTGGCGGTGGCGCAGCGGGACCGGGACCGGCGGCACCCCACGTGCTCCCGCGCCGCGCGCGCGCCGTCGCCTCTCGCGAGAGCGGCCCCGCGACGCCCCTCCGCGGGAGTCTCGCGAGATCTGCCCAGCCGCCATCTCGGTGGTGCGGAGGCGGCCGGCGGTCACCGGGACGAAGGGTCGCTCCGCCGCCATGCTGTCCCGCCTCGTCCTCCGCGCCGGTGAGCGAGCACGGCTCCTTACGGGGAAACAGCGGGCGGGAGTTGGGGGGGGAGGGGAGGGTGTGTGAGCTCCGTCCTGATGTGCCCTCTGCCCCTCTCCTCCCGCAGCCCCGGCCGTGCTGAAGGGCCTGCAGGGCCTGCCGCCTCCCGTCTCGGCGGGGTGAGTACCGCGCGGGCACCGCGCTGCCGGGGCGGGTTTCGCTTGGTGGTTCTTTTTGCACGCTGTGGAGCTGAATGGAAGTCCTCTCGTTGCAGCATCTTGCACGTCGAGAGGCAGCTTCACACCGGCCAGCAGCGCTTGGCTCCTGTGCCGCCTCTGCCAGAGAAGGGAGGAGAGGTCCGGCACGGCCTGATCCCTGAGGAGTTCTTCCAGTTTCTCTATCCTAAAACCGGAGTCACAGGTTAATATATGCGTTTTTAGATGTCAGCAAATCATCAGTCTTGGAGGAAGGGTTCAGACTGATAAAAACATCACTTTGTTTTGGCTCCTTCTTTTGCTTTCCTAAATTCTTAGCATAACCTGACTCAAATTTTGACATATAGAGAAGTTAAGGACTTTTGTAAAAGTCAGAATTGAACATTCCTGATTGCTTTCTTCTCAAATTGAGATTCCCCATAAATCAAGCATTTGGGGAATGGTTTATTTCAAGAAGTCAGTCAACAAAGAAGAACTGTTTAATAGGGAACCTATTTAAGGAGCAAAAAGCCAAATGTTCTGGAATGCCTCACCTACCATTGTAGTTCATTTCTCACCTAGAAATAGGAGGACTTTGGTCCCCTGATGCCCGGCTCAGCCTCTGGTAGTGCAGCAGCCCCTCCTGGGTGAAGGGGAATGCCAGAAGGGAGTTCTGCTCCCTCTGGAGTGAATGTTCCCAGAAAACATTTTGTGCCAAAAATACAGATGGAGCAGTTTCATTTTATTCACGTTGATTGAATGCAGATGCTGTGTTCCTCACTGTCCAAGGAACAGGTTTCACATCTGCCTGGGGGATGGACTAGGTGATCTCTAGAGGCCCCTTCCAGACCCTACAGTTCTGTGATGTGCTTTTAATTTGCATTTAGTTAGGCTTATTTAGATGTGTCTGTAATTTGTAGCATAAAAAAGGTAAAGTATTAGGGAAAACACAGCATTGGTCAGCATCCTGCATGTGTTTAAAGCATGATATTTAAGGAGAAGAGGAAGAATTTTTACTCTTTAAGTATTATGAGAGGTGGTTATGAGGCCTGTGTAGTATTCCTCATGCTAAGTGCCTTTGAACAGCCTTACAATGGTCAAGTCAAGGCCTGCAGCAGGCTCTTGCTCTTCTGTGTGAATATGGTTTGAATTTGGGCGGTCCTGTGTGGAGCCAGGAGCTGGATGCAGCACTCCTCATGGTGTCCTGCCCACTGTGGTGTTCTGAGGCTGTCTGATTCTGCCTTTGGTCATGGTACAAAGGAATCATAGAATCACAGAATTGCTCTGGTTGGAAAAGACTTCAAAGATCATCGAGTCCAACCACAACCCAACCATGCTGCCCTACCTCTAACAGCCTTCCGCTAAATCACGTCCCTGAGCACCACATCCAGATGGATTTTAAACACATCCAGGGATGGTGACTCAACCACCTCCCTGGGCAGCCCATTCCAGTGCTTAACAACCCTTTCTGTAAAGAAGTTTTTCCTGATATCCAAACTAAACCTCCCCTGGTGCAACTTGAGGCCATTTCCCCTCGTCCTGTCACCTGTCAACAGTGAGAAGAGACCAACCCCGCTCTGCTGCCATCACCTTTCAGGTAATGGAAGAGAGCAATCAGGTCTCCCCTCAGCCTCCTCTTCCCCAGACCAAACAGCCCCAGTTCCTTCAATCTCTCTTCATAGGGCACATTCTCCAAGCCCTTCCCCAGCCTTATTGCCCTTCTTCGGACCTGCTCCAGCACCTCAGTGTCCTTTCTGCATGTTTCCTGGAGTTAATCTATTTGCTTTTAGGTGTTTCACTTCAGTGCAAATAATGCTGGTTTATTTTGTATTTATTTTTAGGGCCTTACATGCTGGGAACTGGGCTCCTGCTGTACTTACTCTCGAAGGAGATCTATGTCATTAACCACGAGACAGTCGCAGCTGCCTGCATCCTGTCAGTCATCATTTATGCCATTAAGAAGTACGGTGCTGACGTAGCAGCTTTTGCTGACAAACTTAACGAGGTAAAAAGAAACCATCATCCAACTTTGCAGAAGCTAAAAACTGATTGATCTGCTTAAGTAGGTCTGGAATAGAATCTGAGCCTACTAGCCTTGTAACAGTGCTTAAATGAGGTATGTTTTAGGTCTTATGTTGGTGTTGCTATGTGGGTTTGGGGGAAAAACAAGAAGGAAAAGCACCTTACACCACACACAAATCTCTTATGGCTATTTTCTTTAAGTACAGTTGGTTGTGGACAGTAATTCTTGTCATGCCATCCTCAAACCTGATGCAGTCTAGCTGCTGTAGGTGTTTCTCAGGTTGCAATGCAGAATTTCAGGGATAGGTTGCAGATCTCTTGTTTTCAGCTTGCTTTAATTCTGAATCGTATTTTTGGTTTCTGCTTTCAGGAGAAAATTGCTAAAGCTTCAGAGGTGAAAAATGAAGCGATTAAAGCACTGGAGACTGCCATCGAGGAGGAGAAAAAGGAGCAGTGGAGAATTGAAGGCCGCAGTTACCTCTTTGATGCTAAGAGGGTATGCAGCTCTGCTCTCACTTTTACTGCTGCCTCCATCACATGATGTGGGCGCCTGTCAGGTTACTAACGAGTAACAAACCAGCTATGAGATACTTGTTGCAGACAAGGCCAGTTCCACTGCTGATGTGTTGGCTTTGCATGGGGCTGTGTTCTGCTGTATTGTCAAACGTTGACCTGTTGATCTCATTTTCTGTGTCTAGAATAATATTGCCATGCTGCTGGAAGCTAATTACCGAGAGAGGTTACTGACAGTATACAAAGAAGTAAAGAAAAGGCTGGACTATCAGGTGGCTCTGCAGAACTTAAAGCGTCAGAAAGAGCAAGATCACATGGTTCAGTGGGTGGAGAAGAATGTTATTCAGAGCATCACGCCTCAGCAGGTATTGGTGTTTGCTTTCATCTGTGTTATGTTTTAGTCTGTAAGCATATTGCTGTCCAGTCCTTCTCACCTGAGTCAAAAGATGCCAGATCAGCTGGGTGGCTTGCAAGCACAGCTGTGATGCATTCCTGCTGCTGTGTGAGAGCTAAGAAGCCCACACACTACATATGGGGTGCTTGTGCTGCTGGTGAAGTGAGCAGGTCATTGGCTTTGTTTGCAGCACAGACTAACCCTGCCATAAGGGCACCTCAGGGAGTTCTCTTCTGAAAATCCCTCTCTAAGAGCAGAGCGGCTTAAGATCCCCAGATGGACTCTGGATGGCCTCTCTTTTAAGGAAGGAGCCTGAAAACAATGAAATATATCCAAGCAGAGCTAGAAATATGCTTTAAGGCAGATCACTGCTTGGATTTGAATCTCGCCTTCCAAGCTATGTAGCATTATTCCTTTCAGTCTATAACTCATTTTGAGTGTCCAAAGAGAAAATAAAAAGTGCACTAAGGACATGCTTTGCTTGTTTAACTTCCTTTCATAAGGGCTTTCTTCTGAAAACGTCGTCTTTTTCTCTTGCAGCAGAAGGAGAGCATTGCAAAGTGCATTTTGGACCTGAAGGCACTATCAAAGAGCGCCCAGGTGGCGGCGTAGCCACGTAGAGCCTGACTGCTCTGAGGTGTCCCATTACTCACTGTTGGAAACTCTGATTGTAAAATGTCATTAAAACCAACAAACAAAAGTCTTTGCTGTCTCTGACTATCAATGGTAATAGTGATTTGTGTGTGTGTGTGTGTGTGTGTGTTTGCAGTAATGGTAATGCAGACAAACCACTGCAGTTAGATTATAGTGGGGCATTGCTTCCAACCACAGCACGTACAGCGTTGGTTGGTTCCTGGTTCAGTTGTGAGCCTTTCTGGAGATGAGATGCTGACTCTCTCACTAATACACTTGGGAATTTTTGTTACTCAGAACTACCTGTGCTGATGCCCTACGGTTAATCACAATGTCTGCTAGTCCTCCCATGCACCTCCCCAGTGAGGAGCTTGGAACTGGTGTCCTCAGTTCAGAGACAACCTGAAAAAAAAAAAGAAGTAACAAAGCTTTAAATAATTAAAACAGCTTCTTCTTGTTCTGCAGAAAAGAGGATATGACTGGCAGGAAACACCAGATAATAAAGCTCAGCTTCTGCTGACTTTACCAGCACAAGGATTAGAGCAGCAGAATTGATCAGTGTGCCCTGAGGGACTGATGGACCTTTTGTACATGGACTGCAGTAAGGAAACAGTACTGGTGGAGCTGGTAAAATAGCAGAGGTTTCTACGTGCTGTTTCACTACAACAGCTCGGTGTTCTTTGGAGCTGAGGTGCTCTGAAAGGCAGAAATCAGCTACCCTCAGGTAAAGGTGGCTTTTTTTTTCCCTCTGGCATTTCCTGCCAATAAAGGTTCCTCATCATTTCCTGTTTTAAAAAAGCGAAGTTACTCAACTTCCACATTGATGCCTCGCTCGAATTGAAGCTCATTGTGCTTTCACAAGCTGGACACGTTCTTTTCACAAAGGCAGCCTGAACTGCAGTGCAAGCAGTGCTGGCACTACAGAAGTATCCTACCAGCGAGCGGGCGGCCGGTGCACGGTGTGGGAGGTAAGATGGAGCTGTATCACTTACCAGCATGGCTTACTGCAAACACAGTGTGCTTTGAGGTCTGACAGGGGGAACTTGGAGCTGGCTGTCGGGGCACGCAGGAGGAAAAGGTGCAAGCAGCAGTGAGAACAGTTTATTTCTGTATCGTGAGTTGGATGTCCTTTGCAATGCGCGGTTTGAAAACCGTATCATGAGAGAGATCAGGGTGGGAATTTTGTAGCCAACCTATTGGTTGGCTATTTGGTTGGTGTTTCCCTGTCTTTAGGCTTGTACCTCCTGAATTTGAGGATAATGTTTTAATTCTGAACTGCCTGTGAATGTAACTCAAAAAGTCCCTTCAGGTTTTTCCTATCTGTGCTTCTGATCATGGAAACCGTCATGAAGGTCACTCTATTGTAGCTAAATAACACTGGGGGTATTTTTTTATTCCAACGTGAAATACATTCCATCATTTTGAGAGAAAACAGTGCTTATCAAAGGCTGCTGGGCGTGTGTGCACTTGGGTGCAGGAGTGGGATGTTGAGAAGTCGGGCTCGTGTTCTGTAATTGCCAGATTTCCTGCTGTGGTTTCATGCAAGTTTGTGTAAGATCCTAAAACACTGATAGAAGTTAAATCTGAGGCGTGGATGAGAATGTTAGCTTTGTGCTGTGTGTGTAAGTGCAGCTTTCCCCTTGTCTTTAGGTTCTCCTGCTGTTCACCAGTGTTCGGAGAGAATGGGAGGTTATTCCTCCAAACCAAAACCAGGTATTTCATTTTATTACTACTGTTCTAAGGAGCTCTGTTAGATCCGGTGTTCTTGGCTACACCACCGCTTTCCTGGCTCAGAAAGGGTTGTTGTGGGGTGGCTTTGTGAATAAATGTATTTGGGGAAGTATTGCACGTATTCCAAAGGCTGCAGGGGAGCAGTGGTGGTGTGGGTCACTGATGTTTTTCTGCCTGGTGTTTTCACTTTCAGCCCTCTGCTGCAGCAATGTTACACTCACAACATTTCTTGCAGTCATTCTTGGATGGGTTCACACTTCTAAGAAGTGGTTTGCTTGTTACTTGTAATAGTACTGGAAATATTAACACATTTAAACTCTTATTTTTCTCTGTTCATTTGTAGTTACACCAGCACCCATTTCCACCACTGTCACTGTCCACACCACTGTGCAGACCTCTACTGCTGCCTTACCACATTCAGGAGGCGAATCCTTGTTTGATAAGTAAATGCTGCACCTTTATTTCTTAAATTTGAACACCAAATTCCTTGAAACCACAAGCCCCTCCTAGAGGGGAGAAATTACACATGATGCCATTTATGCCCCATGTTTTAGTTTGCTTAGAATGTTCTAGTCTGTGCTCTAGATACTCAGTAACACTGCAGATATCTTGTAATCTCATGGGGCTTGGTCGTAGGATGTTTGATAAGCTTGGTGTCATTTGAAAGCTACTAATGTTCCATTCAGTGTTTCTGTAAGAATGTGATTCTGACGCTGTTTCCTGTGCATCAACAGCCCTGAAATACTGTACTTAGCGTTAGCCTTTATCTCTGGCGTCCTGTCAACTCTGCTGGTGGTTGCAGCCGTCTGCCTCATCAGAAAAAGTAAGTGGCACAGCCAAGGAAATGCCAGCAGCGTGGTTCTTGGGTTTCCACATTGCTTGGTTTGCAGTGAAGATTGCAGCAGATTTCAGGTCGGATTGCCCAGCTGTCAGCTGAGAGGGAACTGTACGATCAGCTGGCAGAATATCACAGCCAATTCCTCTTTCTGTGGTACCGATGACAAGAAAGCACAACTCAGTGCCTTGCAGTGAAGGGGGAGGGGAGGAATAAATTGTCTTGCACGCAGGGCAGACTGACCCACTGGGTCCTAATTGCTCCCTAGTTCTGTAATTAAAACATCCTTGTTGTGAGTTTTGACAAAGAGCAGGGGTTCTGCTCTGTTACCTTTAAATGACCATCAGGGAGTGCAGTGTGGACTAAGAACTTGTTTGTTTCAAAGATGACAACTGCACCACCTGGCTAATCCCACTCTGCTCTCCTCCTTCCCAGGGTGTAAGAGATCCCAAGAAAACCTACAGGGGCAAGTTCCCTCCAAGGCACCATGTGAGGAAACTGCTGAAAGCACCCAGGTAAAGGCCAGAACTAATTCCTGGGGCTGCTCCGGTTCTGTAGCATTGAGGTCAAACTCAGAGCAGGAGATTTGTCCTGAAATGTTACATTTGCACTTTCTCTGATGTTTGTAACCTCTTTCATATCCCAGAATGAAGTTTCTTATGCCTCTGTAGTCCTCAAGCCCCGACCGAAAGCAGCACCTGTATGACGGTGGAACTTCATGAGCGCCTGCACTGGGTGCATGTTGGGTGCCATGGGATTGTAGCACGGAGGACTGCAGTGCTCTGTGAGACATCCAGGCTGCAGTACATCACATCAGATGAATTCATAGCTAGGAGGGGAAAACAGCATCTCCTATTCTACAACTCTTGCCAGCACTGGGGGCAAATTGCTTTCTACACCACCTTCCCTCATCTAGAGCAATCCTGGTGGCAACTTGTTGCACGGTTTCCGTGTGGGTTTTCGCTATTGCTTGGAACTGCTGAAAAGAACTGAAAAGCAGAAGTGTTCCTCTGCACCTGTCCACATCTGTGCCCATATTTCCCTGTTCAGTCGCTGGCTGCAGCGTTTTTGATAAGAGTGCCCGTTGCTTTGGTTAAACCACTGAACTGTATTACGATGCACCACTGCGGGGCAGCACCGAGCAGCCGCTGGAAACACCCGAGCAAAGTTTGCTCTGCGTTTATTCTAAGGTGTAACGTTTTGTGTTCTCTGTTTGTTTGCTTCTTTCCTGCTGAAAGCAATCGGGTCCATCTACCGGCAGCCATCACATGGCCAAGCTGTGATGCACTCGTGCAGGGACTTCCTTTGCCAGCTGCTTCGTTAAGGGTGGGACCGTGGAACGGGGTGGCTTTGGGCAGCAGAAAGGATTACATCAAATAATGAACTAAGATCTCTGATCTTTGTTAAAGGAGCAGGCACTGGGATTTATGTTGCTTACTGAGCTACGTAACAGGATGATGAACTCCCCTTTGGTTTTTTTCCTAGACCACTTTTACAAAGATGGAGAAAAAAGAGCCTTGCCTTTAATTGCCTATGTTCAGCTTAACCCGTGTTCCCTGAAACCAAGCTGTGCTGTAGCATCTACTGCAGTTCCTGAGCTGTTGGGACACCTGCTAAAACAGAGCAGGGATTTCATGCAACACGTTGACTTTGCATAAAATCCATTTCATATTTATTATCCTTCATGAAAATGTGGCAGCACTGACTGCAGCACAAGCTGACCAGACTTCATCTGATCGCCTAAATGGACAGGAGATGATGGGTGTAAGAGGAGGCAGTGAGGACATCCTGCATTGCAAGCATTTATCCTGTGCATTATCCAGGGTACCCAGGCAGTCCTTATGGGGGGGGAAACAAAGGACAAAATTAATCTTAACTCTTTTCTGTATTTTGAAACTATATGATACAGACTTACAGATGTAAGACATGTATGTGCAGACCCAGGGGGTGGGGGCAGGTCCTGGTGCAGTCTTTCATTTGCAGATAGAGGTCTCATGTGATGCTGTAACTGCACTTGTGCTGCTGGAGTGAAAGGTCGGTGCAGCTGTGGTTGTGTGCAAGTAAAGAGAAAGCAAAAAGCTGGCCAAAAGACTTGTTGGGCTTGAGTTAAAGCTAGAAACAAGCAAGAACTGTTGCGTTATTTCTTACTGCCCGTGGATCAGAGCTGGAAGTAAAAAGTCCATCTTGGTTACTGTGCTTTGGGTCACAGCCTGCCAAGCAACACTCAAGTCAGTAAACAAGAACCAGAAGGTGCTTTTAAAGGCAGGAGCTTACCTGAGAAGGTCTGGGCTTGGTACAGCAACAACCAAGCCAAGTTTACTGGGGTGTAATAATGTAGAAGTTTGCAAATTAACTTTTGGGGCTTAATGTCATATATGGGAATCAGATAGTGTGTGAGGAGCTGGCCCTTATCATCGAACAGTTTGTGTCAGACAGCAGATGAAACAGGACACGTTTTTCTCACGAGTTCCTTAAAGCATTTTATCAGTGGTCTGGTACGTGCTGGTGGGTCAACGCTCATTCTGTGTCTATGACAGCTGGTGTGTTTAATCTGTGAGAACTGGGCCTGGCCTTGGGCTTTTTCCTGCATAGGATGTAAGTCCTTAAAATTAAAAGGTAAGTGGCTTTGAACTTCTTTATCTTGCAAGCGTAGACAACGGGGTTCATGGCAGAATTGGCATGAGACAACAAGATTCCCAAGAAGATCCAAGGTTTAGGAATCTTATATTCAGGGTTAAAGTAGAAAACGCAGTTCATGATGCACAGAGGCAACCAGGACACCGCAAACAGGAGGAGAACGAGCGCCAGAGATTTGGCTTTCCTGAACTCCTTCCCATAGAACGCTCCCCCCCCTCTCCCATTGGTTGCTCCTTGACTCAGCTTTGTCCTGATGATGTAAAATACGGCGACATAGAGAGCGCACATGATGCTCAGAGGGATAAGAGTCCACGTGAAGAACGAGAAGTACACCATGTAATCCATCCTCATCACAGAGGTAAATTCACACCTGTGATAGCGGCCACTTCTTTGTTTGTTCCATCCAAACATTGGGGTTAATCCCACCAGCAGGGACAGAGACCAGCACAGCCCCAGCGCCCACCAAATCCTTCTCTCTGTAGAGATTATTTTATATCTGTTGAGGAAGAAAACCGAGGTCGCATTGAACAGAAGTGTTTAAAATACTTCTGGATGGTTTCAGTATCTCACGTTCAAAGACTCGAGGTTCATTATGACAACCTGGAGCACCGCCTTGCTTATTTTTTGGAAGGGAAAACCTTATTTTGTTGTAAGCCATAACTCTTCACTCTAACAGTCGTGAAAGATGAACTATGTTTAACTTCCCTTCTTTGTGGTTGGCTGCTGTTTTATTTCTTGTTTCATTATGATCTCAGTGCTCCTTTTGCCTGGATACTACTCGTATTTCCACTGCTTGTGATCCTGTTCTATTTCTCAACTCTCTTGCATGCACCTTACCCTTTACGCTGGTTTATGCTATTTGTAAGGCCAAACTGCTTTTTCACTTCTCAACATACAGGGCTTCCCACAAAAATACGTTCCTTTTATGCCTGCAGTTATGCTTTCTGTATGTCTTTCCATTCAAACATAGAAAGGGAAAGCCTCCATAAATCTTTCAGCCAACGCTCAAAGAGAACGTATTTAAAAGGTTATCCTCAGAAACCCAGAGAAATCTGTAGTGCATTTGGCATCTGCACAACAACCCATCGGCCGGAGAACAGAACCATGTGCTCACCTGATGGGCAGCTTCACGCGCAGGTAGCGGTCGATGGCGATGGCCAGCAGGGAGAGGATGGAGGCTTGAGTGAAGACCACCATGAGGCAGCAAAGGAAGAGGCAGAAATGGAACGGGATGCTGACCTGCAGGCTGACCAACACGGCCAGCGGGATGACGAACACCCCCACGGCGATGTCAGCCAGCGCCAGGGAGGCGATGAAGTACATGGTGGTGTTGTGGAAGGCCGCGTTCAGCTTCACCGCCCAGACCACAGGGATGTTCCCCAGGGCGGCAAGCAGAGCCAGCAGGCACTCAGCGCCAATGTAGATCGCATCCGTGCTGCCCCTCACCTGGCTGGTGTTGAAGGGCACGTTGGTGGGGCTGCTGCTGACTGGGTAGTCCTGTGGGCACATGGGTGGTCTCCGCGGCACCCGCAGTGCTGCTGTGGGCCGTCTCTGTGCCTCCCTGGTGTGTGAATGTCCTCCAGAATTTCACATCCTCAGCGCTCAGCGGTAAATCAGCTGTTGCCCTTCCACAGGCTGCAGATGTCTCAGCATTCAGGAAACGTTCTTCTTTTTGGACACCGCAGCCCTTCCGAAGCTCTGTAGCTTTCAAGTTCTTTGGAGAGGTGTTTTGAAGTGGAAAAAAGAGAAGAAAATAAAAGGAAAAGCTCTCCTGGGGCTGCTCACCAGCAACCCAAAACCAAATGTGACCAGTAGGAAGCAGATAAGGCAATTTTAGACGTGAGAGACCCGTACCCAGAACTGACTGTGCACTGCTGCCTCTATCAATGCAGACAATCGCTCTGCGGTCATTGTAGGAAATGATGCAGCTCATAGGGTGCTGTGCTGCATTCCAGACCTTCCTCAGTGTGGCATTACCATAGTGAGTGATGTTTTCAAGTAGGAGCCCTCGGTTCCAGTAGAAGCCCCTAGAGCCGCCGACCCAACCTGGCCCCAGGGTGGTGGGCGCCAAAAGGCACAATCAAAGGGGACAGCAAGTCCAGGGTTAGGTCATGGAACACAGAACAGGCAGCAGGCAGCACAGGGCTGTGCATGTGGTACAGAGTCCTGTGCAAAGGGGAAAGCGCCGCCTCCAGCCACAGCATCCCTATCTCTGCCACCGATCTCTGGCAGAGCCGGGGAAGTGAAATTGGCAGGAGGCAGAGCCAGAAATAGAGGAGACTTCTTCATTCTCTTCTGTGAAATGAGCTGGCTGAAGCTGCTTCCTTGAAACACATGTAAGTACCTCATGCTCCCCGAATGGAAGGTGTGTTGTTGTCATTACTGCTGGGGAAAATGTGAAGAACCTCTCTGGGGGGTCCCAGTCTGCACATGGACTCGGTACTGGTTTTCTAACAGGAGCTGACAGCCGCGGGCACAGCAGATGAATGCCAGCAGAGGCGTGTGCTGGATTTGCAGCCTGAATTGCTTCTCCAACCAGCTGGTGCTGCGCAGCTGTGAGCAGGGGACAGACACATCCTGATGGTGCTTCGGTATGAGCTGCTGCATCACCTCTGTGGTTGACCTCCCCCTCATGTCCCCTGGTGCCCGAGCTGTAAGGGCCTTAGCAGGGCCACATCCTCCAGTGTTGGCTGCAAACAGACAAGAAAACACTCAGTGCTGAGTGGGACCAAAGCAAAAGGTTTGTTTTAAGCCACCCATGCTGCTTCGTGGCTGTGAGAGATGCTCCATCACCTCACCTGGGCACCCAGAGCATGCTGCACAGGAGGCTCCTGCAGGTGCTGTGGAGGAGCGAGGCGTTGTGCTCCCTAAAGGCGCACCATGGCACATCAGCAACGTGGCACCTTTCAGCGACGGTGCTGCATAACACCGTTTGGGCTTTTCTATCCCCAATGGCAGCCGAGGGCAGTGCTGCCAAACCCATCTGAACTGCACCTGCCCCGGCTGGGGCCAAACCAGGCTGCTTCCACCCCACACATCCCTGTTTCTGTTGGGAAGGTGCAGGGCGTGCTCATTTTCAGATGCTTCCTGCAACAGCAGCATCTGTTTCCTGCCCTGAGCACTACAGCAGCAGGGTGCCAGGTGGCTGCAGCCCCTCCAGTGCAGTGGAGATGAATGGTGCTCCTGCCCAGGGCCAGGCTGTGTGGGGCACACAGTGTGTGTACGTACAAAGCTGTACTGCCACGGCACATCCTCCTTCTGCTCGTTGTATTGATGAGGTTGGAGTGTTTGGACTCCTTTGCTGCCAAATACAGCGTATTGTGTTTCATAAAAGTAGCTGGGATCTGAAGCAGCCTGATGAAACTGGCAGCAGGAGGAGCTTTGTGCAAGAAACACTGGGGTTGGCTGCACAGGATCCCCTCTTTGTTCCCCCAGCACCCTGCAGCCCCATGCAGGATAAGATCCCGCTGAGCCCTGCAGAACCTCAGCCTTGGCTTTGCTGCTGCACGGAAAGCAGCTGGAGTAGGTTTGTGAGCCAGCAATCTAAGGCTTTGTTTGAGATTAGGATTCAGAGGTGTATTTTTAGATCCTGCTTTTCAGCTGGAGCCTGCAGAGCTCCAAGCAGTGCCCAGGGCCCATGCTGGGTGCTGGGACAGCTCTGATCAGCTCCCATCTCTCTGAGCAGCAGAGCTCAGGGACGGTGCAGTGCAATGGGGTTAAACTGCGCCTCGGAGCCCGGTCCCAGCGCTGGATGGATTTGCCATTTAAAGGCTGCAGTCAGCGCTTGTTTCTTGGATGGCTCCAGCGAAAGGCTTCCAGCTATTCCCTGAGGACCCTCCTACATCCTGGTGAGATAAGGATCAGGAAGGGAATGGCCTAACTGCAATCTCAGCAGTGGCTCTGAGCACAGATTTGCTTTTCGCATTGGGGGTGGAGAAGAGAAGAGACTTTATAGAAAAACAAGTATTTCTAAGTGACAATCACATGCAGGAAAAAAACCAGCCCACGACGATGATCTTATCATGTGACAACAAAAGCAACAGCCTCTTTGTCCTAGCAGGGCAGTGCAACACTGCAGGGCAGCCAGCAGCACTGCCCAGGGCTGGGCTCTGTCCTGCTGCGCCCTGCAGCCCCTTGTGCTGCTCATGATTCTCTTTCCCTTCTTCTTGGCTGCTTTCCCTTTTCATCAAATGCGACGTAACTCCCCGCCCTGTTTCTTCCTGTCTCTGTTTTGCCTCCAGTTTGTCTCTTTCCAGTGTCCTGTTAGAAGCGTGGAGCCAACCAAGATGGAGCCCTGCGGCGGTTCTGGTGGTTGGAACCAGGAGCACACACCATGGGGGCACGGCTGCGACACAACCTTGCTTGTGTCCCCCGCCTGCAACCATCCTCTGCTGGGGACGTGAAGGGCCCAACGACTGCTGCCCCTCCTGGTTTCCCTGCCCTTAGAAGAAGGGAAGGCAAAGCAGCGAGAGGATGTGAATGTGAAGCGGGGTCACATCTGGCTTAACAGAGAGCGATTGTGGTCTGGAGAATAACGAGCCGGAATGAGATTCTGGCATTGGCGACTGAGAACGAGTCACATCACTGCTCCGTGCCTCAGCAGCCCTGCCCTTCAGAAGAGGATGGGGATGTGACCTTCCTGGGCTCTGTGGGAGCTGGGCAGGGCTGGGCACTTTGCTCCCAGGGCACAGCTGGAATGTCCCAGCCAGCAGCAAGCTGTTCCACCTGTGCCCTTGCAGTTACATCACAAACACTGTCGGTATTTCTCACTTATGGGAAAACCTGAAGGAAATGCTCAGCTGACCCTGCCCGAAGTGTGCAGCCCAATCACTAACCTCAGTAACAAACTGTGCTGAAGGCAGACTGCCTGAATGCTTCTTAGTTTTGACTGCAGCTCCATCTGCAGCTGTCCTGGATGAGCATGGGTGTTACCAAGGTGCACATCAACGCTGCAGGTGCTCTGCAGGAGGCCCTTGGGCGACATGCTGTATGTGTGGGTCGGACAGGCATTGCTCACTGTTGAACAGTACAAGCTGCCTTCCTGCTCCCTGAGCGAAATCCCAAAATTCAGACAAATGATTGAAGGCAGAGCCTCTTCGATCCAACGTGAAGCTCAAGGCAGGGCCATTTGTTGTCATTTAAAACCCCATTACCGCCCTCTGAGCAGCTGCACTGGCTCCATCACTCTGGCTGCAGTTCAGTTGCTCTCTGCCCCTCCAGCTCCCCATGATTGACCGAATTTCACCCTCCCCTCCATCCCCACCTGGCAGGTTTGGGCCTCGCTGTCCTACGGCGTGGTCTGTGCCCCTCTGTGCAGGTGAGTGCTGTGCACTGGGGAATGCCTCTGTGCAAAGTATTTATAAAACATGACTCAGCTCTGAGTGGCACCCACAGGTCAATGCAGCAGCAGCATAACTACTTAAGGGGAGAGGTTACATTTCCCCCGCATGGTTTCTAAGTGCTGTTTTCCTGCCTTTAGCTCTCTAATCAAAGCAAGGCATTATTTATAGCACGGCCACTTCTTTCTGGGTAAGCCCAGAGTGGCCCCGATGGCTTAGAAGGATTTACTCGAGACTGACGTGGGTGCAGCAAACAGCAGGGTTGGGTCCTGCGGCCGCAGTGCTGCACAGGTGGAGATCCCCACGAGCAGAACCCGTGCTGTGATGGGGCAGGGTTTGCCCCGTGCTGTGGCACAGCTGCAGGGCTGCAGGCAGAGCCGTGCCCTGCAGGAAGGAAGCGCTGCTTGCACCTCGTTATTTTTAATTCACTTGTTTGGACCCAGCCCTTTCCACGATGCGTGGCAGGAATCGAGGCCTCCTTTGTTTTTGTGATTAACTTAGAAAAAAATGGGTTTCATTTTTCTTTCCTGCCTATTTGCAGCGGAACACGCAAGCGGATCTCCTGATGGAGTGGAAAGCTCAGCTGTCCCCTTCCCACCCATTGCCACCACCACAGCCCTGATTTGTAGGTGCATCATTCTTCAGCACTGCCCTCAGTGCACAGCGTCTGAGTCCCATCACCATACATCAGGATTTGCCCACGAATTAGGCTGGCGCCGGAGGAATGGAGATGCACTTATTCTCCAGCAGAAGGGAATATAAACTGAGCTTGCTGCCGGCTGGATAACGGCAGAACATTTGTTACTGGAGAACGAGACGTAGGGCCCATCTGGTGCAGCTGTGCAGCACCTCGGTGAGGCAAGGAGCTGGGATGGTCCGCTCAGCAGGGACCCATGGCACAGCCGCTGAGTTTTGTGCTGAAGCAGATGGGGGGCGGTGAGACGCAGCCGTGGTGCTCCCATCCCCTCGGCTCCTCGCTGCTTCCGCTGTGCTCTGCGGGTGTGGGCTGGGTGGGATGAAGGTGCTGAGCTCAGCTCTGTTCGCTCTGCAGGCAGGAAACGAGCTCAAGCCGTGCTCACAGAGCTCCATGTGCTCGCTGCAGCCCAGCCAATGCTGTGTCCTCATCCCCTGCGAGTTTCATTTGCGGAGGAAATCCTGTGCCAGGGCAGCCAGAGGCCACCAAATGTGCAGACAGCACATGTGAGGGCAAACCACAGCGGTGCAGCCTCCTTGGTTAACCGAGGCAAAGATTTTAATAGGTTCTCAGAACAGGGAGGCCTCTCTGACACATGGCCCACCTCGGTGGTGGGAGCAGAGGGCTGCAGGTGCCACCCAGTGCCACTGGTGACCCTGTGCCCACCGGCGCCTGCAGCACACTTGAGCCTGAACCCGCAGCACCCTGCAGCCAGCATCTGTGCTGCAGGGCATGGTGGGCTCACTCCAATTTGGTGCTTTGCAGCGTGCGCAGCTGCAGCTGCCACCAGTGAGCACCTCAAGCTGCCCCTCCCTGCTGCGCCTCGCTCCTGGCCCTCAGGCTGCCAGCTGTGCTCTCCCACCCGACTGCCTTTGCACTCAGTGCAAGGTGTGGACCAGAGCTGCTACGGCCAGAGCTGAGCTTGAGAGGCCCTTACAGAGAGAGGAGATCCCAGAGCAGCCGCCACCCGTGGGATCTGGATGAGGTGAGTCCGAGGAGCGGCACTGCCTTGCTGCAGGGCCGCGCAGATCGCTGCTGGCACCGCTCGCCTGCGCACGCTCCAAGGAAACATCCCTGCAGCCCTCCTGGCACCGCACAGCCCCGCTGCTGCTCGTCTCCGAATGGAGCCGTGGGCTCCAGACCTCCCGCTGCCACCAGCACCGCAGCACTGACATTGTGCAGGTGCCAGCAGCAGGAGGCTGGTGCTGTGCTGACACGGGGTCACAGTGCAGGTCACCGTGCATGGAGCAGTCGTGGTGACACCCGAAGAACTGCACGGAGGGCATTTCTGAGCAATGAGAGGAGCGATATTAGTCACTCTCTTTCTGCATCAAGCCTCAGTGGAAGAAACCAGCAGGCAAGCCAGGTCATCTGCTTGTGATGAGGGCTCCTGGTAGAGCAGCACGACGTGACCAAGTGCCAGCATGACAACGTCCCCATGCTGCACTGTCTGACTGGATCCCAGGGGCTGCACTGTGTGCTGGGAGATCCCCGCTGGAGTGGCAGCAGGACACGACCCTGCTTCCATGGCACAGAGCTGGCAGTGGGGCCCGAGCCCTGCCCGAACCCCACAGCACCCGCAGCAGCACCGCTGCCTGCAGCCGTCAGCAAGAACCGACCCGCCTGGCGTGCAGCACAAACACAGGCGACAGCTGATGGAACAGGCTGATATCTCTGTGGTTTCTGTAACTCTAGCAATGCAGGTGGAGTTTTCTGATATTACGGGAACTGCAAGAATTGGCCCCAGTTGCCCCAACAAGATTGGCAAGTGTTATGGCATCACTCAGTGCACAAGCCCCGGTGCATGTCCTGAACTGCTCGGGTCACTGCTGAGTGCTGTGCCTGTTAATGCTGAGCAGAGAAGAGCCCTGCAGCCACACCAGCACTTCCCCGCAGCGCGGTCGCAGTTCGCAGCAGCACAGAGCAGCACCATCCGTGAGCACTGACACAGCACAGGCTGCCTGCAGCTCCGTGCCGCCCATCTGCTGCGCTTCCCACATCGTCTGCAACTGTTTTATCGCTGCTCCTCTCTATTACCAAACACTGGATGGGAGATGGGCTATTTTAAAAAGCATCTGCTGTTATTTATGCAAACACTTTTCCTCCCAAAGGCCGAGCAGAGGAAAGTGCTGAAAGCCAAAGCCTCCCCAGATGTTCCTAGGATGCAGCTAGGCTGCTCTTCAGCTGACGATGTGGGTGTGAGTGCTGCTTGCCACCAACAGACACAGCAGATGAACTTTTGACGTTTGCCACTCTCTGTGCTCCTTGGCCGTGGCACAGCTGTGTGCCAGAGGTGAGGTGTGGGGGTCCCATCATGCCCGGCACCCCCACCAGCCATACAGAAGGGGAAAGCCCCAGCACACAGAGCACCAGCCCTGCTCGGGCAGTTCCCAGCCCTGAGTCAGTACAGAAATCTGGTAAGGAGGCAACAGCTGATGTTGCCGTGGATCCCTTTTTGCTGCCAGTTTGGTGGTGGCTGCGATGTGCTGCTCCTGTCCACAGTGACACAGTGCTCTTCAATTTGGGGTGCAACGTGTGTTTTTCTCAGCCCGGGCTGTGAGCGGGCACAGCTGCTCCATGCTCCCTCTCGCTCAGCTTTTCCTTTACCATTAATGCAAAGTGATGGCCTTTCTGGAGGAAAATACCTCCTCTTTCCCAAAGGAGAAGCATAAAGCTGCCACTGAGCCTGTGCTCATGAAACAAGCAGGATATGCGGAGAACAGGCGAGGCCCGGGGAGCTCTGCTACCCCACGTGTGCTTCGCGCAGCGCGGATCCTGAGCCCTGCTCAGCTCCCCCTGAGCTGTGTGGGATACATGAGGCGGTGCTGTGATTCTATCAGCCAGGAATCCAGGCTCGTTACGTGATTGCAGATTGTTTCTGGATTTCATTAAATCAGCAAACGGGCATTAGCTGGATATTCACATCAGCTCAACTTGCAATATTTCACCCAATTGGACAATTGTAGGTTTTCTGGGGGGGAGAAATAAAAAACGTCCCGCGGGATTATGGTTCATTTCCATGGGCCTGGATGGGCTCAGAGCAGCCGTGTGGCTGCATCCTCTGCAGGTGCTGGTCGTCACCTCTCCTTCCACTGTCACCCACCTGCAGGGCAATGAGAGCAGGGGGTTCAGCTGCCATGGGATGCTGGCACCCAGGGGAAGGGGATGCCTTCCCACTGCAGCTGCGTATGGAAAAAGAGGAATTATTGTGAGCTGGAAATGTTCTGAGGGAGAAATGAGGTGTGTAGGTGCGGACATGGGATGCAATGAGGTGTGCTGACAGCTCGGATCTGCTGACACCAAAGGAGATAAGGCGCAGCAGCGTGGGGTGAACCCGCTCTGCCCCACAAAGGGCAGGGGGCTGTGGGGAGCAGCACGGGGGTGCAGTCCCTGCTGGAGCTGTAGAGGTCCTTCTGACTGCAGCTGAGCCAGGAACGCTCTTTCCTTCTCCTATTCTAATCCTCATAACCGGGTCTGCGTTCAACCGCCTTTAATTTCAACCCCTTGCAAAGTCTGACTCAGCAACAAATATTATCAGCTTCCATCCAAACCTGCAGAATACTTGGAAGAAAATCAACCTTTCCCAGAACAGACCTCAAACAAGCGCTCTGTTCTGCTGAATCAGGCCCTGGGCGTGCCGGGACCCCCATTGTTTTGCAACTTCAGATGACCCACAACCCATGAAACAGATAAAACTGCCCAAGTACAGGATAGAATGAAATTCCTCAGGCAGCGGCGCTGAGTGGGAAAAGCTGCAGATGAATCGGCACTGAGGGTGAAGTTTATGGAGTGTTTGGTGTTAAAGGAGATCTGTGAGTGAAACGCGTTGCTCTGGTGCCCACACAGCTCCGAGCACCGCCCTGCAGGACGTTTGCTGTGACATTTTCTCTGCCTGTCTTCTAGATGAGCTTAACAGCAGGCCCTGTGCAGGAGTGTGACCCAGCTGCTGGCCTCCAGCACGGGGGTGCCCAGAGGAGGAGCTGAGCCATAAGGAACAAGGACGTTGAGCGGTGCCACTGCCACGAATAACACGTGCAAGCAAAATTGCACTGCTCCTAGTCTGTGCACAGAGCAGTGCTGAAGCACTGTTTACTTTTGATCAGAGCAGAGGACCTTTGAGCTGTGTCCACCTCCGGGCCGCTGACTGCCTGGAGATTTTGCGATCCTTTCAGCGTAGGATTATAGAATAGAATGGCAGAATTGTTTGGGCCCTTCAAAGGCCACCTGGTCCCCCTGCCCTGCCCTGAGGGACACACGCGGCTCCAGCAGGGCTCAGGGCCACATCCCCTGACCTGGCTGTCAGAAGGGGCACGGAGCAGCCTGAGCAGCACTGCCTCACAAACCCAAAGTCCCTCTGTAGCATACGTGCTTTTCTCCTCCTGCATTCCGTCATCTTCCTTTATTACAGCTACATAACGCACGTAGTTCAATCTTACATTTCTTAATTCTTTACTGTACTGTTATAAAAAACAAACGACATCGCTACGAAGTGCTGCCTTCCAGAAAACGCATCCACGGGGCTCTCCCAGATCCACCGCTCACGTCCCACCCCAGCACCGCACCCAGCGCCGCCGCTGTGCCCCCCGATAGCGCAGCGCTCCCGGCTGTTATCTGCCCCCCTGCGCTGCCGCTTCGGGACGCTCCGCAGCCCGTCCGCCCTCCGCCGCCCGGAACTCTGCCGGGCCGTCCCTGGCGTCCCCGCCCGCCCCTCTGGCCCCTCCCCGGGCAAGGCCGGCGCTGAGGGCGGAGCGGAGCGCCGCCGCCGCCGCCGCCGCGAACAGCGGCCGAACCCCGAGCGGAGCGGAGCGGAGTGGAGGGTGAGTGGGGAAAGGGAGCGCGCGGCGCGGGGTCGGGCATGGGAGGCTCCGGGTGTTCCGCTGCGCCGGGACGGCGGTGAGGCCGCGGCCCGGGGTTGGGACGGAGCGGAGCAGGAACGGAGCGGGGGGGGCCCGGGCCGCGGGGAGGGCCGAGGCCGAGGCGGTGTCACAGCGGCGCTCCGGAGGCGGCCCGGCCCTCGTCCCGCCGGGCGGCTGTCCGCGCTGCGCTCGGAGCTGCCGGCCCGGCCCCGGACATCCATCTTGGGAGCGGCGCCGCGGCCGAGCGGCCGTGCCCGGGCTGGGGGTGAGGCTGAGGCCGCCGACGGAGCGTCCCGGCCCGGCCCCGGAGCGAGGGGACGGAATAACCGGAGTTGTGCGGTGCCCGCTGCGGGCAGGTGCGCGTGGCAGCGGAGCGGCGCTCCCCGGGTACGGCGCGGGGCTCCGTATGGAGCGGCCCGCCCCGGCCCCGGTCCGGCGGCCACCGTTTCCTTCCCGCTCCGCAGCCGGGCTGTGCCGCGGGGAGTTCCTGCCTCGGCCGCTGCGCTGCGCGGTGGCCCCGCGCCCGTTCCGCTGCTGTGCCGGGCCGCGTTCCGACCGGAGCACGAAGGGCCCCTCTCGGCTTTACAGCAGCGACGGCGTTTCCTGAAGCGGTTGTTTCATTTGAAAGCGCTTTCGGAGTGTTGTATCAGCGATTGTCATCGTGTCTGTTGGTTCTGTAGTTCTGTGTGAGCGGTGGCATTGGGTTATCTGAGCTGTGCCAGGAGATGCGCTGTTCTCTGGGAGCTGCCGCTCCTATGGCCCTGATTGGGTTTGGTCTGTGCTTTTTCCGACCCCCGCGTGCTGTAAGATCCTCCCTGTGCTGGTGGGGTCCTCAGAGGCAGGGAGATGTTTCATGTTGGGGTCACTGAGGCCGTCAGCGTGGATGGAGATGGGGAGGAACAGAATGCACTGCATTGGGCCCCAGGAGCTGTCAGCATTGGGCACTGTGGGGGCAGTTCTGTGCACAGCCCTCACTCTGAGATCTTAACTCACATTGGTGCCATGGGTCTCCGTGTCCGGAGTATGAATGGTGCTCTGACATCACACCATGTTGCTGTAGCCACTTCCCTATGCCAGAGTGCTCACATCGTGTTGCTATGGAAAAGATCAACGTTAAAAACAAGACAAATATTGAAGTGTCCGTTCATCCTTGTGGCTGAAGAAATGCTAAAAGGCCTTTTGATGCCCAAAGACCCAACCGTGTGTTCCCACGGAGGTTATGGCACTCCCTGACAGCGAGGGGTTCCACGTGTGGAGTTTTCACCCCATCAGCCCTCGTGTTCCACGGCCCCAGGAGCGGGCTGAGCCCTGGGAGGGCTGCAGGGTAAGGAGCTTTGTGAAGATTTTGAGCTTTGCCAAACAGGGGCTGAACTGCGCCGTGTAATGCCCTGACACACTAATGCTTTTATTTGGAGACTCGTGTTTACGGCGTCTATCGGAGCAGTTTATATTTGAAACCTGAGGTCCATTTCGTGTCCGTCCCGTCTGCGCTTGGAGAAACTGAACTTAACTGCATGGCAAGCGGGCAATGTGTGGACCTGCTCTAATGTAGAGGTTTTATTCTGAATCCTAACATTGAGCATAAACAGCTCTCAGTGTGTGTCTGTATTGATGTGCTGCTTCCCGTGTGTGAGCACAGCGTGTCGGTGGCACGTGGGGACTTTTCAGGAGGTTAACGTGGAGATTTCCCACCTTCCAGTTCTCCTTTCGCCTCAGCTGCCCCAGCAGAGCGTTCACACCGCGCTCTTCCTGCAGGTGGCTGCATTCAGTTCTGCGGGATCAGATGGGAAGGAGGCCTGAGTTTAAAACTGGGTTGGGTTTGGGTTGCGTTTCTGCCCTGATTGGTTTGGGGGTTTTTTTCTTGTTTTTTTGAAGGGAAGTTGGTGGGTGTGGGGTCAGAGCACAGCCGGGATGGCTCTGTGCTGAGCTCTGCAGCACTTATTGATTCCCCTTTTGCACAGATTAAAGGCCGCCGTGTTTGCTCTGTAGCAGCATTAACGATTCAGCTGTGGTTGTGTGCTCACAGTGTCGGCAGTTACACTCAGCTCACTGTTATTTTCTCTTTCATTAGTGGAAACGTTTCTTGTGTTCATGAGATGAGGGGTTGTCAGGAGAGCTGTAATGAAAGCGGCTTCTCACGGGGTGCTCGTGTATCCCAGCTCAGATTTTACTCACGCAGTTGTGTCACACTTTGCAAAACTTGAGGTCCTGTGCACCTCGTGCCCGAGAGAGGTGAGCGTGATGGGAAGCCAGAAAGCAAAGCTGGTATCGTTCGGGTGCTGGGATGTGTGGCTGTCGGGGTTTGTTGCTGCAGTCCTGAAGCGTGGTGGCAGCCAGGGCCGGGTATTGTGCTCCTGGGCTGCCTTCTGCTTGTAGGTTAATGTCCTGCAAAGCCCTCAGGCAGGTTTCTCCTCGGGCTGTGTGGGGCAGCATGAGTGCAGGGAGGTAATGGGAGGATGGAGCTCTTTGCAGAGGTGCAGATTGGAGTGGGAATACAGCAGGATGAGCTCTGCTGTCACTCTGTGGTCTGGAGGTACGGCGCGCTGCCCACTGCTCCCATTGCAGACATCACGTTCAGTCTCTTTTGCTTCATGAAAATGGGCAGGAGCTTGGAAGGATGGATTCATTTCAGTCCTGTGTGTACAAGTGGTAAATTTCATTGCTTAATCCAATTAGACCATTGTTATGGGTAAAACACTTCCCAGAATGCTGGACTTCTTTCTTAATTTCTTATTTTTAAAGCTATACAGTTGGAAGTAGCAATAGATGGTAATTAGAGCTCTTAAGCAAGTCACAGTTTTAACCCCTTTGCTTTCCTTTCCCATCCTTGAATTCCTGGCATGGAGCAGCCAGCAGCACTGGAAGCAAGGAGCAGCCAGGAGCCCGGCCGGTACCATCCGTGTCTCAGCACTCACTGGTGTTCCAGTGGTCAAAGAAAATCCCCATCTGTGAAATGAGGAGCTGTAGAAGGAATGCCTTAGCTGTGTTTCATAAGGGCCACGTGGCCGCCCGCCCCGCTGGTGCCGATGCTCTGTGCTGCAGTGCCGGACCTGCTGATGCTGCTGCTGCTCCTCCGGGCTCTGTGCAGAGCAGCATTATCTCTGGAGCTCTGCACAGGACAGAAACTGATTGCTGAGAGATTGCATCTCCCCTTGCAAACGCTGCAGTAATTAAAGTCTGCTCGGGTAGCCCGTGTGATGGTGTTGCAGTGAAAGAGGCTGTGGGAAGATGGGCGATGCTTGGGGAGGAGGCAGCGACTGAGTGCTGCATTACTGATCAGAAATGGTGCTTAACCTCACAGCGCGCTCATCTGCTGTGGGAAGGTGTTGTGTGTGTGTGGGGGGGGGAACACGCAGGATGCCAGAGATGCCCCTTGGTTTTGATCAGCAGTCCTAGTGGATTTCAGAGCTTTTGTATTTGCAGGTGATGCTCAGAGCAGCGCAGTGGGCAGCGCACCTGATTGCAGGTGAGACTGAAAGCATCGGTGTTATTTCTGCCAGCACTGCAGTAGTCACAGGGCTCCACCACGATGCCACGCTGCCTCTCAGTGCGGAGCAGCAGGAGAGTTGCCCAGGGAGGCTGTGGTTGCCCCATTCCTGGAGGCATTCAAGGCCAGTCTGGATGTGGCTCTGGGCTGCCTGGTCTGCTGGTTGGTGACTCTGCACATAGCAGGGGGTTGAAACTCGATGATCATCGTGGTGCTTTTCAACCCAGGCCGTTCTATGATCCTGTGAGATGTGTGTGGATGGGAGTGCTGCCATATGCAGACGGCGTTTTGATCTCTGCTCCGCTGCAGGTGGCCCAGCAGGTCCTGGGCGTTGGGAAATACCGGCTGTACCTGAACAGGCGCCGCCTTGCAGCTGTGGTGGCCTCACCTGAGCCTGGCTGAGGGCGCAAGTGGAGCTCTTTGGATTGAGAAACGCCGACCAAAGCAGAGCTGGGTGTCTTTTGGAAACTGCTGTTTGTTTGTTTGCCTGTGATGAGCAAAGCCCTTTGTATGGGGGGAGGTCTGAGCCTGTGCGGGGTTGGTGACGGCGCTGGGCGTGCTGAGGATGGAGGATGGGGCTGCTGGCAGGGCCTGGCCTTCCTCCCCCCCTTCCGTTTTGTGTAGCTGAAAATCTGGGTGCCAGGCAGCGGCCGTGTGCTGGGCAGGTGCTCTGAGTCACCACGGGCTGTTATTTATTTTCAGAATTGATAAGATGGAAAAGGTTTAAGTCCACCTAGGCACTGAAATGGGAGGTCTGAGTGTGTCTGCAGCCGTGTTGTGGCTGAAGCAGATTCGGAGCTCTCTGGAGCGTTTGGATGGGTCCAGAGTTGTCTTTGGGAGTGCTGTAATGCTGGGAACACACTTGGGTTAGCAGTGCAGTCTGCCCCAGGAGATGTGCCTGCCGTGTCACAGCGCCGATGGCTCCAGTCCCAGGGGTGAGCAGCATGGGACTGAACATCGCCCAGGACACATCCATTGGAAATAGACCCTTAACCTGGAACACGCCAGGCATGTGGGAAGAGCAGTCGGGCTGGATGTATTGGTTGCACTGCCTTTTATGTTGCTTTTCATGTCATATCCTTTCCTCCAATGCAAATAAACTTTAAGTTGTAGGGAGGGGCTGCTGGGAAGTGAAAAACTTTCATTACAGACAGCTGACACGCAGGATAAAATCTTTTTATGTGCCACCTACCGCATGATAGCTTGGAGTAAATCATAGTTCACTGGGTAAGGTTATTTCTGGTGCAGCTGTTTTAAGCAAGCTGTCCCATTCCAGCACACCCTTCCCATACTGGCACTGGGCTGAAGAGCAGAGATCTGAAGGTGTTTATGGGGCAAAGACAGGTGAAGGGGAAATTAACGTGGCCAGATGTTGGCTTTGGTTTGTAACACTAATTGTAGATGAGAATAACATTAAGATTAAAGTTAGAGACCGAAGCCGTTCCCAGCAGCCTTTCTCATGAAATATTCATGTATTTAGGGCTTTTAACTCATCCCATTATGTATAATAATATTGTAATCAGTGCGACTTTCTGGCTTGGGATCTGTTGATGGATGCGTTCATGGGCGCATAGACCACTAGAAGGTGCATAGATCAGAACACAGCTTTCTCAGGCATCTCCTTTACAATGGTCAGACAGCTGTTTGAATGCCCAGGGCTCCTTTCCTCAGTGCCTTCTCCTTTAGTCTGCAATCTCAGCGCCCTGCAGGCAGTGGAGCACACAGTGCAGTGCAATGCAGTGCAGTGCTGGGGACCACGCATTGCAGCTCAGCAAAACCCAGTCTGCAGAACGGAGAGGCTGAAACTTATTGCCATTTTCATGCTGGGTTCATACAGACTGCACCTGAACAGGGAAAAGGTTTAAAAACCCCCACAAACATTGCTGCATTGCTTTTGAAATCAGCAGCATCCCTGCTTTCGTATGGTTGATTTTGCACGAGTTTCTCAGGAAAGAAAACGAGTTGCATGCGGGGGTCGGCTCTGCTGAGGAGGTGTCCTGAGCAAAATGGAAAGTACAGAAATCACAGATAATGGCAATTAATATTCAAATGAAGTGCGGGACGTTCTGAGGTCTGGATCAGAGTACGGAACTGACTGTCTCCAGGCCATATGCTTCATAAATTTACGCATTAACGCGGGAGATAATTTTTTCCTGTTGCCTTATGACTTATCATTGCACGGAGGAGTGCCAATGGGGCAGAGGGAGGAGCTGCCCAGTGCCCCCCTGCTGCTGCCCAGTGCCCCCCTGCTGCTGCCCAGTGCCCTTCTGCTGCTGCCCAGTGCCCCCCTGCTGCTGGCCAGCACTGCAGCACAGCTCCTCCCCACCACTCAGACCCAGAGAACGGCATCCTTGCTTTTTGGGCAGGAGTCCAACAGCCCGGACTGTTGGTTTTCATTTTATTGTATAATAACCTATTTTGGTTGCCATCAAGCTTTACCCATACCTACTGAAGTGGCTCGTGTAGAAGTGCCTTAGCCCATCGGAGTGCTGTCCTTTAGGGAGGAGTGTCACTCTTATTTTCCATGCAGGAAATTCCGGGAGGAACTGCTGCAGTTGTTTTGCCCTTTCAAGCCTTGCAGACTCGGGAGGATTTAACACCATGAGCAGAGCTGTGCAGCTCTCAGCTCCGGGCCCTGATGCCTTCAGCTGCCAGCATTGAGCTGCTGACGACGTTCTGCATCTTCCTTCTCTTAAAAGCTTTGCACAGAAGAGAATTTCTCCCTGTTCTGGTCCCCCCAGGCTCCAGGATGCAGCATTACAGGACCAAGCAAATACCGAAGGATTCAGTGCCATATTGGATAGCCTCATTTTATTACAAAACACCTTTTTCTGTATTCAGTTTAATTCAGTCCATCCAACTTGCTGCTCCCTGCGTTCCCACTGAGCCAGAAAACGTGCCATGAAACATTTCAAGAGGTGCTCTCCTGCCTGGTGCTGATAAAGCACATTAACACCAATTGGGCGCTCATTACCGGGCTGCTCGTCAGCAGAGTGCGGCCCATCAGCTGCCCAACAGTGCAGCACTAATTGGCCGTGTGCTGGGTGGGCACCACCAAAGCCATGGCTGCAGTTCCCTCAGGCACGCTGCTGTATTTTGGGCAGGAGGAAGGCAGTGGTTCGCCTCCATCTGCCCAATATTGCTGCCCAAATGGAATAATTCCTTAAAGCAGAGGTTAAAGTGGCAGTGACAGTCGGCCTACCTCGTGGCTCTTAGTTACTCTAATTGCATAAACCAGGAAGAACACGGTTAAGGACGTTGCCAGGCTACTATCAGCACAACAAATTATTCTTCCTGAGCAGAACATGGTCGGGGTTTGTGACGATGGAGCCTCCCAGCTTCGGGCTGGAATTTAATCGGTGTTAAAAAGGTCAGAGTGTGGTGGGGGGTTTTTCTGCTGGAGAAAATGGAAAGGAAGAAATTCACAGAGCGAGCGGTGGATGTGGGGGGCAGCAGGTGGGAGGAAGTCCTGTGAGCTGATCCTGTACGCAGTGCCCTTTGTGTTGACGTGTTTTACTGGTGGGGAAGGGCAAAAAGGCAGATTTTTCGTAGAATCACAGAATGGCCTGGGTTGAAAAGGACCACAGTGATCATCAGTTCCAACCCCCTGCTATGTGCAGGGTCACCAACCAGCAGACCAGGCTGCCCAGAGCCACATCCAGCCTGGCCTTGAATGCCTGCAGGGATGGGGCGTCCACAGCCTCCTCAGGCAACCTGTTCTGGTGGGTCACCACCCTCTGGGTGAAAAACTGCCTCCTAATTTTTCTTCTGGGGAAGAGCAGTAGCGGCGTGTCGGCCTCCGAGCTGCACTGCTGCCTTCCCTTCTGTGCCCTTTGTCTGCTTGGCATCGTCCCCAACAACTTTGTGCGCACTCAGACCAACAGGACAAAAACCAAATTAGCCGCCTGAGTACGGCAGGCCTTGGCTGCACGGAGCGCTCGTTCCTTGCCCGGAGTGCTTCAATGGCAGAGCAATTTAGAGTGAGTAAGCGGGCAGCCGCTGCCATGGGAGTAAACACTGTGATATTTAAAAGTGTGAGTTCAGCACGAAGCCGGCTGCAGGAAGGGGTACGGGTTGAGGAAGCTCCGTCTCGAGGTGTTTGTGCACAGAAGGGCATTCTCACACTGCGGGCCGGGGTTGTGCTGCTGGAGGAGCTGACTCAGCCCTGGCTTTGGTAGCATTGGCCCCGACTCGGTGTTGTTGTGCAGCGATGTGGCTCAGGAGCAGTGCACGGTCAGGACTTTGGTTTTTCAGAGTGGATGTGTGCAAGGCAGGGAGGGCACACCTCCATCCCCAGCTGCACGCTGCCAGGACCTCTCTGGACAGCAGGATTTTCTTGTGCTTTCTTCAAAGGCTGCTTGGCTCGCTGGTAGCTTTGCTCCTCCTGCACTCCTGCCCGTGGTCGGCTCTTGCCTTTCTTTTGCCTCATTCTCCCAACCCCAGGTGTGGCTGTTCAGCCTTAAACTGCTGAGTGGTGATGGCCTCTCAGCTGGGCATGGTGTGTCCTTGGGGAGCTGCTGCCTCCTCTTGAGTGAGGTTGTGAATTCTTGATGGAGGTTCCCCTTCAGAAACAGCAGGATATTGAAACGCTTCTTCACTCTCTGCTCTCTCTGCTTCATCGAACTGCTTTTCAGCATGGGACTGGCTCAGGTCTGGGCTCAGTCCCCAGCTGTTGTTGCACAGGCCCACGTGTCACTTTGGTGGCTGGTTTTGGTCCTTGGATGTGTGTGGACCTCCATGGTGTGCTGACCATCCCACATGCCCTGTGCTCTGCCAGCAACATTAGCAAAGCACAGATAGGTTAATTTGGCAAGTTCCTGCCTGGGATGGAAATGGGTCCCTTATTTTTAACAGAAATAACCTCAGTCAGCCCATGGTACACTTAGGAGGAGAAAAGCTGCCGTGGTGCAGCTGGCTGCGTGCTGCTCACACTGCTAGTTTGATGCTGAAAGCAGTCGGTGGAAGTGCAGATGTTCTACCTGTTAAATTCATGACAAGGGGAGTGAGGTTCTCACCACGGCCTCTGAAATAACCACCCTGCTGGGCTGTGTAACATCAGTCTGTCAGATAGGTTCAGCTCAGTGTTGGATCCTGTGCTGATAACAAGCAATAAAGTGAAGTCATACTCTGAAGATGGCGTGGACGGAAGTTTGCTGACCTGTAGGTGGGAGTCTTGTGGAGCCTGCCTGCTGCCAGCACTGCCTTCCCCTGCTGTCCTGATGCTGACAGCCTCAGTGCTGCTGGGGGAGCAGCTCTGCACCGGGGCAGGGAGGTGAGCAGGGCTGCAGTGGCACTGCTGGTGGTAATGCCTGCAGAGTAAGCCCAGGCCAGCGTTGGGCTCACTTCTTATTGAGAGAACCATTTGGTGATTAATTGCTAATTAATTGGGCGATTTTTAGGCAAGCACCCTCTGCTTGCCACCCACCATCCCATCGCATTCACCTGGCCGGCGTATCATGGCAGCATAATTGTCAACAGCTCTGATTAATACTGGGGAAGTATTTAAAGTCCTTTTGTCTTCATTGAGTACTTTAATCTCTCAGAGCGTGGTGTGCAGCAGAGCCCTGTTGGGAGTGGGGCTGCATATCGTGTCCTGCCCCTCATGCTGGCTTTGCCCTGGGTCTGGTCCTTGCTGTGATGGGTTAGAGTTTGTTTTGCAAACGTAGCTGTGATTAAAGAAGCAGTTTTGGTGGAGCACTGAGCAATCTCCAGGAGACATTAAAAATAAAAAGCCCACAAAAAACAACGACCTTTTCATGGCCTAGTTCGTAGTAATTGAAAAAGCTGGCGTGAGGAGCACTTAGAAGCTCAAAATTAAACAGGTTTGTTTATAGTAGCCGTGATTCAGTGCTGAGCTGCCAGGGTAAAAATAGCCCCATGCGTGGCTGCTGTGTGGGGCAGGGTGCTGGCAGTGGCATTGCAGATGCCAAATATTGGTGTCTGTGGGTGCAAACCAGGCTGGGAGCAGGGGGTGAGGGCAGGAGTGCTGAGCTTCTCTGCTCCTTCTCTTTCACCTCTGTGTTGTTGTTGTTGTGCACATGGAGCTGTGCATTGCAGCACAGATGCAGTCTGCATGCCCGAGCTGTCACCTGCCCCTGGTCCTACAGCTGAGCACTGGAATTCCCTGTTTTCAGGTGTGTTTAATTTGGATCCACACAGATGCTGTCAGCAAGAATCCCTTTGCTGTAGGCTCGCTTCATGTTGCATTTGGAAGAATATTTAGCAGAAATCTTGGCATCTCCCTCACCTGTTTCTGCAGCGTTTTGATTTCTGGGGCTTCGAGGTGGCTCTGCAGCGTTGGGTGCAGAGCTGCTGCAAAAGCATCTTACAAAAGCAGTTGCTTGGCTTCCTGTGCCATGCGGCACCGGGGCCTCACCGCCTCCGTACCCAGGATTTCCACGCTCTAAGGAGAGGATTTGATGCTTACAAACATTATTGGCTGAAAAAAATCTGCTGAAGAATTAATTCTTGTTTATTTTTCTTTCAGCGCCCTCGTAAGGAGCCTGGAAAACCCTTCAGTAGTGCTGTTAACACTGATGAGAGATCTTTTATGCCAAGGTATGAGTTTTTAGTATTTAATTTGACAACTGGTAAAGTTAAGAGCTGTCTGAGCCTTGTTTGTGCAGCGGGGGAAAGCAGCTCTGAAGTTTTGTGCTCCTTCCTGATGTCATCCACCGCTGTACAAAGCTGAACCTATGGAGGCAGGCTGGTTTCTTTCTTCTGGTTGTGAAAGAGGCAGAACCGACCACGCAGCCCCAACGGTTCTCCTGTGATGGGGTCACCTCATTGCTGTTCAAAGCATCCAACCAGCTGCAGATACATGGCACTCGAGAGCTGGTGAACTGCCTTTGTGTGATGTAGGACGGTTACATTTGCATGTGGGTGGCTGTTCTCGTGGTGAGCACCACGTGAGGGTTGCTTGGAACAGGAAACTTTTACACTTCATAGTGATCACAGTCTTCTCTTGTATCGAAAGAAGCAGTGAACACCCATCGTTTCATGCTGCTTTGCAGTGCAGCCGTTGCTTCAGAGCACAGAATCACAGCATGGCCCGGGTTGGAAGGGACCTCAAGGATGATGGAGCTCCAACCCCCCTACCAGGCAGGGCCACCAACCTCCCCATTTCATACCAGCCCAGGCTGCCCAGGGCCCCATCCAACCTGAACACCTCCACGGACTGGGCATCCACAGCCTCTCTGGGCAGCTGTTCCAGCACCTCACCACTCTCATAGTAAAGAACTTCCCCCTGACATGCAACCTAAATCTTCCCTTCCTCAACTTCAAACCATTTTTCCTTGTCCTGCTGTTATCTACCCTTTCCAAGAGTTGACTCCTCCCCTCCTGTTTATAGGCTCCCTTTAGGTCCTGGAAGGCTGCAATGAGGTCACCCCGCAGCCTTCTTTTCTCCAGGCTGAACAAGCCCAGCTCCCTCAGCCTGTCTCTTCATAAGGGAGGTGCTCCAGCCCTCTGATCATCTTTGTGGCCTCCTCTGGACCCTCTCCAGCAGCTCTCTGTCTTTCTTGTACTGGGGGCTCCAGATCTGGACACAGTACTGCAGATGGGGCCTCACGAGGGCAGAGTTAGAGAGGGACAGTCACCTCCCTGTCCCTGCTGGCCACCCCTCTTCTGATGCAGCCCAAGATACCATTTGCTTTCTGAGCTGCAGAGCACACTGCTGGCTCATGTTCAGTTTTTCGTCCATCAGGACCCCCAGGTCCTTCTCTGCAGGGCTGCTCTCAAGGGCTGCTCCTCCAGTGCGCGTTCCTGCACTGCACAGTGCTCTGGGTGGCAGTGAATGCCACGTGTCCCCTGGGTCAAGGTGGGCACGTGCAGTTTGCCAAACAAAAAGTTGGTTGGGATGGAATGTGGTAACTTCTGGAGCGCTCCATGTGTGCTGTATAAACAGGTAACATTAACGAACCTGTGGAAGAGCTACGAGATAATTAAGGCATGTGGGATATGCAGTAACGAGGCTCATACGATTCAGGATCTTGGTTTCATGTTGCACTTGAAAAAAAGAATCAGCAAATATTGCAGAGAAGAAATGAGAAGTCAGTCTTGTACTGCTGCTGGCTGGAACTTTCCCACAAGTATTTTTACTATAAATAAGAAGTGAAAGAGTTCACAGCTATATTTAACCCGTAGCGTGATTTACTTTCAGGGCTTTCTTGGGTGGAGCATCCCGTGCAGCCTTGAAAGATGCACAGATCAATGGGTTGCATTGATGGTTTATTATAAAACAGTCACGCCCTTGGAATTTGTAAGGATTATCAAGAGGAAAAGTGCTGCTGGTTGGAATTCCCCTCTCCTTCCTAACAAGACCCACGATTTGAGAAATAAAAGGAAGTGAATGTTACTTCTCTGGGAAGTTTTCAAGCAGAAGAGCTGCCAGAATCTTATCCAGAACTGTTGTCAGTGTGCTCAGTGCACAGACACTGCTTGCACTGTTTTGAGATATTTGAAGCTGCCATTCTGGAAAACCCCTTTCAGTTTGACTCCGTTTCACAATTTTTATTGCAATTAAGCAACCACAGCTTCAAGAGGTGAAGAAAAATAGCCCTGAGGTTCTTCAAGCTCTGAGTGCTGCTGCTCTGCTCTCTGTGGAAGGCTGGAGAGCAGCTGGCAGGGTGAGAGCCTCAGTGTGGATGGGATACAGTGTCTGCTCTGCTGCAGCTTGGGCTCATGTCAGCCTGGCTGCAGGTTTCTCTTGGCTGCAGGAGGCAGCAGCAAGGATGAAACCACGACCCTGGTTCTTTGCAGGCAGCTGTTGGTGTTTGGTAGTGGACAGGGTGATGCCTTTGGTTGTGGACAGGGTGATGTGTTTCTGCATCAAACTCCAAGGAACACCTTTCCATTTGTAGCCAATCCGGTGCAGCCATAAATCCCATGGCAACGTTGGTTTGCAGTGCCTTTGAGAAATGAAACTTCCCCGGCCTCATAGCGTTCGTGTTTCCGAACCCTTACTTGGGAAGGAGGAGAGGATAACTGGCAGCTGAGGTCATTGTTTGCCCGAAGCCCCGGCCGGGACAGCCCAGCCTGGCTCAAAATGTAAACAGAGCGTAAAATGTTTATGGCCAGCTTTGTCACTTGCCTTATTTGTCGGGGAATCTCGAGGAGAATGAGAGGTTTGCTGGTGCAGCGCAGCGAGCTCGGGGAGCTGGAAGATTTCCTTAAAAAGGCACAGCCCTGGCTGGGTGAGCAGCGAGCGCTTGGCAGCTGCGGGGCCGGGCTGACCTTCCTGGGGAGAACTGCTGCCCTGCATCCTTCCCTGCAGGCTGAGCTGCTCACAGCTCACCTCGTTGTCTCGTCCTCGTGGCTGTAAAACATTGAGAACGCAGAGGGAAGGTGGTGCAGCAGGGAGGGGGCTTGTGGCCACACACAAAGTGTTTCCTAACAGCACAAGGCCAGGGGAACGGCTGTTTATGAGGGTGGATGGTGACAGGACAAGGGGGAATGGTTTTAAACTGAGACAGGGGAGGTTTAGGTTGGATCTTAGGAGGAAGTTTTTCACTCAGAGGGTGGTGACGCACTGGAACAGGTTGCCCAAGGAGGCTGTGGATGCCCCATCCCTGCAGGCATTCAAGGCCAGGCTGGATGTGGCTCTGGGCAGCCTGGGCTGGTGGTTGGCGACCCTGCACATAGCAGGGGGTTGGAACGAGATGAGCACTGTGGTCCTTTTCAACCCAGGCCATTCTGTGATTCTAGATATGAGTCTGTGAAGCACTGAGTTGCCAATTTTGCTACGGGAGTGTGGGATTGCATGTAATTGGTGCATAGGAACACTGTGTTGGAGGGTGGATCTGTGCTTTGATGGTTATTGCTCTGCATGGCATAAGCCAGAGCTGTTGTCATAGGCCACCTAAACTTGAGCATCCAGGTGGACAAGGAAAGTCTGCTGTTCCTGCGGAGGTTCCTGTTCTCAGCACATCTGCAGAGCAGCAGCTCCTTTGAGAAGGCAGTGTCCTGGAGGTGTTCATGCAGTGCTCTGGTAACGTTGCTCTCCTCTTGCCTTGCAGGTTGCTGGTACCTGAGCAGCCCGCGCCATGCGTGAGTACAAGCTAGTGGTCCTTGGCTCCGGAGGTGTGGGCAAGTCTGCCTTGGTGAGTGGCTGGGAACGGTTCTGGCACTGCTCACTGAGTGTGCTGGGGTGTTTGTGCTGGGGTGTTTGTGCTCTTAGTGACACCCAGGTTGCCTTTGTTACGCTGTGAAGGATCTGTGAATTTGTCTTTTTTGTTTTCCTGAGAAGAAAGAAGTGATAAATCACTGCTGGAATAGTCAGCCTTTCATGCTTGCTTCCTGCAGATGTGTAGCTCTGTGGATACACAGCACCCAGCCCCTGCTGCACTGATGGCACTTTGCACTCCTTAAGTGCTCCTGTTGTTCCTCCTAAGAGGTTTACATAGCGGAGTTGATAGTAAAGCTTAGTAAGACAGATTTCTGTCACCTGTTTATCACAGATCAGCCAAGCAGCTCACCCCAGCCAGGATGGCAAAGAAGTGGTCGAGTGTGAGGTTATCTGGGAGGGAAGCACGCCCTGCTCCTTGTCACTGAGGGTGACAGCAGCTGACTCACAGCAGAGAGCCCTGCTCCTTCCCAGACTCCTGCTGGAATGGACTGCTCTGGGCTGTCAGATCACCCGCAGAATCCAGAAGGATGGAGGGAAAGGTTCCTCAATTATGACTCGAATTTGACGTACTCTTTCAGAGATCCCATCCTAATCCTTGCAAGATGGGAGGAATAAAAGCTTTTGATACACTCTGTTCTTCCACAGCACCTTAAGCAAACTGAAATCCTGCACAAACTCCAGTGCCTTCCAGGGGACCAGGAAAACTGGGGAGCAATGGGAGTCAGAGTGCAGCACGTACAGAGCCTGAGTGTCCAGGGATGGGTCACATCCAAGTGGCAGCACGAGAGGAAACGTTTAGGGCAGATTTGCTCTGAATAATCACGTAGGGAAGAAATACTACCCCTCCCACATGAGCGATGTCTCCTGTTGTGATTTAATACGAACTGAGTGTCTGGAGAGTCACTGGGTTGAACTGTGTGCTCTGAGTGCAATCCTGAGTACCTCAGCTGTGACTCTGACTTAATTGAGACCTGGGATTTCCACAGCAAACACAATGCCAGTTCCTCTGATCAGATTTCCCATATTTGGTGCTTTTTATTCTTCTGAAGTCACAGGCATGTTGTCGTGATCGATCTGTTCAGGCTGTATTAACCCTTTGCGAGACTGATCAATTACCTGATCAGGGCCAAGAACTGCATAAGACACCAATATGATGTGCAGAAAAATGGCGTTTAATCACACGTGGCATTCATTTAAATACTTTCTTGCTGTACTTCGTCTACACCCCTGAAGGTGTATTGTCCAATTACAGAGCCGGGGGGGCACCATCCCGTGACATCCCGTAGCCTCGCTGTCGCCTAATACAACATTTCCCTCTCCCCCAAGCTCAATAAAGCATTGTCCCGTTACAGCGCGAATGCAATTTTACACACATCTAAATCTATCTATCTAAACCCTATATTAGTTACAATATTTCGTGAATTCTATGATACCCTAAATGTCTATCAAAAGCAGTGTATATCGTGCATTGCAAACAATTCTACAATTCTACAAATATCTTATAGAGCATGGAAGGCAAGCCAAAAGCACACAAAGATTGCAAACCGTATTAAAGAAACTTAAGTAATTATTTTAGCCATGAGCCTATTCCCTCAAACAGTCCATCCAGCCACTTCTTAAAAGGATCAGTCTCTCTTCTCTTATCTTCTGCGTATGTTCTTGCATCCATCGCAGCCTCCTGTGTACAGATTCACTGTGGTCACTCAGGCTGAAGCAGCACATCCCTTTAACATCCTAACACCCATGGCCTTAAACTAACAAAAAAAATCTATAACGGCTTAAGTATTGCTAAATACGTTCAGTAACGCACAAAATACATAATATAAGGCAGATAAAGACTAAAAGTACCAAAACTATAGTTTTAAGTATCTGTGTGAACAGTGATGTAATTTCACTAAATAGTACCAGAAGCCAGTCACTGAATAGGACTCTTGGTCGTTTATGTTCCAGCTTCAGCTTTGGTTTTTCCAGCAGTGAATTCTGCAGAGAGAGTGTTGTTTTTGAGATCTGGCTTAACTTTTCGTGATGGGACCCATACAATTTTGCCTGTCTCTTCATGTTTCACTGCGGCGTATCCTCTTCCCCATACTAATATCCTCCAGCCTGTCTCCCATGTTCCAGCGTCCACTCTAACCTTAACCGGAGGACCCTCGCTTAAGATTTTGGGTTGCCAGTGTTTCTGCACGGGAGTTCGAATGCAATCTCCACATTCAAAATGATTCAAAGCGTACAGAGCTTTTGCTAGGATCTCCGCCTGTCTAGCCACAGGGATCCTGTCCCTGTGACCCTCTCCTTCCCCAAGGACGTGTATCTTGTCCTTAAGGAGGCGATTGGCACGCTCTATGATTGCTTGCCCCTGAGAGTTGCCTGGGCACCAAAATGAAGGCGTTTGGGGGATCTCATCTATTACCAAAAACGAGCCAGCAGTCCCAAAGTGGCTCAAGAAATGACAGATAGCACAGATTTGACTTGAAATTGTTGATAATTTATGTCTTTTCTCCCCACCTGATTGGTGCTGCTCCTTGTTGTGAAGTGTTTCCTGGTTGTTACCATCACACTCCGTTTGCTTACCTGGTTTTGTTCCCTCTCCTTTCTCCCCAGACTGTACAGTTTGTTCAGGGAATTTTTGTTGAAAAATATGACCCAACAATAGAAGATTCATACAGAAAGGTAAAGTAGTGGCGTTTCTGTTCCTTTCACATCTCACAGTGCTAGCTATGAAATGCTATGAAAGCCTATCAGACCGAGCCAGGTGTGCATCTGACAGCACCGTGGATCCCTAAAACTACAGATAGTTTCCTTTGGCTTTGCAGAGTACTTCACAAGCTTGAGGCTTCTGGCCAACCCAATGGCGTGAGCCACTGTGAGGCTGAATAATAAGGGAAGGGCCAGTGGTGCTGTTAATGTGGCTGTTCTTACTTCTGTTTAATAGGAGAACTTAACCTCTGTTGCTCACACAACTTTCAGCTCTCACTTTAGATCTCTGCTGGCTTTGTTGCCTTCTCTTAGAAATGGTGTTGTTCTGCTTGGTTTGAAGGCACGTACAAAGTCTGCAGCTGCTTTGCACACAGGGCTGAGCAGAAGTCCTTGTCAGGATCCCTGACCCTGCTGTTATGCAGCTCTATCAACAGTGCTGCTTTCTTCTCTGGGGTTGATGTCAAGGAACCCATTGTTTTGCAGATTAGCATAATTGTTGCCGTAATTAAAGACACCGAAACAGCAAACACAACTTGCAGCCTTCATGCCTGTGGTAATTAAGCATCCATTCTGAGTTCTGCTGTTAGATTTATTCCGCTTTCATAGAATTACCCACGGGGAATCAGAGACATTTCTTAGATGGTGGAAGGTTTATTACGCCTGGGTGTGAGCAGAGCCCTGAACTACAAGGGAGCTGCCCCAAGTGCCGGCTGGGGGTGTCACTGGGTGGTGCTGGGAGGGTGCCCTCTTAGCAGAGCTCTTTGCTGAGATTCCTCTCCCCTGCCTCGTTTCAGAGTCCGTAGTTTTAACTGTTTCTGTCTCTTCCCTTTTCCCCCAGCAAGTGGAAGTAGACTGTCAGCAGTGTATGCTTGAAATCCTGGATACAGCAGGGACAGTAAGTATAACCCCTTTATCTAACTGGCACTTTATTGGGAATGGAGCGAGGTGTAGAACTTAATAATCCCATTGAAGCAATAGAGCAAGTACAGCAGGGAAAATCAGTTTTGTTAAATAACCCAACAGTGGGTCACTGTATGGACATACATACTGATGTGTGATAGTTTTGTTTGTTAACGTTGCAAGTGGCCAAAACACACAGACAAAAAGATGAGGTCTTTGGGAGCAGGCTCTATAGAATCATAGAATGGCCTGGGTTGAAAAGGACCACAATGCTCATCCAGTTCCAACCCCCTGCTGTGTGCAGGGTCGCCAACCAGCAGACCAGGCTGCCCAGAGCCACATCCAGCCTGGCCTTGAATGCCTGCAGGGATGGGGCATCCACAGCCTCCTTGGGCAACCTGTTCCAGTGCGTCACCACCCTCTGAGTGAAAAACTTCCTCCTAATATCCAACCTAAACCTCCCCTGTCTCAATTTAAAACCATTCTGTGCCCTGCACTGTGCCACCTCCTCATCTCCATACAGCAGAGGCATTCCATCATAAACATCCATCAGCTGCATTAATGGCATTCCTCTTTCCTTGCTCACAGGAGCAATTTACAGCAATGAGGGATCTCTACATGAAGAACGGCCAAGGGTTTGCACTAGTATATTCAATAACAGCACAGTCCACGTTTAACGACCTACAGGACCTGCGGGAGCAGATCTTACGGGTGAAGGACACTGAGGATGTAAGTGAAATGTTTTGCATATGAATAGAATATCTTCGGAGTGAAGCAGGTGGAAATGTGGCCGTGAGCAAAGTGTCTTTCTAGGGATGCTCGTTGCTGCACAGCCGAGTTTTGTGTTGGAGTTCCCTCTGCAGTGTTTGTTGTTTTGTAGTGTTACACCTCGAGTTTGCTGGAAAGCTGACAGCCGGGATGGGAAGTGATAGCAAAATGGTGGGAGCCAATTGAAGAAACGACTTTTTTTCTTTCGTTTTAGCTCTTTTTTAGTATTGGCATTTTCCTCTTTCACTGTGCATTAGCAGGACTTTATTTCCTTCAAACGAAGGAGAAATCACTGTTAAAGTTGCCAGTAATAGTTCAATCTCTAAAATGCATTTATGGTGTTGTGCTGGGGGTGGTGCTTAGAATCATAGAATGGCCTGGGTTGAAAAGGACTGCAATGATCACCTTGTTTCAACCCCCCTGCTGTGTGCAGGGCTGCCAACCACCAGGCCAGGCTGCAGAGCCACATCCAGCCTACTTGTTGAACCCAAGGCTCAGGACCTCTTCAACTTTCATGCAACCTTCTGTTCAGTTTTGGCTTCCTGTTTTAAGTTTCAGAACACATCTTTTAACATCCCAGCACTTGAACCATTAACCTGAGTTTAAAATCCAGTCTTTACATGACGTAGGAAGTGATAGAGCAAGTTGTTCTACTTCCATTTTCTGCTCCATGATGATTACTGCCTCTTGAAATAGCCTTATAAAAGGTTTGGAATCTTTCAGATCTGTCCCATTAATCAACTAAGTAACACTTTTTTCCTATTGTTTCTCATTTTCATTTCCTCCTTTTATTTGCTGAACGTGTTCAGAGCACGTCTTAAAGTTTTGGAGATCTCTGAAGCGTCTGGAAGGCTGCAAGGGAGGGAATTGGGCTGATATGGTTGTAAATCACAGAATCACAGAATGGTTTGGGTTGGAAGGGACCTGTAAGGTCATGCAGTCCCAACCCCCTGCCACAGGCAGGGACACTTCCACCAGCCCAGGTTGCTCCAGCCTGGCCTTAATGTGAAATGAGCTTCTGAGGGGGTTTTGTGCCTTCAGCTTTCTGATATAAGAAGTAAAATTTACTTCTTAAAAATAAAACTGCCATCATTTTCTGATCAGCGTGGCTGTTTTAAACACAAAAATTAATCTTGAGTGCAGCTGAATGGGAGGGAGACGGCAAATGCTTTCAAGTGGATTAGAAAACATCCAGTGCGTTGGAAGTTATCAAAGGAAGAGGCTGGTGATTTATTTCCCGGCTGGAGAGCACTCATTGCTGCTCAAGGAATGAAATGCTCCAGGAAATGGAACGAGGCTCACACCCACCAGCAGCACTTGTTTGGGGTTTTCTTTCTGCGTGTGCATAGCAAAGGGAATCAGGATGCAGAGGTGCACCCGGCTGCTGCAGGAGAGGGGCTGATGGCCACCGCTGTGCTCTGGAGCAAATGACTTCTTGTGTCTGAGTCATGGATGTAGGCTGGATGTGTTGAAAATGCACCAAATGCTTATCCTAACGTGGCACGAGATTATTTATTGGAAGTGATGTCCTTGTGGGAGCTGAGCTGCCAGCTGCTCATTAGTTAGAAACTTGAGTTGTTATCAGCGGGTCAATATGAATGATGGTTTCAGTGCTATTTGTAATGAATGTCCTTTTCTCTGTGCATAAAATACGTCAGCAATGCAATATGCATTGTGATGGGTTGGGCAGATGGCCACGTGCTGGGGCTGTGGGAATACATAGCTGCATTTCAGGGACAGCACTGCTTGGGCAGTCCCTGTGGTGTGGTGTTGCTTGACACACCTCGTCCTCTTGCTTGTCCCTTCTGCAGGTTCCAATGATTCTGGTTGGCAATAAATGTGACCTGGAGGAAGAACGCGTCGTCGGCAAAGAACAGGGTCAGAACTTAGCAAGACAGTGGTGTAACTGTGCCTTTCTAGAATCGTCTGCAAAGTCTAAAATCAATGTTAATGAGGTAAGTGTGAGCTGCTCCTTGTCCTTGTTACTTCTACATGAATGCCATGTAGAGTAGAATCACAGAATTGCTCAGGTTGGAAAAGACCTCAAAGATCATCGAGTCCAACCACGACCTGACCATACTACCCTAACTCTAACAGCAGCTAAATCATGGCCCTGAGCACCACGTCCTGATGGATTTTAAACACATCCAGGGATGATGACTCAACCACCTCCCTGGGCAGCCCATTCCAGTGCTTAACAATCCTTTCTGTAAAGAAGTGTTTCCTGATATCCAACCTAAACCTCCCCTGGTGCAACTTGAGGCCATTTCCCCTCATCCTGTCACCTGTCACCAGTGAGAAGAGCCCAGCCCCGCTCTGCTGCCATCACCTTTCAGGTACTGGGAGAGAGCAATCAGGTCTCCCCTCAGCCTCCTTTTCCCCAGACCAAACAGCCCCAGTTCCTTCAGTCTCTCCTCATAGGCCGTATTTTCGAAGCCCTTCCCCAGCCTTGTTGCCCTTCTCTGGACCTGCTCCAGCACCTCCATGTCCCTTCTGTATTGAGGTGCCCAAAACTGAACACAGTAGCATGCAGTGCTGCTTATATTTCCCTATCAGAAAGATTTAGGGCCGTTCTGAAATCTCAGCCTAGGAAGAGCTTGGACAAGTCTGCAGCAGGAGATGAAATCTCTTCAGCTACTGTTTCCTCTCTGCTTTAAAGAAATCTGCTCCTTTTTGTCTGTAAAGAGTGGGTGACACCTCCACATAAGTGCTTTCTGTGGCCTGTGTCAGAGGGCATGGGTAGCAGAGGGTCCTGAGTGAGCTGGATGACTCTTAGATAAACTTCTATACGTTTTTAAGATAACAAGTGCTGCTATTCTGAATGTGGATATGCCCCACTGTATCACTTGTCGTGTTGCATAGTGTTGGCTCTTGGTTTTGAAAGTATTTGCTTTTCACATTCCTGCTACATCTGGCTGCTCAAGCAGACATCCCATCACAGCCCTCCTCTGGTAAGCCACTAATTTACTGAGACCATTTCCAAACATTGATCTGTCTGCACAATTCTGTGTTTAAATGAGAAGCAGCTCTGCACGTCGGTGTGCCCGGCATCGCGTGGCTCTTGCCATCCAGCACTGAGGGTTTATTCTCTGCCGTGAGCTATCTGACAGGGCTGGGGGCCAGCTTTCCACTCACAAATGCTAAGGTGACCATTGAGCAGAGCAGCTTTGGTGCCAGGAGATAACTGGGACCGTTTAGGAGCCTGAGATAAGGAGAAGCAGTGGGTTTTGGCCCAGACCCAGCATCCTTCTGGCAGCCAGTGTGCCATGCCCAGTGCTGCAGGGAGGGCCAGGAGCTCCTGCTGCTGGGATGGGGCTGCGGGAACCTCATCTGCCAGCAAAGAGATGTTGGGTCCTTTGCCTTGTGTTGCTCCAGCACATGGCGGTTCCCTTTGTACAGCCTCAGCTCTTGTTTGTAAAGGCTTAAAGATGGAAAGCTGTTCTGCATCAGAATAGAAAATGCCTCTTACTGGTTGGTTTCTCCTCCAGAAACCTTTCCTTTATATGTCATCTGTACACTTCGTAGCATCTGGATGTGAACTGCTCCTGTTACCCAGACCTGGCAGTGGGAAGCTTAGCAAAGGAGGTGCAGGAGCAGCTCAGGGGCTCTTCAGATATTTTACACCAGAGCCCAATGAAGGCAGCATGGGTTCATTATGTTTGGAGCTATTGAACCGGGCACTTGTGCTTTCATGCACATACAAGGCAGAAAATCTGAAATACCCAGGCATTGAGATCTGTTACAACCAACCTGCTTCTGTGTCTTCTGGATTTCCTTGGAATCGCCCAGAATTTGTGAGCAATCAGCAGCTCCAGGAAGGAAGAATGAGGAGAAGGGTGGGGCTCCAAGGAGGTGGAACTGGAGGTGGTTCTGCTCAGTGCTGTGACCCAACTCCAAGCAAGCTTGCAAAGCTCATTTTGCTAGGAGTGGGTTATCAATGGGAGAGCAAATCACAGCAAAAAAGCGTTCCCAAGAAACGTGTTGTGAAGCAAAAAGAGGTGGCTGTGATCATCCCCTTCTGGAAGAGCCTCCTTCAGAGCAGATGACTTGTTGTTCCTTGCCGATACTATTAATAAATTCAGATGGATCAGCACCAAAGGCACGTGAGGTCAGCAGTGAGATCAGCTCCGGTCTGAAAGGCCGTGAGGGAAACCAAGAACGCATCCTACACAGCGGGGAGCGAAGCCAGGGCCCAGGAGGGGCTCCTTTATTTTCTGCACGTGGATGGGAGCTCTGTGCACTCTTGTTTAATAAGCAGTTGCTTGAGGAGTATGTGCAGGTAAATGGAAGCAGATTGATTGGATTTATGAGACTGCAGACGCCGGGGAGGAGTTTCATCCTGCCAACCTGCCTGATTTTTTTTGACACCTGTGTTTGTTATCTTGGTACTCAGCTGGTGTTTTTCCTTTGCAGATCTTTTATGACCTGGTCAGACAGATAAATAGGAAAACACCAGTGGAAAAGAAGAAGCCTAAAAAGAAATCATGCCTGCTGCTTTAGACTCCCGTGGCGCAGCAGCTCTGAGCCAGGTAAGCCACACCTCGCATGCAGTCTGGGTGTAAATGCACACCTGAGCTGCTCCCAGCAGGGCTCATTCCCTTTCCCTCAACTCCTCTGCCTTCTATCTGCTCCAAAATACACAGTTCTTGCTGGTCTGCTGCCCGCGTTGGCCTTTTCTGACTGAGAGCCATTTCCACTGCTGGACCTGGCAGAGAAATACCAGCCTTCCTCCTTTTGCTTGGGCTGCGGTTTGTGACACAGCAGGAACTGGTGGGGATGGGTGCAGTGTTCCTGCTTGCTCTCTTGGGCTCTCCCCTGTGACTGTGCTTGGAGCCATCCTGGGTCAGCTGTGCTTCCTCCTGAAGCCCAGTGGCAGTTGGGTGACTCGCCGTGCTGTCACAGCCCCGGCTGATAAGAGGACAATTGCAAATGGGTTTGGGTGGGACGTGGATTTCAATGGCTGCCCACCAGGAGCACAACACAAAACAAAACACCACCGAAGGTTGGACCTAGGCTATAAATAATCTTCCTGTGTACCTTGGCAGGGCACTCAGCGTGCTGACAGCTGCTCTGTCGCACTGCTGGAAGAAAGCAGCCTCTCTGCAGCTGCAGGTTCAGGCCGTGAGCAGCAGGGTGCCCTTCCCTACAGCATTTGAAACCCGTTCTTTTTCTCTTCCTAGATTGCAGGAATGAAGAACTGTTGCCTAAATGGAAAGTGCCAGCCTTCCCAACGTCACCACCTTACAGAAATTAGTGACATATCTGAAGGAGCTTCTCCTGTTTTTGTATACGACGAGAGGAATTTAGATCTTAAAATGGTTTGCACACAGTCCCTGGAAAAAGAAATTGCTCTGTGTATCTCTCTTGGAAATTGAAGACAATAGCATTTCTCCTTTGCAATAGCAGTTAACAGATGTGAAAAATAAATATAATTGACTCTAGAGGATGATTATACAAAGGAGCGTGGATGCATTTCAAATGTTAGACGTCGCTACTCTAATTAAGGTTTCATATTGACCCTTGTATCGTAATTTCTCCCCGTCGAGCACTAAAAATGTTCCACCATTATATTTTGTATCTGTAACTATAGATATATATTATCTGAAATTCCCCTTTGAACTCCCTGCAGCCAATAACTTTTTTGAGTCGTTGACTTCATTTTATATTTAAGAGTTACAGAATATCATTATTTTCATTCTGCCATTATATTCTAATTAAAAATGTGCATAAAGCTTTGGAAAAATGGGTCTTTTATAGGAAAACAAAAACCTGGGATAACTGATTTCTATGGCTTTAAAAGCAAATATATATAATATACTAAACCAACTCTAATATTGCTTCTTGTGTTTTACTGTCACAGATTAAATTACAGCTTTTATGAATGATTAAATTTTAGTACATTTTCATTTTGTTTCTGTCTTTCTGTTGGTTCGTGGTGTGCTTTCATTGGGGACCAGGGCTGAGGAATCCCTGTGGATGAGTTTTGCTCAGTCTGACCCTGCTGCAGCTGTGCAGTTAAGCACAGATCCCACTTTCTCGATGCAGCCCAGCCAGACTGGATGGAGACGTAGGGTGGCAACGTCAGGCCGTCTGCCTGCATTGCAGCTACCGGGGCAAATTGGGAACCAAGCTGCAGCCCCCCGCGCTTCCTTTTTCAGGAGGAGCCGAAGCGTGGTGTTTGCAGGCCGGTTATTTTACTAAATGTGCAGATATTTTAGTAAGAAAGTAATTTTGAGGTACGTGCGGGTTGCTGCGCGATGGAGACCCGCCCTCCGCCCGCCGTTGCCGCGCGCTGCCGCCAGGGGGCGCTGTCCGCCCGCAGCCGCCGCTTCCTTCGGTGTCTCCCCGTTCCTTTGGGGTCCCCCCCGGTTCCTTTGGGGTCCCCTGGTTCCTGGTGCTCTCCCTTGCTTCCTTTGCGGTCCCTGAATTGTGGTGGTTTCCCCAGTCCCTTTGGGATCCCTGGTTGCCTGTGAGTCCTCCAGTTCCTTTGGCATCCCTGGTTCCCTGTGGTTCCCCCGCAGTTCCTCTTGGGTCCCCCTGGTTCCTTTGGGATCTCCCGGTTCCTTTGAGGCTCCTGGTGCTCCCACGGTTCCTTTGGGGTCTCTGAATTGCGGTGGGGTCTCCAAGTTCCTTTTGGGTCCCCTGGTTCCCAGTGGATCCCCCCAGTTTCTTTGGGATCTTAGGGTCCCCCGTGTTCCTTTGGTGTCCCTGAATTGTGGTGGGTTCCCTGGTTTCTTTGGGGTACCCCCTGGTTCCTTTGGGGCCTGCGGTTCCCTGTAGGTCCCTGGTTCCTTCTGGGTCCCTCTGGTTCCTTTGGGATCCCACGTTTCTTTGGGGTCCCCCGGTTCCTTTGGAGTCCCTGGTTCCTGGTGGGTCCCTTCAGTTCCTTTGGAGTCTCCCGGTTCCTTTGGGGTTCCCTGATCAGTTCCCACTTGCAGCCCCCACACCCGGAGCTGTTGGTGCATGTGTTGGCTCTCCTGCATGCAGCACAACAGCCCCATTTCTGCTCTCTGGCGAACGCTGCGTAGTTTTCATTTCCAAATAGGATGTGCCCCAAAGCATTCGGTGTTTAATGCTTTGTGGGGTTAAAGATGTGCTTACTGAAGAGTGTCCTAAAGAGAAGTGGAAAAGAAAATCTTCCCAGAGTGCCCTCACGTGCTTCTGCTTCACCCAACAAAGCCGAGTAATGCTCAGCTCCAAGGAGAGCATTTACAACTGCAGTGGAGCCGCACAGCCCTGAAGTCACCCCGCCTGTGCTGCTGCTGCTCTGCACTGAGCACAGACCCAGCCAAAGCGAATCACGGCTGTCTGTACCAATTCACTGCTCTTTAAACTCCCATCCGCGCGCATTTATCTCATTCTCTGCTCTCTAAAGGTTATTTTGGGTGGCGTTTCCCACTGTGGGTTGGTCAGAGTGGCTGCGGGGGCACCGCACGGATGCGCACGAGCTCCCATAGCCGGCAGCAGGATGAGAAACTTAATTAATGTGAAGTTCGGAGCTGACCTTTGCAAAAATCATTAAAACTAATGAGTGTTTTTATCTGTTTTGCCAGGACTTGACTCCAAGGAAATGAAATTAATTCCTATTGTGGAACATTCGGTGAAGAGCCGGGCTTTCATTTTTTATTTGGTGTGTGAGGACAGGCTGTTCTCGTGGCTCTCTCAGGGCTTTGGATGCGGCCGTGCAGACCAGAGCCCCGCATTGCTGCACCTCATTGCAGCGACATCAGCCCCGTCCATCCCATCCCAGTGCTGTCCCCGTGGCCCCGTCTGCACCCCCAGCCCCTGTGCATGGGGCGGGACCCCCACGCAGCTGTGGAAGCAGCTGTGCCATCTCACGGGGCTTTGCGCTCGCTCAGAGCGACTCGTGGGAACGTGTGCTCCAGGCAAGGGCTGTGAGCAGAGCTTGGGGGGGCCGCGTGGGGTCCCTGGGGCACACACTGCCCGCTCCCAGTGCTTTCCCACGCTGCTCCCCCTGCAATGAGGCAGCTGTGTGCGGGAGGATGAGGACGTGCCTGGCCCTGTCCCAGCAGCTGGGATGCAGGGATGGGAGAGCTCTGCGTCCTTCACTGGCGCTGTGCAGGGCTGTGCTCAGCAGAGCATCCCCTGAATTCATCCCCAGGGCCGGTGGAGCTGATGGCTGCCCCCTCCCCGAGCTCACGTGGAGCAGCTCTGCTTCTTCCCATGTTATCCAGAAGAGCCCCAGACCGCTCACAGTGACCCCATGGGCGTGATGGATGCTGAAACAGACTGAGGGCGAGTGCTGGGACCTGGTGCATGAAAATGCCCAGCAGTGAAAGCAGCACTCATCCAGGCTCAGTGCCTCCGGGGTTTCTGGGAGCTGGGTTTGAGTCAGTCCCCGGTGCAGGCCGCCAGCAGAGCTTTGTGGTGGCTCAGCAGCGATCACCTGCAAACCCACCTCCCTGCCAGTGCACGGGGCAGCACCAGGAACAGCCTAATTAGCGGCCAGGCTGGGGCTAATGAGCCATGCTGCAAGTTGTGCTGCTGTGGCTGCCCCTGGCCAGGCTCCTGCCTTCAGCTCAGCTCAGTGCTGCGCAGGAAGCAGCATTTGTGCATCAGCAGACACAGAGCATGGAATGATGTCCCCATATCTGCAGGGTCCCGCAGCCTCTGTCCTGACCCAAAGGGCTGTGCTCCAGGAAAGCAGCAGCCGAGGAGGAGGCAATGATTTGTCAGAGGTTTGGAGCTGCAGTTACAGCCCAGTGCCCCGAGTGCTGCTGCCTCAGCCACAGCAGCTCCCAGCACAGTGCTGTGTTTGCACACCAATGACATTTTCTTTGGGTGGTACCAACATTCAAGGCCAAAAGCTGCTCCTTTAATCACGGGGCAAACAAGGAGCCCGTTGTGCTGGGGGTGCTCTGGCCCCATGCAGTGGGGCAGCAGCAGCTGTGGGCTGTGGATCGAAGCACAAAGGAGAAATTCACGCGGCCAAGCACACTGCACGCGTTATGGGGCAGCTCCGGGCTGCTCCCCAACAAAGTGCTGCCTTCAGCCCCTTCAAGAGGGGAGGAGGATGCACAGGGGAGCGTTCCTGGATCTCCTGGCAGGAAAAGCAGCTGGGAGAGCTGTGCAGCACAGGGCTGAGCTCAGCCCTTCCCAAGGAGCATCCTGTGCTGAAAGGACCGGCGCTGCTTTGCAGCCAGAAAGATGTGAACTCAGGATCAGGATGGCCACACGAAGCACTGGGAGCCTCAGCCATGCTCCTTTCAGCAGTATGGAAGTCAGCAATCATTTTGCTCTTTGCTCTGAGTGCCTTCCAGGGAAATCAGGTTCCCTGTAACCCGTTTGGAGTGATGATGGCACAGCTGAGTGACAGCAGCCCCGCTGCCCTTCCTGCCCATGTGGGCACAAATTGTCACACAAATCAGCTCCGCCTTTATGCAGCCTTTCCTATGCCCAGTGTGTGTGGATGTAACATTTGGAGGGCCACAGACTCCCTCCATCACACTACGTTTCTTCATTTCACTTCAGGAATGGGCAGTGCCACTGCTGTGTCAGTGCAGCTTCTCAGGGCAGAGCTCACTGGGTCTGAAGCACCGCATGCTGAGAGCTGTGGCTGTGCAGGAGCCCCTGCGGGCCACTCCTGTGTGATAGATGCTGCTGGAAACGAGGGAGACCCAACGCTGGCACCTTACACACAGTCACCATTGATCTGCAGGACACCAAAAGGCTCAGTGTAATGATGGGGGGGGCAGAGATGGGGCAGAGCTGCTGCACTGCTGGGTGCAGGGAGGGCCCTTCTGCAGCAGCGCCCACAACCTCGGCCCTCTGCTGAAACAGTCACACGTGGGGCTGAGAAGACACCCTGTTCACCCCCCCAAGCCCCCACACTGCTGGCAACAGGCCTGCAGCTCCCAGCCCCACTCAGTGCCATACAGGGGGGTGCAGCTGAGTGCTCTCCCCTGGACAACTCCAACTGCTGCTGCGCTGAGCTGAGCTGCACCTCCCTGATGGGATGGATGCAGGGCTGCTGCTTCCTCACCTCCCTGCTGCTCCACTTCCTCTTCCTTCACGTCCCTCCCAGTGTTTGTTCACTGCTCTCACTGCAGATGCTCTGTGGAAAGCAGAAGAAATGGGGGGTGGGGGTTATTTTTAGAAGCTGCAAAAGGAATTCAACCCAAGGCAAATGCAATTACTTCAGGTTGCAAGCAGGCTTCTGAGCAGCGAGAATTATCTTTTAAATAGCAACTGGCCTAAAATCAATGCCATGAAGCCATCGTGCAATGAGAGCATCACTTAACCGTTTGAGAACACTTACAGGAGCCAAATGGGGTGGGGGGAGGATGGACAGTGCTGGCTGCTGCAGACACCCCGATGGCAGCCCATGGTTGCTGTGTCCCACCCCAGGAGCTGTGCATCCACTGCTGCCCCGGGCAGAGCCCCATGCTGCTCTCAGCCTGCATGCTGTGCTGCCTCCAGGGCACATTTCTGCTGCAGGGCTCTCCCTGATGCTATTCCTGGACCGCTTTTAGGGCCCTCGTGGCCCAGAGCTGCTGCTGGGCTGTTCCGGAGTGGGGATGGAGGAGGGGTGGGAGGGTTCCTTCTTCTAAGCTTTCACTCTGCAATTGCACCGAATGAGAGACTGAGCTCCATCTCTGCTCCTCTGCTCTGCCCCAGCGAGCACAAAGAGGAGAGAAGGACTGGAGGAGGTGATTAAAACAATGACTAAAATGGCACAGAGGTCCACAGAATGGTGTTCCCCCGACACATTCACCCCCAACGAGTGCCACACTGCCCGCGCATGGCAGCCGCCCAGACTTGCTTAATCATCCCATTGTTTCTTTATAACATTAATTAAACATTCCTCCGGGATTGTTGGAACCTAATTAAATCAGGATCTTACCAAAGTGGGTGAAGAATCCAAACAAGTGTGGGCTGGGGTTGCACGGCCCGATTTTACTCAACTGCTTGTGGTCATCTTCAACAAAACCACACATGGGTGGAGGGGTGGGGAGGCCTGAAGTTATTTCCATGACAGCAGAGCTGGGGTCGGCTGAATTAATGGTGCTCTGGGCCTGGGGCTGCTGTGTGCCATGGAGCCCCGGGCTGGGGGACGGCTGGAGGGGCACAGAGCTTCCATCCATGGCAGGAAGAGTTGGGCACATTGTTCCCAGCTGAGATCTGCGCACCCTGCAGCGATGGACTGCGAATTACTTCCCAAATTATGTGAGTAATTACAATCAATGAGAGGGTATCCTGTTAAATAACGCAATTAGGTGAGCGCGGCGAGATGAGCGCAGTAGTGTTGGTGTTCTCCTGCCTGCAGGCAGCTTTAACCCTTTCCTCACTGTCTGTGCCCAAGGAGGGGTGGGGGCACCGTGTGGGGCAGCTCTGCTCCCAGGGTGTGGGATTCCATAGGGTCAGCACTGGGGATCCCATAGGGAAGCACAGTTTGACCATCAGCTGCCTGCACTGTGCTGACCTGGGGATTTACCCATCATGTCCACATTCCATAGCACTGCAGAGAGGGCGGTGCTGGAAACTCTTCACTGCTTCCCTGCCCGCTGCTGCAGCCCCTTCTCTCCATCCCCTTCCCCAGGGCTGGGGCTGTCTCAGTGCAGAGCTCCTCACCTCCACCTTGGGAGCCACTGGGACAGCCAATTAGTGGGTGCGCCAGGATTAATTAGTGTAGGCATAACAGTTTGGAACCAGAGGGCTCAGTAAACGCACATCTTCAATTCCAAAGCCACTGTAGCTTTACTTTGCTCTCTTAATTTCAGAGGGAGATAGACGGCATAGGATGCTGAGTGCTAAGAGTCTGTTTTGTCCCAATCCTGCTTGTTTCAGGGCAGGGACCGAATCCTCAGCCCATTAGGAGGTACACAAAGATCTTTGCTCCTACATGGCTGCTCTGAACTCCAGGGGGCTCTGGGAAGGTGCAGGCATCTGGCCAGACAGCTCTCACTGCAGGGCTGGGATCCACATTATCATTTTACAGTATCATGTCCATGACTTTGCTCTCTCCCAAAGGAAGCACAGAGAAGTCCTGAAGTCGGTGCTTATTTTTCCAGCTGCAGCACGCGGGGAGATGCGAGTTCTGTTTTTATTTTAAGCTTGTTTGTGATTTTCCGAGGTAGCGAATTGTTGCAAAGACGCGTCACATCAAATTACAGTTGTCACATTAAATCATAGGATGGCAAAAAAAGAACCTGAGCCCCTGCTGGGAACATAATCCCCTCCGGTAGAGATACAGGGAGGCGTACCTTTGACATGCTGCAGCAGTGACAGGTTGGTCCGGGGAGACCGAAGCGTGGACAGCAGGGGCAGAGCAGCCGCTCAGCAGCAGCGCATGGCACAGGAGCAGCAGTCCCAGCCAGGGCCTGGCAGCAGTTGGCTTCTGCACTGCAAGCCCTCAGCTCTGAGCTGCGTGCTGGCTGCTCATCTGGGAGGTCACTCCGGCTGTGGGTTGGGGGGTGATGGCCTTCCCCACAAGCTTGAGTTGTTTTGGAGCAGCAGCAGCTGAGCGAAGGGAAATAGAGGGGTGTGCACAACAAAGCATGGTGCTGCTTCTGAGAAGCTCTGCTACCTGCCCAGCAGCAGCACTGGTATCTGGGCAATGTTAAGGGACGGGCTGAGCAGCAAGCACAAAGGTCCTCTCCTGAATTCTTTTTGGGCCAGAAGACCTGGTGGGCTCGATCCAGGGAGCAGAAAACTTGGTACCAAGTGGCCCCGACTCATTTCCACACATTAACATGCGTGCATTCAGCTCAGGCAGCTGCATGCATAAACGCCTGGCGAGCTGCCTCCGGGTGCAACCTCTCTGTAATCGGGCTGGAACGGAATGAAAAGAGGAGGACGGGGAGGGCCGGCGCAGGCAGCGGGGAGAGCTGCAGCTGCACAGCACCACTGCCATCACCGCAGCCAACGCTGCTGTCACTGCGCTGGGGGTGACCTGGGACCTCGATTCTGCCTTCAGACCAGGCTGCTGCAACGTCCTCTGCCTGGAGCAGATGTGAAAGCGTTCTGCAGTGCTCCTCCTCAGACACACAGGCAGCGCTCCGCACCTTCAGTCCCAGCAGGTTGCTATAGGCCACAGACGACAGAAATCATACTGCTGTGGGATGGAGCGGCCCTTTGGCTGTCCGGGAGGGAGGAAGGAAGGCACTGCTGTGCTGTGCACTGCCAAGCTCCCTCCCAGCACTCCCCTCTCCACACATCCTCCAGGGCCCCAGCTCCAGCTTTCACCTGTCACAGGCACAGCAAAGGGACTAATTAAAACTGACAGCACGTCACGTTCGTTAGCTCTGGGTTCCAAATGTCACACTGCCAGCACCTACCTGGCAGTACAAGCGCAGGGAGGCCTGTGGGAGGGCCCATCTCACATGGTCGCTCTGGCTGCTAATGGGACCAGCGTCCACGTTGGGGTCTGGCACTCACAGCACTGGAAGTTGTGGTTCCGAGCTGCCCTTCAGCCTCTGCCCGCTCCAGCTGCTCTTCTGCCTGGGGATTGATTTCTCCCTTCTGCTCTCCTGCTCGGTGAAGGCCAAGAAACCCGAGCCAGCTCGGAGCTGTGCTCAGCACAGAACTGCTCCTTCCAGGAGCACAGACACCTCACTGCAGGCTGCAAGCTCACAGCTGGGCAGAGAACCACAAAGGCTGCAGGAAGGGACAGGGGCGGGCAGCGGGGCCATCCCCAGGTTAATCCAAGGGCAAAGCCCCATCCCCTGCAGCTGAGCAGGGATGGCACAGCTCCCAGCTGAGGGAAATTGGTGCCAGAAAGTGGTTTGTATGTGTTCTGTGAGACCAGCGCAGGCTGCCCGCCAGCTGGAGAGGGCTCCAGTACTTGATTAGAAATGCCACGTGGGTACAATAAACAAAAGGGAAGATAAACATACCCTCATCTGCAGAGACACGGGTGTTAAAGCGTGGTTCAGTTCTTGGGAGCTCTGCTTAAAGGGGGAGAAGGGATTCTGCTGATGATCAGTAACCCAATGAAGGTGGTGGGGAATGGGTTGGAGTGAACAGAGCAGCACTGGGCTGTGAAGGATACGGATATGACAACTGCTTTCTTTCCTCGTACCTGAATCAGTATGAGGGGAACTGAGGGGAAATTGTTACATTTGCTCTGTGTGCACTCAGGAGCCTTTCTGGTTAGTGGGGCACAGCAGTGCAGCAGTGGGACCACCGGGAGCAGTGGGGGGAGCGAGAAGGCAATGCCTGTGTTTGCCTTCCTCTTGCCCAGCATCAGCCCACCCCGTTGTCAGACAACAAGCTGTGAAATGCTTTTGAAAACAGAGGCTTTTTAATTACAGGCACATTTGTGAGCCTTCTGGAGGCCATCTGACTGCGGGAAGCACGCTGCGAGCATCGGTGCTGCCTGGGATGGGAGAGCATGGAGGCAGAGCGAGGAGCAGCCCTGGGAATCAGGGCACCAGATGGGAGAGCCCACAGATCTTCACATAGCGATCTGGGACAGACACAGCACTGCCCCAGGCCCGTGGCACAGACAGCAATGGGCAGTGCTGGGCAGTGCTGGGAGTTGCTGGGCAGCAGTGGGCATCAATGGGCAGTGATGAGCAGCAATGGGCAGCGATGGGCAGTGCTGGGAGTTGCTGGGCATCAGTGGGAGTCACTGAGCATCAGATATGGGCAGTGATGGGCAGCACTGGGCATCAGTGGGCATCTATGGGCAGTGCTGGGTAGTGCCAGACATCAATGGGCAGCAATGGGAAGTGATGGGCACTGCTGGGTAGTGATGGGCATCAATGGGAGTCAGTGGGCAGCAATGGGCAGCACTGGGCATCAAGAGGCAGTGCTGGGTAGTGCTGGGCAGCAATGGGCATTAATGGGCAGTAATGGACAGAGCTGGGCAGCAATGGGCACCGAAGGGCATTGCTGGGCAGTGCTGGGCAGCAGTGGGCACCAATGGGCAGTGCTGAGCAGTGCTGGGCTGTGCTGGGCATTAATGGGAGTCTGTGGGCATCAGTGGGCAGCGCTGGGCAGTGCTGGGCATTAGTGGGCAGTGCTGGGCATCAATGGACATCAATGGGCAGTGCTGGGCAGTGCTAGGCATTAACTGGCAGTGCTGGGCATCAATGGACATCAATGGGCAGTGCTGGGCAGTGCTGGGCATTAACTGGCAGTGCTGGGCATCAATGGACATCAATGGGCAGTGCTGGGCAGTGCTGCTGCTGCCACCAGTGAGCACAGGACCATCCTTCACACCACCTCATCAACCGCCTGTGTCTGAATGAATGTGATTGGTGTCAAATTAACTCCAGCACGTCTGATCCTCTCTGGGCTTTGCACGCCCCAAGAATTGAGATTTCTAATAAATCCAAACTCCTGAGCTTCATTTTCGAGTGCTGCCTTCCACAGGGCAGGTTCACGGGTGAACGTGGTTCTGTAATCATTGCACAGGGTTTGGTATTAATCGCACCTATCAAAGATGCAGAACACGGCTAGGACCTCATTAAAGACTGTCATCGTGCTAATTAGGTAGGTCTCATACTTAATAACGGGGAACTATTTCATGGCAGTTTCATGAAAAAAGAGGAGAAAAAGCCATTATCATTTCAGGAAAGGTCCCTGGAGAAGTGAAATGGTAATTCACAAATCCTTCCCACATCTATTAGCAAATCCTGCTCCAGAGACAAAAAGGGGTAGGGCGTCTGGCTCGGCTGATAGTCCTCATTGTCTGAATGCCTCTTAAGGAATATTAATTAAATAAATATATCTTTTTTTCTCCCAAGAACGTGGGGATGCAGCTACACTGACTCGCGATTTTCAAGCGGCTGTTTGAAGCCTGGATCACACTCAGCTTGTCACTGTAAACAGCCCAGAAAATCCCATTGCGACACAAAATACCCTTTGGAGGTACACTCAGGGGGCAGAGAGGGCACAAAGGCAGCAGCAGCAGTGCTGGGCGTGGGGTCAGCTGCCTGCACAGCCAAGGAAAGGGGGGAATTCGGTTCCCGGTGCTGGAAATAGCTGTTGTGCTGCATTCTGCTGTTTGGTGTTGCTGCTGCTTATAGAAAGCTCCTTCTCTTTGGTGGTGGGAAAGGACCGGTGGGGACCAGGGGGGGCATCTGTAATAAACAGGATGGGCTGCTGATAAACAAAATACTGCAATAACAGCTTTTCAGCATTCAGAGAAATGGGAGACAAAACAATCAGACCTAAAGCCCGCGAGGAAGGAAAACAAAAGCTGCTTGCAACTCAGGTTCCTGAAAAAGTGCTGAGCAGTGCTGGCAGATGCTGACCCGCTCTTCTCTCCTTGTATGGGCAGAAGCAGGGCTTGCCTTGTGCCTATATTTAATTTCTGAGGGGGGAAAATATTTCTCCCTCCATGCCTCCGCTCCACCAGCCTGTGTGTCCAGGGAGGCTGAAAGAGTTGCATGTTTGAAAAACCAAACAGTGCTGCCCACACTCCTAAACCTGGAGTGAGCAGAACAGGTTTTTGCAACCCAACACCGCAGAACTCAGCCGTGTGCTGAGCCCTGCAGCCCCTCAGGATGTGTCCCTGGTGGGATGGGACCTGCAGACACACACGTGACCTCAGCCCCCACGCTGGGGTTTGGGTCGGGGGGCTGAGGCTGACATGCATGGTTTGGACACCGACAACACGACACGCAGCGCTCCGTGTAGGGGTGATGCTGCTTTATTGGTTGCTCTTGGAGAGCGGGATGCTGAAGAACTTGGTTCTTTCAGGACAAGGTTTGTACACCACAGCGTAAGAAACAAAACGATAACAAAGGTCTCTTGCAAAATTGTGTCACAGTGCAACGATAACAAGAAACATCCGTGGCAACGTTGTGCTGTGTCTCGGCGCGGCCCCTGGGAGAAGAGTGTGGGGAAAGAGGCAAAGCTGCTGATACGGGCCAATGTCAGCTCTCAGAGCGTGGATCTCATCCTGCTGCTCTGTCTGCAGGGGAAGGAGAGTGCTGCAGGTACAGCAGAGATGCAGCTTGGGTGGAAAAAACAGCTGAAACGCAGCAGAGCTGGGATCCAACCCCTGCAATGGGCGGCTGTCCGAGTACTGCTGTCTTCTGAATTCAGAACTCTCCTTCCTTTCAAAGAAGTCCTTTGGGGTCACTGTTGAAATCGCCAGGCTCAGAACCCAGTTTTAAGTGCACGCAAGCAGAAGAAGGTTTTACTTAAAAAATTATACGTATATTTGCACACTCATACACACACACACACACAGAGAGAGTGAACTTTGTGCTGCAGCTGTTTCAACCGGAGGTGACCCGAATCTGCTGTCACGAGGCAGGCTCTGGGAGCTGGCTCACCCCAAAAGCTGCCAAAGAAGCTGATGGTTTTCACAAACAGCCCCTGGGGGCTCTCGTGGGGCTGAGCCAGCAGAGATGCCATGTGCTGATGGCTCACAGCTCACTCCACAGGGAACTCTGCCTGCTCAGTCCTGGCAGGGCACAGCACGTGGCCTCAGTCCCTGGTTTGGAAGATGCTTGGGGGAGCCACCGACCAACTCAGACCCAAACAGCTGTATTGATATCAAACCCGGACTGGGTGTAGTCTATGGTATCGTGGACTTTCTTGGTGCCCATTTTAGGTTTCTCGATATGGCTTTCCACTTTCGGGCACCTCTCCGCTTTGCTGTGATGGTTCTGGATGTTCCCATGAAGAGGGAAGTAAAATGTCCCCTTGAGTTTGTTTGTCTTTTTGGGTCTCTTGGAAATCTCGGGCTGCTTGTCTTCAGGTGGCAGCCAGCAAGGCTTCTCCTTGAGAAGCCGATCCCGGTCTGGCCGAACGCTCCTCAGGAACTTCTTGAAGATGTTGGCTGTGAGGGAGAACTTCCTGCAGAGCTCCTGGGACCTGCCAGCAGACAGCGATGCTTCGCTCTTCTCCCCTTTCTTGTCCAGCTCCGGCAGGTCCAACCAGTTCCCAACCAGGTCTGCGAAGATGTTATCCCCCAGGACCAGGGGCTGCCGGTTTCTGCTCTGGGACATGAGGGAGGACGTCCAATCATGGCTTTCATCACACACCGTCCATCCCCCAGCCATGCCCTGGCTGCTGCACTCAGATGTCCTGGGATGTGCACGCTCTGTTCTGGCTGGAGCTGGGGAAGATCCCTTGGAGCGGGAGCCGTCCTGGCCGCAGGAGGAGGAAGAGGAGGAAGAAGAGGGGATGTCTCCGAGGCGGCCGCTCTCTGGGAGCGAGGCGGGACGGGGCAATGCTGGCTGTGGCACAGAGCAGGTGAGGGCTGAAGGGCTGCAGCCCCCAGCCCCTGCCCGGCTCCGTGGCCGCTCCTCCGGCCCCGCTGTGCCGCCCTGACAGCGCAGGTGCTGCTCAGGGATGGGGCCTCGGCCCCCCGAGATCTCCAGCTGCTCCAGAGCTGCCTGGACCTGGAGCAGCTTTAGCTCCTGCAGTGCGCCCATCATGCAGTTCATCTGCTGGTGCAGCCCGTCGCCCACCTCCTTCATGGACAGCTGCGGGGAAGAAGCAGGCACCAGTCAGCGTCTGGGAGCCCCAAAAAGCAGCACAGCTCCCTCCCCTCCCCTCATCCAAACTCCGCACGGAACGGCCATCGGATACGCCTCAAATTCTCCAGGGATCTGAAACAGTTTAAAAATAAGTCAGACCCTCTAGAAACAAGAGAAGCTGACAGAAGAAGCGGGGTGTTGCGACCTGACAACAAAAACAAATAGTTGGAGATGGCAGGAATCGCCTGGCAGAGCCCCAAGGCGCAGGGCTGGGAGCAGCCGGGCTGCCTGCAGCTGGAGCCTTCACTGCTGCTTTTGTTTGCTCTGCACTGAGCAGCGAACAAACGGAAATCAGGAGTGGGAATAATGAGGCTGCGCCTTCCCCTGAGAGCTGCCTCTATACCCAAAGTGCTACAGTAAATGAAATCCTAGTGAGGATCACACATCCCTACACAATACCTACTGAGAGCCGAACTCTCTCGTTACAGGCACTTCTCACTGGAGGACAAAGAAAAGTCAACGCACTTGAAATAGTGGAGGTAACATCCAACAAACTCCAAACGTATTTCCAGGAAGGCAGCAATCTCCTTGATTCCCACGCTAAGAACATTAGCAGCAGTTCTGCTTTATCCCCAAAATTTGCCATAAAGACTTCACTTCCCACAAAAAACTCAAGTCATTTTTTTCCAGAGCTTCTACATTCCCGACTTCTTTTGCTCCGTTGCTTTCTCTTGAGGTAGGATCTGGATCACATTCCCAAAGCTGTGCCATAAAACAAATGGGCGATACTTTCCAACAGCTGCCACTGCGGGGAGGGGATGGGGAGGAGAGGGAGAGCAGCAGGGGATGGGGCTGGAGGTGCAGACGTCGCATCCATGCAAGGTGGTTTGCAGAGCAGATTAGCGCTGTCTAGGAGAAGCTTTAGCCTACGCTGCCAGAAACAAACCCTTTAAAAGGCTCGTTGCTTTTTCTTCTGTGTAGCCATAGATCTTTTAAATTTAAGGCGAAGGTTGCGCCTGTTGTTCAGCTTCATCTCCAGCTTTAGCTTTTTACCTCTCCTTTGCTTCTGCTAAATGAATTCAATCATTTGCTCCATTTCCGTTTCTGTACCCAGACCTGAGCTTTATGCCAGAGCAGTCACCAAAAGCTTTGCTCTTCTGCAACAACCCAAGTCCAAAAGCAGAAAGCTCCACACCAGTTTCTGACCACCAGCCTCTACCTGCACTTCACAACCCAGAGCCAAAACCAAGCCAGCAGACTGCACTGATTTCCCAAAGCCTCCCTCCCAAGAAGCACAGTTATCACTCAGAACGAACGCGCTGCCCATGAAGGCCCAGAGCAGCTCTCACCCTCCCAATTACTGCCTACAGTCCCCAACTGTCTCATTTTTTAACACCAGCAAATAAACCTCTACTTCTGCAGATATGCAAATAGTGCCCCACTTCCAGACTAACAGCTCTCGGGTTACCAGCACGAAAGCTGAGGCCATATGTTCTACAAGCCTCAGACGAAACTATCACCTTACCTCTCCAGATTTGCTGTAATGCTTCTCGTCCTAACCTTTCTCGCCTTATTAATGGCAGTCTGTTTTATCTGGGGCTTTGCAAAAAGCTGGATTTGGAGCTGGCCCGGCCCCCCATTGGCTGCCTCTCATCAAATCCCCTGCAGGCACCGCGGCGCTGAGTGACAAGGGTCCTTGGTAATGACTGGGCTGATCAAACCCCAGCATATGCTGGCCGGCTCCACTGCTCACCTCATTGATTCAATTAACTCCCCCATGATGGGTGGTATCATTACAATGCATGCCTCATCCGGCGAGGCTTTATTAAGCATTAATATTTCATGGGCAGCATTTGTCATCCGTGTGATCGTTTCTCGCACATGGACTCATCCTCCCCCCAGGATGGGGTCTGAGCCCCAGAGCCCCATTCCAGCACTTCCCTCATGCTGGGAAGTGAACCCGAGCAAAGGAGCCGATGCCAGCTTGGGGAGTGTGAGCCCCTGGAGAAGCAGCACTGCCCTCTTCCTCTGCAGAGATGCTCTCCCGTGAAGGATGGTGAGGTTCAGATGCTGATTTTGGGGATGGCTGCAGTGTCCCCCCCGGGAAAAGAAACTGATCCCACTTTCACCAAAAGGGTTGCAAAGGCCCTGAGGCTTTTAACTCTGCTTGCAAATGCTGCTGAAGCTTCAGGTTGTGGAAGTTGGAAAGACAACAAACCCCAATCCAACAGAAGGCTGCACTGTCTTCTGCTGTTCACAGTGTAGGATCAGCCTTGAATGAAACCCAGCCCAAGTGAAGTCACCGACCGGAGATCATTTCACAGGGCGTTGGATCCCATCCACTTGTAATTACTCTGCGGTAATTAAGAGTACGCACCCTGGAGAGAGAACTCTGGGGAGAAAAGTTTCTTCCCTCGTGCCTGACAGCCATTCCCTCCCCTCTGCCAAGAGGAATCCAGCTCCCCAGGTTCCCACTCTGAGGCTGTCTGGGCTTTAGGCGGTGAAAACAGAAACGCCTCCCCCTGAACACAGAGCACAGTGCTGGCCAAGGGGTGAGGTTAAGAGACCTGGGCTGATGGGTGAGCCAGGCTGTGCAGTGAGACAGTGGGAAGGATGCTGGCTGTGAGGTGCTGGGAACAAAGGGCTAAGCACAGAGCCTGCATGTGGCATGGAAGGAACTGAAGTGCAACTTGAGACAGCGTGAGTGTGGCACAAACCCCATAGAACCCCCATCTGGCACAGGGCCCCTGAGTGCACTCACAGAGGTTATGCAAGTGGCTTTATGTAACCCGGCCACTGTGGGCAGCAGGAGATGTTCCGCCTCGTGCTCCTGTGAGCTGCAAATCCCAGCCACAGCGCAGGGGAAGGGGCTGCAGAGCTTCACCTCTGCTTCCAACCAAAGGCAGATGGGAACTACGACAGCTCACTGGTGTTCAGATCCGTCAGTTAAAGCTGGATGCCTCGAACTGCATCTCAAAATTCATTATTTCTGAACATCTCCCTAAAAAACTGGCATGGAAGAGTTTTACTCCCGGAGCGACCACAACTGGATTACAGTTTATAAATCAATGAACCTTCCCCGACTAATTAACACCGCAGGATGACAACTCGCCCCAAGGAGCCCTCTCACATGTGCTGGCATTTTAACAAATTCAAACCCAAAAACCCGAGATGTGTGAACAAGGGAGGTTCCAGCTGCTGTTTCCCACCCCACAAGATAAATTAGCAACTAATAGGCTGTGGATGCCCCATCCCTGGAGGCATTCAAGGCCAGGCTGGATGTGGCTCTGGGCAGCCTGGTCTGATGGTTGGCGACCCTGCACATGGCAGGGGGTTGGAACTCAATGATCATTGTGGTCCTTTTCAACCCAGGCCATTCTATGGTTCTAAATCCAGCGAGTGCCCACTCAGTCCCTCTGTGCACTGCCTGCCCAGGGCTGCAGCTGAGGCGGAACTGGGGCAGAAGAGCTCTGAGCACGGCTGTGTAACGAGGAGGAAGACAGATGTCCGGCTCTGAGGTAAAAGCAATGCAACAGGAGGAAGCTATTCCTGAGAGGACAGGAAAGAGCAAAAGGCAGCTTGTAATAATAGGGCTGATAGGCAACAGAACAAGACAGAAACAATCGGTATTTAGAGGGGGTGACCTAATGGAGACCAAAATTATTTTAGAAGTGCTGAGCTGATCACATTGTTTCCGTTTCTGTTTGGGTCACTGTGATTAATCTTCTGCGAGCTGGAGCTGTCCCAGCTCAGGTCTGCACTGCGCAGGGAGCTTCCCTCCAGCTGTGCTCTCTGGATGCCACTACAGTTCTGCCTGTCCTTGAATTTCTTCACATGGATTTCAAGCCATCTTAACCTCTTTTCCTTCCAGAGTAAATTAGGGTGTTAACCGCGAGCATGCATGTGAAAGAGGAAGGATGCTGAAACTTTCCCAAAGGTTTTCCCAGGAGGTTAAACAGATCTCCAGCAGATGTTACCCGTGGAAGACACAGTTCACAGCACTCAGTTAGCTGTCCTCCTTACCCTGCTTCTTTCCGTTCAATTGCAACTGCCATTTGAAATGGCAGTTTGCAGCCCAGCAGTCTGCCTGCACTGGGGTATCATAAACACTCCTGAATACATGCAGATGTGATTTCAAAAACCCAAAAATCCAATGCAGTCATCTTCAGGAGTCCTCCCTGGAAATAGGAGGACCAGGCACAGCACTGCTTTTCCCTCCCTGGAGTTATACGTGATAGGAAATCTGCTCCTGAGCTTCGTGCCCTCCCTCAAGGCAACACCAAGGAGGGATTCTGCCATAACCTCCCAAGTGCCACCCCCAGGGGCAATGGAACCTGGCAGAGACTGAGCTCTTGATCAGCACAAATGATGCTGTGATTCCACCTGCTGCCATCACTGCACAGCCACAGCCCTCGGTGCCCATCACCGACAGCTGGGCTGCTGGACCTTCCTTCTGGGACAGCACTAAAGAGGATCCTTTCTGAGTGTGACACAGTTACCAGAATAGGAGCCAGCGTGAGAAAGTAAAAAATAATTGGTTGTAATTTTCACACAGAACAAATGTTCTATTCCTGTAAGATATTCATAGCAAGAAACACCGCCTACCAGGATGTACATTAACACAAGGAGGGAGTCGGACTCTCCATCAAACTCAATAATTCGGTGCATTTATAATGAAAGTGCAACGAGGACGCTCAGAAGTTCCAGTCAGAGGGTGGGTTTTTTTTTGTTTTAAATATCTACCAAAAGCACCAAAAACAACAGAAAGCCAAGAAAGATGAAGCTGCTCAGATCCGAGCTGCAGCTCTGGCCAACTTGACTGTGAGCCCTCATCCAGCAGCCACACAAACCCCAAACGCAAGATAAACCTGCCCCAAGGACATAGCAGCCCCCAGCCAGAAATAACAAGTGATTTATTCTTCTGATTGTGGAGGAGCCTGGAAATCCCAATCCCGCTGTACTACGCTGATGTTACTGTGTGTAAATGCAAACAACCTCTGTGTCATTAAGTTTACAGAGGTAATGCCATCTGCAGCATGAGACGTGCAAATGAAATTCTGGAAGGGCTGCAGGCACTCACTGCTGGCTCCAGTTCAGTTTTCCATCTACCAGGACCCCTCGGCAGGGCTGCTCTCCAGGCCCTCTCCCAGTCTGTATGCACACCCGGGATGGCCCTGGCCCAAGTGCAACACCTCACACTTGGCTTTGTTGAACCTCATCATGTTCACATGGACCCACCTTTTGAGTTCGTCAAGGTCCCTCTGATGGCATCCCTTCCTTCTGTGCCATATCAACTGCAGCACTCAGCTTGGACCTCAGAAAGCCTGAAGCCCACAGCCTTCTGCGTAGAGAAGTTATTTACTGGGAGAGGAAACACTAAGAAGCAAAGAACAGTTGGAAAAACCCATCCAGCTGCAGCACGAGATCAGTTTAGGAGCAAGCTGAACAGGAACTGACAGAGCACCTGGTGCCATGGGAGGAGGTGAACACTTGCAGACAGAAAACACAAGCAGCCCTGCAAAGCCTCACCCAAGCACTGCAGACACCATTGGGGCATCTTTAGACGCATGAAGGCTAGAAAGAGCACTAAAAACCATCGAGTGCAACCATAAGCCCATGCCCGTGTCTGCTCTAGACCATGTTAGTGTGACATCTACCCTTTTCTTGGTGACTCCACCACCTCCCTGGGCAGCCTGTTCCAATGCATCACCACTCTTTCTAAGAAGAAATGTTTCCTAATATCCAATCTGAACCTCTCCTGGCACAACTTGAGGCTGTCACCTCCCATCCTGTTGCTGTTAAGTTGGACATCCAGACACTGGCATCCTTCCCTGTGCCCAGCTGGTTGGTGCCCATGTCCCAGCTAATTGCTCGTACACTGCTGGTGAGAGATAACTCTCAGCAGCTCAGAAAGCTGAGATACTTCTGTGCCTCAGGAGGATCTCTGCAGACTCAGAGTCTGGCTGCAAGTCTTTTGGTATTTAGCTTAATTGCATTAATGGAAGTTGCGTAAGTGCTGTGGCAGGTTTCATGACTGCCATATGAAGGACAGATGCCAGAAGGAGTGGCAGAGCATGACGTACCCCCTGCCAGACCTACAAACTAGAAGTGGTGAACAAAGACTCTGTATCTTATACGCAGAGGCTGAGGGGCAGTGAGCTGACCCAGCGGGTGCCGAGCTGCTCCTGAGGTCGGTGCCAGCACTGGGATGAGGCCACGGTGTCAGGAATGGATGCAGCTCCATGCTGGGCTCACGTGTGGCTGTGATGAATGGCTGAGTCAGCTGAGCTGTGCCTGGCTTCCCAGCGCCTGCGAGTGGAAGCTTCTGAATGAATTCCACTCAAAGGGACACCACACATGCCAGAAACTATCGGCTTACAATGGAAAACATGCAGTAGGAATATGAGCGCTCTCATTGACTGAGATGGGCCAAATTTATCTTCAGGAGTTGCTGGGAGAGGCCTGGGGGGCATTCCCAGAGCCTGACACCAAGGCTGGGTGTGCATGCCTGGACCCATGCTGCTCTGTGCCCTGCCTGGCAAAGGGCTGTGTGAGCTCAGCACACAGCTGTGCTGGGATGTCCGGGCACAGCAGCCTCAGCCAGGCACAGACTCACTTCAATACGGTGTTAATACACAAAACAGGGACAAAAAATAATCAGAGCTGGAATCCTCGTATCCCACACTGTTGGGGGACAGAGTTGCACCTGAAGATAACCTTTCCTTGTGAGCTGGGAGCTGTACCAACATCAAAAAAAAACCAAAACACAAAAAAACCTCCAAACCAGCCAACAGCTGTGATGGTTGAACCTGGAGCAAACTTGTGCAGGTCAGGAGGCCTCAGACCTCTGCCTTGTGCTGCCCAGCCCCAGCAGGGCTGGCTCCTCTGGGTGTCTCTGCACAGTTGCCCCACACAACACCCCATCAGCACCCCCTCCCCCGACCATATCTGCTCCTGCACACACCGCAGATCCCTGGTTCTGATCTCAGGACGATGCTTTCTGACCAGGCTCTCATTTAGGTGCACAGGGGGCAGCTGCTGTCTCTATCTGGCAGCACAAACAAACCGAGCCCTTCCCACACGGATCTTGGTTCTGGTGCATTTGGTGTCTGGAGGCATGACCTGCCATGTAATGAAGAAAGTGGCAGGAAGGCAGGGTCAGGAGGCTCCGTTCCCACTCGCCATTCAGCGCAGATGGCCCCAGCTGTCTCTTACCCTGCTTGCCGGTCTTTAAAGAAACATTAATCTATTTTAATTCCAGGCTATCTTGACAGTATTGATTTTTAAAAGCTATTATTGCTGAGGATATCACTTACAGTTATCTTAATTAATACAGACCTCCTACCTTCAGTAAATCACTGCTCACTGGTGACAGCAGTGCATTCGCAGCACCCCGGCACGGCTGTGCTGAGCAGCACCGAGCTGGGAACTCCTGGCTGCAATAAGTTCTCCAAGTGACAACACTTTGGCTAATAAAATGCTGCTCAGAGAATGAGATGTATGTATTGCTAAGACAAAACGCAGGGCTAGTGATGTTATTCTAGGCACGTTCTTTTGGACTCTACTCATTTAATCCACGTTCAGCTTGCTCAGATTTTAAGGACCTTCCAGGTTACGATGTGCTGAGGCTCCGGTGCTGCCCGCAGCACAGCTGGACCTCGGCATGTCTGTCTATTGACTCAGCGGTGTTGCTTATACATGAAACGCTTCCTGTAATGCAGGAAGGGTAGGAACACCGTCGGTAAGCCTCTGTTACAGAACTCCATCCGAAATCACCATCCTGTTAAGCCCTACACCTCTGGTGTAACTTCACCTACCCGTTCTGCTTTGCCTCGTCTTCCCCTTTTGTTCTGGTTATCTGTTTATTGGATCGCAGCACTGCTCCCCAGACAAACCTCCGAAGACGATTCATAACGCAGCAGCTCTTCCCGCTGCTCCATCCCCAGCAAAGCCCCGCGCACCAACAATGCCCGGCTCGCAGGCAAGCTCCAGCAAGTTCTGGCAGCGAGGCTACAATCCGAATCCGAGCGAGAAAACAGCGCTGATTTACGACAAAGGCTTTCCTATTGAAGAAGAGGCATTTTTCCGAAGGTCTGACGGGTGACAACCGCACGCTTTCTTTGCATCGTTTCGATTCCTGCGAACTTACTCTTCTCGCACGCTCCCACAAACGCTTCTTTGATTCCCGATCTTCGCTGACAGCCGCTTCTTTTCCTTTTTAAAGCGCCCGCTCTCCCCTCGCCCCGCCGGCTGCGGGCAGCCCCGCCGCTCCCCCCGGCCCCGCGTGCCCCCGCTTCGCCCCCCGCCCGCTGCCCCCTACCAGCTCCTGCTTCAGCCGCCGCAGGTGGTGCTCCATGGCCGGGCTCAGCGCGGCCCCTCCATGCGCTGCGCCGCGCTCCGCCTGCACACAGCGGGGAGGGGAGGAGAAGGGAGAGAAAGGGAGGGGGGTCCCGGCGCTGCCCGCCCCGCGGGGCGGCCCCAACCCGAAGCCGCTGCGTGCGGGCACAGCGCGGCGGGGCGGCACCGCACCCCCTCCGCTGGCGTTGGGTCCGGGCGGTGCGGGGATGGGCGACCCGCAGCTCGTGGGAGGGGGATGCCCTGCCCACGGCAGCGGGCTGCCCGGCGACCCATCCCACCGCCAGTGCGGCAGTCGGTGGGCAGAACTGCTCCTTGTCCTGGAAGAGAACTCCGCTTTGCTGTGCGGGGTATCGCCGGCCGCCTCCCCGCACGGACACGCGGACACGGGAGCCAGGAGGCACCTCCAGCGCTCCGTACCGGGCTTGGCGGCTGCACTCCATTTGGAAGGCTGTGAATTATTATTTTTTTCCAACGTTTCTCATGGTTTTTTTAATGTAGGTATTGTCTGTTCTCCGCTCCTGTGCACAATGCGTTGTTGGAGTAATAAACGCTGAGTTCCCCGTGCTGGCTTAACAAGGCTTGTGTGAATCATTCTGCAGTGGGAAAGAACTTGATGGAATGAGTGATACTGCTCCCTGCTCTCACATCTGGGGTGGGAGACAATTACTTGCTTTCTGCTGTAAATGTCAGCGCTGTCAAAGACCGACTGCAGCCTTTGCTCTTCAGGTCTTTAATTCTTGTGAAGGAAAACGTTTTTTATCGTTAGTGACATTTTTGTTTGTAGAAATCAGCCTCGGTGCTTCTGAAAGCTGACCTTTGTGTCAAAGCCCAACTTAAATAAGAGGTGTTCTGGGCTTCCGTGTATGTTTGGGAAATGCTCGGGAGTTCACATTTGCTGAGCCTTCCAGCATCTCTCCCATCACTGTTCAAGATACCCGGCCTCTTTTTGCAGGGTTTCCGTGCCCTACCTGCGAAGGGAGACACGAAACTTGCGCCTCTTTCCAAGGTTTTGTAGAATGTATGGCAGCAAAGATATTAAAGCATTAAAGAAATGGCCTTATCAAAGAGTTAATTGCTTCTAACAGCACGCTGGGAGGTGAGCAGGACACCTGCCAGGCCTGATCTTCCCCAAGGTCTCAGCCAACTGGCCCGGCCATCACCTTCTCTTGCAGTCTGGCTGGGTTCGTTGGCCAGCTGGCTGCTCCCCACGGCCCAGGGCTGGGGGATGTTGCTCCCCTGCCTATCCAAGCATGTCAAGTGTCATATGGCGGCTCTGAACAGCCAGTCAGTGGTACAAAATCAGAAAGATGGCATCGTGTGGAGAATACGGGCTGGAACGCCTGCCTCCACCAATTATTCATGCTACACCGAAAGATCCTCCCTCGTCTTTCTGTGCCTTCCTGAAGGGTCCGTTTGCAGGAGGACCCACAGCCTCAGATCTGAGGTTTCTGCCTCGCTTGGGTGGCTCGAGATCTTTCTTTTCGTAAAACAGGGAGCAAAGTTCTATAATTTGTTGAAGTATCTCCAAGCTGTAAAGTAATATTTGGACATCAGACCTTCCCTGTGGCTTGGCACCAAAGCTTGGACTCGTAATATATAGGCAAGCCTAGGTTCAGCTGTTTTGAGCTGAAAAGTGATCAAGAGCTTAATTTATCCAAGCCAGCTTTGAAACGATGGTATTTGTAGGTGCCCTTTTACATTTGGTAAGGAATGGGCTGAAGCAGCCATCAAGAGGGAACGACTTCTGTTCTCCAGGTTTGCTGTGTCTACACAAAGGAGGCAGCTGCTGAGCACTGCGGTTCTGGCATCTTAAAAAATGCATGACATCAGATCAGGGATTATCCCGGGCATGGCACTCTCTCCCCACCGTTTCCTTCAGTTGTTTGTTTATCATATGGCGACTGAATTTATTTTAAATGCTGCTTTCCCAGTGCTTGGAATATTCCACGTTAAAACAAACAAAACCAGCACACATATAATTATTGGAAGCATCGAATCTAAGTTAAGCAATGCTACATTTTCCAGCACGCCCAGCATCCAGGACCTATTGCACATGTCCATGGCAATGGGCAGATGCCGTGCTCCAGAAAGCTCTGTAACAATTGCAGGACTGAGCACTGTGATCTGCCAGCAGATGAACAGCAAAAAGGTTTTAGCTTCTGCTTGGCTCCTGTTTAAGGTCATTGTTCTAGTCAGCTTTTTAGTCTCCAGGATTGCATATGTCCAGTGAGGCTGATATAGAAGGTAGCAGAATATCCGTGTGCTCCAAACTAACAGGAACCTGGAAGAGAACAGGCAAATGAAAAGCATTTCCTCAGTGGGATTTCCCCACAGCCCAACATTTGGGTTCTCAGTGGGGACAACACTGCGGGCCCTGCTCCCTTCCGCTCCGCAGCGATGTGAGCAATGAGCAGATGGTGCAGCGTGGTGGAAAATCAGGACTCCAAGAAAACACAGAGTTGAAAGCAAAACCCCCTTCAGCAGAAAGCAACGTGGCTTATTTCAGCAAAAAATGAAAAAATGAGATCCTTGGGCAAAAAATAGAAGATGCCTTCAGAGCTGTACCCACTTACGTGAGCTGCCTCGTTCCTTCTCGTTGGAGAACACTTCTATCCCTTCACAGCTGAGGGCTTCCTCGTCTCATCTGTTGTCTTTCAGTTCATTGATCTTGCTCCTCAGTGCTTTCAAGAGGCTGTTCTTTGTTGAACTAACAACCGTGCTTATCTCTGGGTTTTCTTCCTTTTTTACTTTATTGCACACAGAAGGCGAATCGTTCAGAATTTCTCCTCGCTGAGGCTGCAGCGTGACCTAAATTGCATCCATCGCCTTTAAAATCCACTGGGCCATAAGCAGCCAGCCAAGGTAGGTAAGAATACCAGATCAAAAACTTGGATTCTGCTTCTATATTTGTGCATTAAGTGGTGAATTACCCCTGAAAACAGAACCATTTATTCCATGGGGTTGTTTGCTGTATGAAGTCCCTGCACTTGTGGCTCTTGAATTCCTCTCAGGCCCATATCCCACTGTGCCTGCAGCTCAGAAGTAAAGGCTCTCCCAGCCCCAGCCGAGCTCCAGCCCCAGAAACTCCCCAGCCAGCACTGAAGTGTGGGGTAAGTGCCAGGGCAGCAGAACTGCTGCACTCACTGTGCTATCTGGAGCTCCAGAACGATTGGATTACAGCTCGGCTGGCTGCATTTCGGTGACCTAGATCATCTTCATACTAGCTGAAAAATAATTTAGCAAACCTTCGTATAAAAGCTTATCCAAGATTAAAACGAGATGATATTTATTTATTGCAAACTCCGGGCAGTCACGGTAAACCCCTCATCACTGCCATAGCTGAAATAGTTTATCTGAGCTGGTATTCCGATGGCTTCTTTTTGTGACTCTGTAATGTTATCATACTTAAAATGAAATCCTGCATTATGCTTGCCTTCCTCTAGCAAAAAAGATGGAATTATTTTTTTAAGACACGGGAGGTTTAGTAGTTCTCACTGAATTGCAAGCCTTGAGTAATAACAAAAAGGTAACGTATATCTGAAGACCAAGAGCTTGCTTTGACTTTATTAACTTTCTCCTCAGAAAGATTCAGCTGTGGGAAAGGATAACACATGTGTTTGTGTATCTGTGTGTGAGTGTGACCTCTGCTCCTCACCTCCTTCTGCACCCACCGTGTTAGGCTCCAAACAGCACGGATAAATAATGCAGGGCCCTTGCCTGGGACAGCTTGCTATTTAATTCATGCGTGCTGCAGTGAAGGGTCAGAAAAAGACTGGAAGTGGAATGTGGGAAGAATAAAACAGTAACGTTCTGTCTTTGTAAGTCATGGTCATTAAAGATGGAATGGGGGAATTTGGTGGAGTGACGAGCGCTGCTTGCTTGCTGCCCCTCTGGCACTATGCATGGTTTTGGGCATTCCCTTCCAGATTATTAATAATTGTGCTTGTGAGGTTTTTCAGTCTGGAAGTAGCAGCATCAGCGCCTGCTTCTGCAGTGGTGGTGAATATGAATCCACTATCTATGTTAACATCAATGGCACTTTCACTGTACGAAGAACACACACAGTTACTATGGCAGTGTAAACACAAATACACACTACGCTCCTCAGAGTGAGTTCTGTGTGCTGCAAAGTGCAGAGAATGTCTTCATCTGAACTCGTTTGTGAAAGGAGGATGAGATTATCTCACTTTTAAACTATTTTATAAATATTATGGAAACCAAGACTTGTTCTGAGCAACTCCACGTCTCAGCAGATATAAAAGACAAGTCCTTTGAAGTTAAAGGAATCAGACAAGGCAGGTGCTTGTTTGCCGTAACTATGTTCAAACCCACAATGAATGTGTTTTTAAAAGATATACACAACTTGACAGCTCTGGAAGCCAATAGAAATTCTCTGGGAGTGCTTTATTCCACTCTTTCAAAGAGTTAATACAGGAATTTAGCTGTAGTGGATGGAGAATAAGTTGCAGGGAAAGAGATGGATGAATCTGCAGTGAGTACTTAGTGCTGGTACTTGAGATGCCTGGATGTTTCTTTGCACTCCACGTGTTGCACTCCTAATCTTAGGAGGTCTTGGAACAATGCAAGCTAGAAGCTGGACACGTGATATGGGCCCTTGCCTTGCTGCTGAAAGATAAGTGCTCTGTGATCTGAAGTGCTCTGAAGCAGTGAGAAGCTGACCTTGATATCAGCATGTACATCTCGGGTGCTTCACACAGCTGTTTATCCAAAGCTGATATTTATATATGTAGGTTCATAAAGAAAGGAATCTTGGATGGAATTGAAACTGCACCTCATAGAATCATAGAACAGTATGGGACCTTAAAAACAACTTAGCACCAATCCCCTGCCATGGGTAGAGATGCCTATCTCTGCATTAGGTAGGACAGAATATCAGGACATGAGGTGGGATCATAACGGGGACAAAACAGTGGTGAGCGCTGCTTTGGGGAAGTAAAGCACGCACTGAGCAGTTAGGGGATGACTTATCCCTAGCAAGGATTTTCTTCTAAGCCCCAGAAGCCACGGGTTGGTTTGTGACCCCAAGTAAGCCTACATACCCCTTCCTAAGACCCAGTTATTTTTTAATATTACAGCTCAGAAGGTCTCACCTACTCATTTACTAACCCAAATCCTTTCTCAGGACCTACTCTGCCTGCAGAGCATTCAGATTAATTGCCAAGATTTCTAAAGGCTGTGTTGACTATGATTACTTCCTGTGAATTTTACTGCAAGCAGAAGCAAAGCAACATCATGGCAAAACTGCAGATTTCTCTAGGCTGGGCCGACACATGAATGTCTTATGTCTTATGAAGGCCTTATGAGGAGCGGCTGAGGGAGCTGGGATTGTTCAGTCTGGAGAAGAGGAGGCTCAGGGGAGACCTTATTGCTCTCTATAACTACCTGAAGGGAGGTTGTAGTGAGCTGGGGGTCGGCCTCTTCTCTCGTGTAACTGGTGATAGGACTAGAGGGAATGGTTTCAAGCTGTGCCAGGGAAGATTCAGGCTGGATATTAGGAAATACTACTTCTCTGAAAGAGTGGTCAGGCACTGGAATGGGCTGCCCAGGGAGGTGGTGGAGTCACCGACCCTGGAGGTGTTCAAGGAACGTTTGGATGTTGTGATGAGGGATATGGTTTAGCGAGAACCATTGGTGATAAGTGGATGGTTGGACTAGATGATCTTATAGGTCCTTTCCAACCTTAGTGATTCTGTGATTCTGTGATTCAATGTGAATCCAGTACTTGAGAGCTGCTGAGGTAAAGCCAGGACTGAAGGTTGAGGACTGCTATTTATACCCCACTCCCCTGGACTCAGGCACGTCAGGCCATGTGGGACATCTGCCCTGTGCTGTGTGTTAATGATCCAGAGGAATATCACCATCCATTCTGCTAACGATTCCCCTGGCAGCCACTTGGGCATTTGCAGTGCAGACAAGGTGGCACTGCTGATGAAATCTGCTGTGTGCAGACTTCAGCTTGCAACAACACAGCACTGTTTCAACATTGATGAGAAATACTCAGGCTGACATTCACAGGTAATTGGCTGTATAATGCCCACCAGTTTTTCAGATCCATGCTTTATTTTTTTTCTTGCTCAGCTGCTCTAAATGCAGTGTGCATTTCTACATAGTGTGGTAGCATCAGTCTGCACCCCTGGGACAGCAATAGAGGGAAAGTTTTGAGGATCTGAGCATCTCCTCCATCAGACACAGCCTTGTCTCACCTTGAGTCATGCCTCTACTACCAGCAGCTCCTGCTATGTGTGTCGGAAGAGCTAAGCTCTTGATACATCTAACTTATGGAGCTGGAGCTTATTAAAGCACCAGGTACTATGGATGTCACAGTGAACTACAAGAAATGATGGGGTGGCTGACTAGTGTGAACAAACAAATGTCCACGGCGTTACTTAGGAAGTCATGCAAAAGTAAAGAGACAGAGCCTGTACCACAGCTTTCAGCCAGACTGTGTGCGTACTGCAGGGTGTGAGGGTGGCTGCAGGAGCTGATCTGATGCAGCCCAGTCAGTGAGGGACAAAAACAAAGGGAGATGGGCAATGAAACTGCCAGTGGTGGTGTCCTATGCAGCATACAGCATACAGACATCGAGATGGTTTGGAATCCCTCCCTCCAAACTCCAGTGGAGACTGAGAAAATTGATTAAGCCTCCACAGACAGCAGTGTCTTTCTGAATTAAGGCGATGTGTCTGAATGTCTCATTAACACTGCATGGCAGAGGACAATGATATCTGTATCCAAGCCACTGAGTTGTATCACAACATGCCCGCTATCTCAGGGAGAGGTAAGGAAAGCAGAAAGAAGGAGCAGCTCATTGCATAGGGATGTTTTATCACCTCTTCTCTGCCCTTCCCCAGTGAGCACAGATACTCCTGACTGCTCTTCGTTGTCTGTTTAAATCACATCAATTTAAAAGGGTTATAAGAGGCTGCATTTAATCAAAGCATTTGTTACATCCAGGTCTCCTTGTCCATCTCCTTTCCCAGATGTATCCGGAGAATTATCTCACTGGAGGCCCTTGAGGACCCAAGGGGAATATCCACTTAACAATTAAAGAAAATTAAGAGGATGCTGGATGTCACCTCCTCGGAGCAGCCCAGCCCTGCCGTCACCATCTGCCTGCCGTGCAGGCTGAGCTCCCACAGCAGAGATGGGTGTCGTGCTCAGATATTCGCGGGAAGATCTCATCTAATGATATAAAGCAACAGAACAGACTTGGCCACTTTTTCTTTCCTGTCTTTCTCCCTGTAAGGAATGCAAACAGGAGGAATTTCAGAGGCGCGATGGAGACCAGGGCACACCCAAAGCCATTACTGAACACTGAGGCTTCCTGGAGATGTCAGAATAACAGCAGTGTGTGTTGGTACAGCGAGAGCCACGGCTGAGATCTTTCAGATCCCACTGCCATGAATGGAAGCTGTATGTCCAGAACCTCTGAACCGCAGTGACAATAAAACTGATGTGCACAAAACCACCCACAATTCAAACTAAGTGCTCCACAGAGGGCAGTAAGTAATGCACATACAACGTATTCATACATTTGGATTTGGCTGAAGTGCACAGCTGCACCATGGTTTAATTTTGTTGTATTTTTAGGCAGGGCAGGGCAGCCACACAGGTAAGCACGGCCCGCCAAGAGACAGGGCCCCAACCCAGCGCGACCCCGCGGCCTTTGCGCCCCCTGGCGGTGCGGCGTGCGGAGGGGGCGGACAGAGCGCATGCACGGCGTGTGCTGAGGGTACTTCTCGCGAGATGCCGCGCGCGCTCGCTTCCCGCTTGCAAGATGGCGGCGCCCGCTGAGGGCCGGTTCCGCACGCGCGACGTGCTGCTGCCCGGCGGCCCGTCTGACTTCGGGTCGCTGCTGCTGTCGCCGCCGGTGCTGGCGGGACTGGAGGCGGCTGGGTTCCACAGGCCGTCGCCCGTCCAGCTGAAGGCCATCCCGCTGGGGCGCTGCGGGCTAGGTGAGTGGCGGGCCGCGCGGGGCTGGGAGCGGGGCGGGAGGGGCTCTGCCCCCTGACGTGTGTGGGCTCCTTCCAGATCTCATCGTGCAGGCCAAGTCTGGCACCGGTAAAACGTGTGTCTTCTCCACCATCGCCCTGGACGCGCTGCTGCTGGACAGCCCGGCCACGCAGGTGAGCCCCGGCAGCCCTGGGAGGTGACGTTCCGCGGCTTTCGGGCGGTGGTCTCCCGTTTTGTTGGGGAAGCGGCGTTCTGTTCTGTGGGACTCGCTTTCATTCGGTGTACCCCTGTAAGCAGAGTGTTCTGCTGTTAAAAGTTATCCCCCCTCTTTTTTTTTTATGGCTGCTGTATTAGTTTTGTAATTAGGAACGTGTCTGAGTACTTAGTGGGTTGTATATGAACAGTAGTACATGAAATTTGAGCATCTCCCCGACGAGGACAGGCTGAGAGGGCTGGGGCTCTTCAGCCTGCAGAACAGAAGGCTCCGAGATGACCTTATAGCAGCCTTCCAATATCGGGGGGGTTCCTACAGGAAAGCTGGGGAGGGAATTTTTATAAGGGCAGACAGTGACAGGACAAAGGGAAATGGTTTTAAAGTGGAAGAGGGGAGATTTAGACTAGATATTAGGAGGAAACTCCTTACTGTGAGGGTGGTGAGACACTGGTACAGGTTGCCCAGTGAGGTTGTGGATGTTCCCTCCCTGGAAGGGCGGGCTGGATGGGGCTGTGAGCAACCTGGGTTAGTGGGAGGTGTCACTGCCTATAGCAGGGGTTTGGGACTAGATGATCTTAAATGTCCCTTCCAACCCAATCCATTCTATGATTCTAAATCATCACAACTTGATGATTAGCTTCAATCTTACAAACTGTTGTGTGGCTTTCAAATGCAGCTGTTTGTTACTCACAGGTTCTTATCTTGGCTCCCACACGAGAGATTGCTGTGCAGATTCATGCTGTTATCACAACAATTGGGATAAAAATGGAAGGTTTGGAATGCCACGTCTTCATCGGAGGGACTCCTTTGAGCCAGGACAAAGTCAGACTAAAGAAATGCCACATAGCAGTTGGCTCTCCAGGTATGGGCACGCTTCGCTGTGCTTCACTGGATGCTGTCTGATACTTGATAGTACAATAGTTGGTACTTCTCAAATCTGGATTCCTTTGGGACTCTGCTTTACTACGAAAAAAGGGGCAGTGCCAAAAACATTCAGACCAAGATGGTGTTTTCAGTGAGAGATTATTCTAAATATGGATTTTTTTTTAAGGGTTGTTAAGTAAAAGGTGACCATTGAGAACCTGTCCTTAGTTAAAGGCAAGTTAGATTCTCTTTAGCTTAAACTTTGAGTTAATATTTGAGAAGCTCAGTTTACTTTTTTCTTCCTATGTAGGTCGAATAAAACAGCTCATAGAGTTGGACTACTTGAATACTGCCAGTATCCGGCTCTTCATTCTTGATGAAGCAGACAAGCTTCTGGAAGAAGGCAGCTTTCAGGAGCAGATCAAGTAAGAAAAATGCTTACCCTGTGTATATATCTGCAGGTTAGATTAATCTTTGTTAGTCATTCCCATTTTTGTCTCTCATAGTTGGATTTACTCTTCACTGCCAGCCAATAAACAGATGCTTGCTGTTTCAGCTACTTACCCTGAATCGTTAGCTAATGCATTGACAATGTACATGAGAGAGCCAACGTTTGTGAGGCTGAATCCTACTGATCCAGGTCTCCTTGGTGAGTCGTGTTTATTGATCATGTTGTCAATAGATTGTGAGCAGTGTACTGAGACCAAAGCACGTCTTCACAGTTTTTGGATTCATTCTGTGTTTCTTCCATTGAAGAAGAAGCCTACAGTGTAGGATTTGATTCGGTGGATGTGTTTGCATTTAAAAGTCTTTATCAACACGTCACAGCAGCTAAAACAGCAGCCTTGCTTTTTCTTTGTATGGAAACCCTTAATCTGATGACTGTCTTGGTTTCATGCTCAGGGCTGAAGCAGTATTACAAAATTGTGAATTCCCATCCACTTCCACATAAAACATTTGAGGAAAAAACCCAGCACCTGCAAGAGCTGTTCAGCAAGATCCCATTTAATCAAGCGTTAGTCTTCTCAAACTTGCATAGCAGGTAATAAATCCATTCAAGGGTGAATTTCTGTACATCTTTAACACCTTTTATAAACATCTCAAAGCAGTATGCAGATCTCTGAAATACAGAGCAGAAGTGTTGAAACAGTCTGAAATGTTAACAGTAAAACTTTAGCACAGAGGTACCTTGTACATTAGATTCCAGTGAGTCCTACTATCTGTTGCTCTTAACCATTTATAAAGGGACTGTGCATAAGATGGTAGTGGAAGCCTTGCCTGTAAAGAACTGTTCTGTTCAGAAATGTACACGGGCTGTTGTGTGTGCACTCTTAGTTGCTGTTTCTATTGTGTATATTCTATTAGGGCTCAACATCTAGCTGAAATACTGACATCCAGAGGCTTTCCTGCTGAGTGCATTTCAGGTAAGCCTGTTCACAACTTTCTGTGCTTGAAATTGTGTGTAAACGTGACCTAACATAAGAAAACACATCTTGATAGCTTGATTTGCATGGCCTCTGTTTGAATAGCTAAGAAAAGCAGTAGAATCTTCATGGGTCTCTAAGACTTGTGTGTTAGTTCAGTTTTTGCATTGATGAAGCTTGCAGCCTTCTAATTTGTTTGAAAATCAGGTTATGAATACTTGGACAAGTGTTGTCCTATGTGTTAAGGGTAAGGCTGTATTTGCAGCTCAAAGCTGTATATTTTGGGAATGCAGCTATCGAACTTAAAGCTCTTTATTTTCTCTGTAGGAAGCTAACAGCTGCCTTTTAATGTTCATTAGAAATCTTCCTTTCAGTTTTTAATCCAACAGCTCTTCATGGTTGATGGGGTGGTGATATAAAAATCTGTCTGAAGTCTGTTATTCCAATGCGTTGAGTTTCTGTATGATCACTTTAATGTATTTTCAAACTTGCTGCTTACATTTACTCACTTAAAATTGACGTTTGATGAGGTTTCTCTCAAGCTTACCTCTCACGTCATATATAGTTTATACAATAGAGACTTCCAGAAGTTTTAAAGGCATAACACTGTTGAACAGAAGCTATCTCTGTTTTTTTCCCTAGGCAGCATGAACCAAAGCCAGCGGCTTGATGCTATGGCTAAACTAAAGCAATTCCACTGCAGAGTTCTGATTTCCACAGACTTGGTGAGTCAGTATTTCATAGTGTACCTGACAGCAAAAGAAACCATTTCAGAGAACTAATTTGGCTAGAACATAAACGTGCTATCAAAGTGTTTGATTTGAGCACTGCTCAAGTGTGCAACTTAGCTGTCATCTGTTCTCCTTCTGTTTCAACAACCAGTTGTGGCTTTGCTGTTGAATGGCAGAAGTTTGTAGAGATTTCAGAGGAATAGAGGTGTGCTTTGGGTGGGAGCTGTGGGAAAGATGAGGCTTCCCTTAGTGCAGTTATACTCACAGTACAGCTTCGAGTAGAGCAGTGGTTATGTTTGAAGTACTCAGCCTTTTCTTGGCTGTTGATGTATTTCAGTTGATTGCTGGTCGTTCTGTCATGAAAACAACTGCAACTTGCTGGCAGGTATTTTGATGCTTGGAAGAAACGTGCTTGTTTGTGCTGTCTGTGCCAAAAGACAAAAGTGATCCATAATTTGTACATTCCAATGCAGGATGTCTGTTCTCCATCTGAACTCACTGGAAAACTGTAGGTGCTTTGCAGTGTGTTGCAACAACTCGAGTTACTACACAAGCTGTTGCTCCCAGATGTGATGCAGTGCATACCTGAATGTGCTTAAAAAGGTGTTTATGAATCTCCTGTCTTTGTTTTCTCAAGACATCTCGTGGAATTGATGCTGAAAAGGTGAATCTGGTCATCAATCTGGATGTCCCTCTGGACTGGGAAACGTACATGCATCGCATTGGCAGGGCTGGACGCTTTGGTAAAAGCAGTCACGTGGATTTCTGGAGGTCGCAGCAGTTCTGCTGGGTCTGCTGAGGTGACTGTGCTTTGTTTTGTACCACAGGGACCTTAGGCTTATCTGTGACATACTGCTGCCGAGGAGAGGAAGAGAAAATGATGATGAAAATTGCTCAGAAATGCAACCTGCGGCTTCTTCCTTTACCTGGTATGTTCTGTCCTGTGAATGCAGCTGTATATCTTTTTCCCCAATGATTTCTTTCTGCTGTTCATTCAAGACTTCAGGTGCCAGCTGTTTGACATGAATATTTGCTGAAGTTGAACTAACTTTGGTGCAGTCAGGATTTTTATCCTCAGTGCTTGTGACCACTCGTTACTGCTGTAATTATGCGAAGGAACAGAAAGTGTCTGTATGCATGCCTGTAGAAGGAGACAGGAACCAACCCAACAGTTTCTTATCCAACTACAGAACTCCTGGAACTTCCAGAAACTTAGTATTGAGCCTTTCTGAGGCTGTAAGATAGAATAGAAGGAAAGAATAATAGAAGCAGCCAAAGATTCGCTCCTCTGCTCTGCTAGAAGCTATTCTGCTAGGTTTGTAGCACTTCACCTTAAATGATTTCAAGCTTTTTACCTGATTAAATAGGACATGAAAAATAGTCACTGATGCAGTACGTACTGCATTAATTAGCTTCTTGATGCCTCCTGTGAAGGAAGTGTTCTGTATATTTGAGCTTTTTCAAGAAGTGAAGGCATTGGTTTGCACTTCTAATTTCACTTATCTTAACATCTTGTCTGCATTTTACTTCAGTATTCCTTTGAATTCCAGAAGGAAGGATGCACTTAATCGAGTGCTTGCTTGTTTCCCTTTTGTGCAGAGCCTATTCCTCCTGGAATGATGGATCAGTTTGAAGATGGGGAGGTTGAAGTCAAACCTGTTGTATACCCAGGGGCTTCTGTGAGTTCTGACACTGTGTGTCTTAAACCAGAAGAACCAATACTTCAGCCTGTCCAGAATAATTCTGCAGAGGTACCTCAGCCTCATTCTAGACTCCCAGCTGGTAATTCTTCTGTGGAGAAGCCAAATAAAGCTTTGGAGCAAAAGCTGGTGAAAAAGTACACAGATTCTGCTAAGGTGGAAAAAAGCAGCAGGAACTCCAAAACCTCCAGCTGCAGTACAGAGCAGAAGAGTCAAGTAGAAGCTGTCTCCAGAATGGCTGGGCAGAGCAACACAGAGGTTCCAGATGAGGAAGCCTTAAAAAGAAATCTGCCCAGAATTCCATGCTTGTCATCTTTCAAAAACCACCAGAGCAGTCCTTGGAGCTTCTCAGAGCTTGTTGAAGACTATGAATACTTTATTAAGGAAGGGTTGGAGAGAGATGTTGAAATTCTAAGGAGCTATTCAGGCCCGAGAGATCAACCTGACCTCCCCAGAAATGGTGGTGTGGAGTGGAAAGAGGTGGAACATAACAGAGACACGGCAGCAAATGATGCTCTGTCTGATGGCAGTGATGCTTCATACAGTTCAAGGGCTTCCTCTCACAGCAGTGAAAATAACTCCTGCTCTGAAGCATTTTCAGACAGACAGGCAAAAAATGCTGTCCCCACTGCCTGTCAGGATCTTACAGGCTTCTGTCCCACACCGGGGAAGCTGAAGGAGCTATCACAAGCCCCAAAGCAAAATCAGGTGAAAAAGAAAGCTCTGAAACAGAATGCCAAAGAAAAGAAAAAACATTCCCATCAGCACCGTAATCCTGTCCCAAGAGAAACTGGAGATGACTGCTCCTGTGGCTCTTGGGATGATGGTGCTCCTGGCTTTCCTCACGAGGCGTGGAGTTACGAGGACTACTGGAAATCTTACTATCAAGCATGGCAGAACTACTATGCTGCAGTTTCTCACTTTCACTACAGGAGAAGTTACAGACACGTGATGTGGATGAATGCTTATGTCAACTCGGTCTACTTTCAGGAACTGCTGGGAAGTGGTGATTAATGTGCTGACATTGAGTGAAGTAAACTCCTGTCTTTTTCGTGAGCAGGCTGTGTCTAGGTAAATGTTTTGTATGCGTTCCAGCAGTGGTGGTACAGGTTGTTAATAAAATGAAATGGCAGACAACCACATGTTCAGTTGCAGTCTTTAAAATACCAAGTAAACAAAAGGCAGGTCAGCTGCTTCCATGTAAGGAACATCAGTAAGGAGGAAATGCAAAACAAGCCCAGCTTTCTGTACTTGATTTTCTTCCCTGTGATTTTTGGCTGAAGATGAATTCACAGTGAAGCTACAGAAGCTGCTTATAGTCAGAGATCCTCTTCTCTGTAATTCTTAACCAGAGGGCACTGGTAATATACTGGTTAACAGTGGCAGACTAAAACCTGCATCTCAATACCTGCATTGCTAATTTGAGTGCAGTTAATTAACACTGCTTACATAACATTTTTAGAGCTAGATAAATGGCGAGCTGTGCAGTAGGGGATGGTTAAATTATGTACGAGATGTGCAGCTATTATAACTGGCCTCTCCTCAGGGTGCAGCAGTATCAGACTTGCCATGCTTACAGGAAGGCTTTAATTAGAAAGGAAATTACCTGTTAGTTCTGAATCTAATTTCAGTTTCCTGTTTTGGTTGCCCTGTTCTTTATGTAGCTGTCCAGAAGCAGGACAAGATGAAAGTAGTGGCTGGCTTAGGCTATTGACACTGGGCTGACTTCACACTCATTTTGGAGCTTCGTTTTTAGTGCAGGTGGGATCACAGAGCCAGATCTCTGTAGTTCGATTGATTCCACTGTGCTCATCAGAGCAGGTGTGTGGTCTGCTGCTTTTTCTTTTCATGGTCGGAGTAAGATAGGAATTCCTTCAGTGAAAGCACAACTTCCTACCTGCTATGGTTTGTGCTTCCAAGGAGGACTTTCTCTTCTATTTGGTGAAATGAATGTCTTCAAGGCTCCTTGGCTGCCCACCTCCAGCTACTTCCAAATCAATTTTGGGAAATACAACACGCTTCTGTGAATAAATTCTGTTGCTTGTGAGAGTTCTTAATGCTGTTCCAATAATCCCATGCGAATCCTGTGGTGTCCCTGGCAGCGCTTTAAACCTTTTTGTGTAGTTGTGGGTATCTACATTTCATGCTGTGTCTGTCGGACTGTCAGTAGAGCCTCAGGATTGCTCATGGGTGGCATTGGAAGCTTAAGGAAGGTCAAGAGTGGCATTGGAGGCTTAAGGAAGGTCATGAGTGGCATTGGAGGCTTAAGGAAGGTCATGAGTGGCATTGGAAGCTTAAGGAAGGTCATGAGTGGCATTGGAGGCTTAAGGAAGGTCATGAGTGGCATTGGAGGCTTAAGGAAGGTCATGAGTGGCATTGGAAGCTTAAGGAAGGTACACCTGTTGTCTGTTTCTTCAGCTGGGGAAATGCTTCCCCCTGGTGGCTGTCTTGCTTTACTACAAGAAAGAACATAAATGCAGCTGCTGCTTGGGTGTTAGTTTGCATAGTAAGTAATTTTGTTTAAGTATTACTTAATAATAATGCCTCTAGGTGATTCTTCCTAACATAATCAAGCGTAGAGCAGTGCTGACCCATCTGAACTACAGTTTGTTAGCCTTTGCCTAACAGGAGCTCCCAAGACCAGAGTGCCTTTGCAAAGAAAGGCATAATGTGTGTGCTTTGAACTGTGAACTCTTTGTCTTTTCCTTCCTCTCCATTACACCAAAACAAACTACAGCAAGAGGGCTCTCCTGTCTGCATAATCTGAGTGTTTTGTTCTTGTTTCCAACATGAAGATTGCAGCATGTTTTACCAATCCAAAGGAGGTGGCTGGTCAGGGTTTCCCTTAGGTGTCTGCTTTAATGCTGTCCTGCAGCATCTCTGTTATCTCGCTGTTCCCATCAGCTCTTGTCTAGTAAGAGCTATCAGCGTTTCAGTGCAACTCAGATTGCCGAGGCCATCACCCAGCGTTCTCCAAAAGAACCTCCCAAAAGCTTTTAGAAGAAATCTACAGCATCATCTTGGTATTTGTGGCACATACTCTGTTTAATCCAGATTGGATACATCAGGTACAGCAGTGGCACAAGACTCAATACTGTAAATGATATACAAGTTTCAACATATGCACTACAATTCCAAAAGAAGACAACAGGAAACTTGGTTCTTCTAGAAAGTTGTTCTCAAATGAAGCTACCTGCAGTTGTATACGGTACATTTTGTATCTGTCCTCTGATGTTTGTAAGCAAAGCCCATTTATAGTACGAAAATAGAAAATAATAAGGTCGAGAGCTTCTCATAACATAAAAACTAAAGAAAACACTATTGGAATGCCTCATTAATTTATCAAAAATATACCATCACCTGTGTTTTGCCAGATACCTCATTGGTCCGAGGAGCCTTGGGGAGCTCCCAGCCATGGCTGCGACAGAACTGAGAAGAGCATTGGATGTGGTGGCGAGCTCCTCGCCCACGCAGCTGCGTAACCTCCTGTGCCTAGCACTAATTGAAATGGAAACCGAAAAGCAACACGTGCACACGTATACATATGAAAGGAACGGACTATTGGCTGAGATCAAAACTCAGGGAGGAATTTTCACAAGGTCTTTGTCACCTGGTCTTTTGAACCATCCACCCTTCCTTTTTCTGGCACTGTTTTGCATTCTGACAATAGCACCGGTGCTTTTCTGCTGTGCTTTCTCCAGGTTTCTCTCTGGCGTTTTGGAGGTTTTGTGAACTGAGCTTCAGCTATTTACTGTAAAACTGGCAAAGAGAGGTGAGATGACTTCTTCGGGATCGCTTAGTGATTCATCAAGACAACGAGGAGTAGAACATGGGTTCCTGAGGCTAACTCTCCTGTTTCCAATCGGTATCACACTGCATTGTGTTTGCTTTTAAAGTTCTCAAGGTATCAAACCTTTGTAAGAGCATTTATAGCATCCATAAGCATGAAGGCTAAAAACTCAAGTTAGCTAGTGCAGTTGCTTAAAGCGTTGAAGAAAGCCTTTTTTTAATCAAGTTATAATCTTTAATTAAGATAGGTTTCATTGGTAAGTTATGTGGAAGAGGCATGTTATTTCTCTAACACTAAAAGCAGAATAAAGCCTTCACTTCAAAGCTGTTGCTGTTTGTAAGCCATCCATAGAGTAGAACGGAATAGAAGTGATTGCTGACTCTGTAGCTCTGCGGTCATTTGACATAAATAAGATATTAAAACAGGGGATGTTGTAACCCATAAATTAAATCTGATTTTTAATGTACCGAGTCCAATTTGTAGTCTGTGTAAGACGCAGCACGTTTATGAGCTCTGTACCAATAAAAGCCAAATACTGGGAGAAACTTTGCTTCCCTTAGCTGGTATTGATACACATCCCTTAGGCTGTCTAATCTGGAATGATAGATGCTGGTTTGCAGCACATTATCAACTATTTCAGGTTAAGCAAATAGCTTTGATTCCAATTTGCTATTTCTGGAAACCAAAGAAGGATGTCCTTCTCTGATGCTTCAGTCTGAATTATGCATTACTTTGTTCCACACTAAAGCCTCGTGTGTTACTTAGTTTACCTTTTCCCCATTATGATTGTACAATGATAATTACTGACACAAAAAAGGCAGCTTTCTCACCCTCTGGAAAGGAGAATAATTCTAAGAGATGTGAAGGAGTAGAATGGTAATAAAGGAAGGGAAAGTAAGACCTATGGCTGAACAGCAAGGGAAAAATCTTTGCCATTGGGATCTATTAGTCTGGAATAAGCTCTGCAGGGAAGCAGTGGGAGCCCTTTCCATGGAGGATCTGAATGTGCAGCAAGCAGTGCGATATCTTGCAGTGAAGAACTTCTGCTAATGGAGATTTTTAAGGAAAGATTGGATTTTGGAATGAATAGGTGGAAGTGAAAGCCCAGATGGGAAAGGTGCTTCTCATCGTTCTTTGCCAGTTGGGTGTATTTCCTCCTGTTAGCAATGCAGTGCCAGGTGGGAAGAGAGTGAGCCTATAGAACGTGCTGAAAATCTGTGGAAATACTTTTCCCTCAAAAGATGGTTTTGAAAAGAAGCAAAATGCTTGGACAAAGGTGTTGCTGCTTTAATATTCTTAGTATTGCTTTACAGAGGACTGGAAAAACAATCCCCTTCTACTTGCTTTATGTGCAAACAATTTGTTTTTATCTATTTTTTTCATGAAGAAAGAAAAACTATAAAAACTTGCAAGGAATTCGAGGGGGAGGGGTGAGGTTTTCACAATGAACTGCTAATATCCCATCACCTTTTCACCCAGCCGTCCCACTGATCAGGCTGTGTTGTACCTTTCAGAAGGGTATCAGGCCTGGAACCTATCTGTGCTTCTGGATACTTCTCCTGGAGGCAGCCCACAACTGAAGACCCCCCCCTTCATAAGCATCAGGAATGATAAGGATTGCAGGGGTATGTGCTGTTCTTTGTATCCATAGCAGTGCGTGTGTTTGGCCCTGGCCATGCATGGTAGTGGGGAGGGCGACGCAGGTAAGGCAGGATAATAATGGGAACCACTGGAGAGAATGGCCCAAGTCCTTCTGCTAAAGTTCTGGTCTAGGAATTTACAGGACAGACTTGGCTTTATCACAGCCATGCTTTATGTGGTGCTATTTAAAGACTACGAAGAGCCCTGCAGTTCAGTAAAGCTAATTGCTTCCTTTCACTGTAGGAAAAAGAAGCTGTTGTACAGTTCCCATGCTCTTGTGTGCAAATGCCTCCTTCCTGCGTTTCATTTGAGGGATGTTATGTCATGCCCTACCAACCACTGATATGCTGGCGATAGATTCCTGTCTTTGCTGTCTCAGTGAATGCACAGTGCTCCCATAATGAGGATATGGCTGCGCTGGGCGATCCAGGGAGGTTTTGTACAAGCGTGTTTTTAAGTGCTTTTGGAAGCATTACTCATTCTACTTCAAATCAGCCTATAAAGGGAGCTAATGTCTCAATTAAAAATATTTTTAGTCCTATTCCTCTAGGCTCAGACTTCCTAAATGCTGTCTGTCTTTGTCCTCTGAAAGTCTGCGCTGAGTACTGACTGCATCGGGCAGCACATGCTGAGTTAATGGTAGGAGGCAAGGCAAATCTTGTTGAGCAAGGATAGCACTGCCTTAAACTGGGACCTAGCAGCCAGCCAGGAACCCAAGCGCTGGCTTTCCTCCTGATTTAGCCTCTTTAAAAGTGTTGATTTCTCTCTTTTTTTGAAAGCATTTGATCAATTACAACGAAATCCACCAATTGTGCTTTAGACAGAGGTTGCCATGACTGCTATTTACAGATCAAGAAATGGGTGCACGGAGCTGAAGTGTCCTATTTACCACTCCGTAGTAAATCAAGAAAAAGAAAGGCAGCACTGAGAATCCCTGCTGAGTCCCTGTCTCTTTGCAATTGTTTACTCCTGTGCACTGGAAGGAACACTGTACTCTGTCAGCACGGTGGCATTTAATGCTCGTTCTGTGCCAGTGTAAATGAGATTGCGAGGTGGAAAGTGGTGGAGAGCAAGGCCTCTGATCTACAAGGCTGAGGGTGTTCAGATGGGGAGCAGATATGATGACAAATAATGAAATCCAATAAAGCAAAGGAAGATTAAATTAAAACATCAAGAAAAATTCAATAATGGTAAGATTAACTGCAGTATAACCTCCTACAGGAAGCAGCGAAGGCAGAGCACTTTAATCATTTAAAACAGGACTAAAGGTAGTTTTGGGTAACATATTACAGCACTGGGGTCAATGACTATAAGCTGATGCAGCTACTGAAGGCTTTGCCACAGCCCTAATATTCCTAGAATGTTGTAGGTTCCTAAGGAGGGTATTGAGTTAATGCATGAGCTGTCTACTTCATAGACTAACAGGTTAGGAGTGCTAACAAAGCAGATTGCTAGCTTGTCTGTTTAAGTCAGCATGTAGGTCTATTTATCTATACATGTATGTGTCTGTGTTTATTTATACGTGTATGTGTGTATATCAATATCACGTCAGGATAGATTATGGCAGATGTTAAAAAACAAAAAGGCATCCCTTTGCTGAAACAGCCTCAAACGTGCTCGGAGTGGTTAGCTCTGCAGTGCTGGTAAGATCGCTGTTCAGAAACAAGGTAGTTGGAATCTATTCTATTGCAGGCTGTTGGGACTGGGTTGGTTGCCGTTTGTGGGTGTGTGGATAGGGCCTTGAAGGGCGTTTGTGCATAACCACAGTAATTAGCCAGGCAGTGGATGAGAGGTGCGTGGTGTGTTCTCACTCTGCCCTTCATGCTTCATATGGAAATGGGGCTTGGGAAGGGCAGAATGGAAGAAAAGAAATGTTGTTATTCTTAGAGGGGAAAATGAGTTATGATTTGGGACCACGTATTTCCTGATAACAAAACATTCCTAGAAAGAGCTTAGAAAGAGGGGCTAGGACTGACCACACCTCAGCTAACTGTATTAGCTTCCTATTAGGGGGCAGTACCACACAGTGCTACTTACAGGTTTTGGCTGCCTAGAAGAACATGAATTTTCTCAAACCGACTGTAGGAATGCAAAAAGAAAATGCTGTCTGTAACTTTATCAAATGCTTTCCAAAATCCAGTGCTGCTCCCACTTCTCCAGTGGGTGCATGCAGTAGATCCTGTGCTGGGAATGGGTAACTAAAATTGCTAACCTAGTCTACCCCCAAAATCAGTGCAACCCAGAAGTCACTGATGAGACAGCTGGAGCACCTGGACTGTGAAAAAGCCAAATACCTCTCCGTCCATGCGAGATATTTGGCTCTGGGGTTAATTATTATCAAGTGTAGATCCAGACGTTATTTGGCTACTATTTACAATGGGTTCTATGTTCAGTGCTAGCAAAGAAATTCAGTATATAGAAAACAAAAATAAAAACGCATGGGCATACGTTACAAGAAACCTCTGTCAGACTGAAGAATGCTTGATGCAGCTGAGTTCAGTGTCCTCTCATTCTTTGCCATTGGTGTGAACAGTATTAAAAAAAATCCTATCTTTTTTTTTTCCTTTTTAAAAATACAGAACTGGTATCACATCTTACAGGTAAGTGATAACAGAAATAGAAAGCAGGTACCCATGTGGGACTACAACTCTACTGCAGCCTGTCTTTTTTTGTTTGTTTGTTTGTTTTCACAGATATGTTATCACAGACAATAATTAGCAGACAAACACACTGTTTGCAATTGCACTGTATTGACTTCAAAGGCGGATACAAAAGTGTCTAAATAAAGAATGCCATCCAGGGTGCAATAGTTGTGTGTGAGTGTGTGTGTGTGTGTGCACGTATGTGCTGGCGCATGCTTGTGTTTTCCTACTGTGCACCCAGTGATGACAGCATGCTCTACCCTTTGATATGCAGTGTTGCTCTGACGTGGCTCTGCTGCACACTCGCACTCACACACACACAGGGATGGGAATAGGTTTCTGTGACAGGTGGCTTCTTTGTCTAAATCTTTTCCTATAAAAGAAAAAAAAAAAAAGAATGTGAAGTTTTGGTTGGCTTAAAGGTTCGGCTCCATGAAGAAAAAAAATTCACAAAATCCATTGTTTTTCACCTTTTTCAGTCATTTCCTCATGAATAAATATTATCCATTAAAAACCTTTAAAAAGGTGCTGCGATACACAGTGTTATATTTCTGTTTTCTTTATTACTCCCTTGTTGCCACGACGGTTCTTTCCCTTCAGCCTCCACAGGTGCTTTCTGCCCTGTCCCACGGCACAGCGCGCTCTCCACGCGGGCTTTACTGTTAACAAGGCTCTTCCTCCCTCTCCTAATCCTTCCTCAGTCCACAGCATGTCCTTGGGTCTGAAGAAAGCTGCCTCGTTGGGTCTCCGTCGCTAACCAGATGACCAGCCGGCAGGTTCGTCCATCCAGGCACAATTTGCAGCAAGAAAGGAACATGGAGGTGTGGAGGGAGAGGGGCGCCGGTCTTTCAGCCGCCTTCCGTGCATGAGAAATCTTACAAGGCAGAGACCTTGACTATGTTGCTTGTGGTGGTGGTAGAAATGTTCGTGGAGTGGCCGGGGCTGCTGGGCGGAGGTCTGCTCTCACCTTCTGGTGTGAGCGCCGGCGGCGTGGGGATGCTGATGATGGCTGTGGTTATCTGGGCGGCTTTGCAGTTCGGTCGCAGCCCGTCATCTGATTTCATGTTGAGACTGGAACGACTGGAAAACAGATTTAGTGGTTTGGCCCTTTTAAAAACCAGGCAGTAGAGAGGAGAGGAATGGTGTTTGTTCTCAAGCAGTGTCTTATTCCTTCGAAAGAAGGGCACGGGAATACTCACAAGAATCCACTTAAATGCTCCCCCAGCTCCCTGCTAGGTGCTGTTCATTTCTACCTACTTTACACTAAGCTAGTTTAATACGCCTCATGGTAAGAGACAGCTTTCCACAGGGCAGGTTGTTCCACGTTTCCATTTCATTCTTGCATAATCTCAGCATAATTAAGAGGATATCTAAACACACCATACAGTGCACTCCATCTTTTTGGAGCACAGGTAGCTCTTTCTGAGAAGGAGATGTTGTCTTCCTTGCATTCTGTACGCCTCTTTCAAAATTGCTGGCCCTTGATCTTTTCTATTTTTTTTTTTCCCCATCTCTGTGGTAGTTTCAAGGATCTGGCAGCTGGGAGCATTCTTATTAGATCTGCATCAATTGCATCCTATAATTAATTACGGAGTGAAAATGATAGGTTGATTTCTGTGCATCTGCGCAGCTACAGGAGTCTGCTATTACCAGCCCAACATGTTCATTTTAAACACAAGGCCTGTCCTTTTAAAATATAAAGCTCCCAGTTGGAAAGCTATTGCTGTTGTTATCTCACCAAGTGAGTCACCAAGAGGATGTTTTTTGATCTCTCAAGCATCCCAAGAGCACCACAGAACCCATTCTGCTCCCTGGCTGCCTCAGTCATAAGCAGAGAGTGGGACAGCATTAAGGACTGGGAGGTTCTGTCAGTGGTAAGCACACACCCAGTGCATTGCATTCCACTAAAGTTCACCCAGTGAGTTGCATCCCACATGCAAAACAACTCAAAGGCCTTTTTTTGATTACTTTTCCTGCCTATTCTTTCATGGTTTGGTAAGCAAGTGAAACAGCAATGCTGACATTTAAAATATAATCACTGGCATCACATAGCACCCACATGGGATAGGTTCACATTCCCCTGAATTACTGTTTCAGGCGCTGGTTTAAACTGCTGTCATTTTTAAACTGCAGCAGCCAAAGACTTGTTCTGTGCTTATTCATTCAAAATTCATTCTCTGAAATACCTTTCTTGCTTCTACCTGGCATGAAGTATCTGCTTTTTGCCCTAAAGGCATCTTTGTTTCAATTTCCATATCGCTGTGATAAGAGCAGGGAGGGTAAAAATGGTGGGTTCAGAAACAGCCCAGTGCTCAAGAAGCCTCAAAGGCTGAATTTAGTAAGTGTAGTGGAGATGCTAAGTCATGGCCTGAAGCAGTGATGGAGCACCTGGTGGGAAGGCAGGGCCAACCCAGGGGAGCTCGGGTGCATGCAATGCAATGCACCTGGGTGACCAGAAGGGCTGGAGCTGGGATCCAACCCTTCCTAGACCTCATTTAAGGGTTGGCAGTGGAGGCAAGGGCATCTTGCTGGAGATCTGTGTGTATCTGAGGCCTTCTGAAGGTAAGTAGTTTCTTTCCTATGTGCTAATGGCTATTGCAATTGAGCAAGCCATAGCTTGCTGTAGCCCAGGACTTTGCTGCTTTGCTGTCGTTGCTGTGCTTTCCATCACGTTACAGCGAGTCATTTCATAATTGTGAGAAATGCACAGTGAGGGAAAGGTTTTTCAGCAAGTTTTGTATAAAGTGATGCTATTTCAAAATTCTCTATCAAAAGAGAAATTTCTGCACCTGTGTTACAAATGCCTCTTTAGGTGAACGAATTTCTCCTTATTTGCTTCTCAGTTGTGATTCAGACCTGGGTAAGAAAAATGAGTGAACTGAGTGTCCCTGGTGGACTGGGTCAGTGTGTTCAGCTGGTTGTCCTTGCCTGCTCCAACACTGGGCTGAATGGGAGCTGGGCTGCAGGGTGGTTCCTCTACCACTGGTGGCTGGCTCAGAGCTGGAGACTGCTGGCTCCTGCCTGTGTGATTAGCACTTCATAGACTGAAATTGATTCTTCTATGTCTAGTCTGGTCAGAGAAGAGCTGCTATAGAGTCTAGCTTTCATATGGTTCCCCCAGAGCAGTTACAAAGAGCTATGAGCCACTTTCCTTGGGCTTATCATTAGAGACAGGACAACAAAGATGTTTCTAGCTTAGACCCTTCTCCTTGGCTGGAAAATAGCTCTCTACAACTTGCTCAAACATACTTTTGGATAATGTACCCGAGGAGGTTGCACGCAGTAGCACTGAGAGCCTACAGACCGTACCTGGTTGTCAGTGAGGGCTGCTCACTGCACTGGATGTGGATGGTGCTGAGCTCCTGCATGCTGCGGAGGCGGGTGGCTGGCACACTGGAGTTGGGAAGGTGCGTGGTCTTCTTGTTACGGCGAGAACAGCAAGAGGTGGTCAGGCCGTGGTGACTTGACAAGGAGGGGCTCCGAGAAGATGGGTAGTTTTGCATTGAGCTCTCCATGCAGTTCTGCTCGAACAGTTGCTCGTCTATGAACTCGTGGTTCTGGCAGGGAAAAGAACAGTGCCATTACTTTCTGGTAGCAGGAACAGCTGTGACCCAGCAGCAGGTTATTTCCAACAGCACCTTTTGCTAGGTCGGTGGGATGTGTCAGTCCCTTGTCTTTGTGAGATGCTCTCTGCCTGTGCCTGAAACTATTTGCACTAGGCAGATCTTAACATGGATAACTCACTGCAACCAAGAGAAGCTTTTGCTGCCCTGCATCAGGAGGGGAATAAGAGAAACTGCTCCAACAACAGAAGTATGATAGTCTGTCAGTGCTGCCTCACTTACACAGCCTGAGCTGGTTAATATATTGTCTGATTTTCCTGCTATTTTTGTGTCTGGATTCTGGAAGCGGCTTCCAGGACTATGCAGTGCTATGTGGTTATTAAACCCCAGAGGAGAGCAGATTTAGGATCCCATTTTTTTGGTGCATGGGGACTGGGAGGGCCGTATTACCTATATATTATTTACAGGATGCAGCTTGTATTGATACAAAGCATACCTGCAGTTCGTTTGGAGCTGCTATTAACTGAGTGGGAATAAACATGGCAGCTGAGAGCAGGAAGCATGTAGAGGAGGGCAATTCATAAAGCTGCATCGGTAAGGAGTTTTTGTGCTAAGGGACAATACAGCCTGAAAGAAAGAACTCTCACACGCATACATGAACACTCGAGTTGTTCTAGTGTACATACTTTATCCAGCCCCTGTCAGCATCAGGAAGGATGGGAAACAACAGCAACCATGGTGAAGGCAGCCACCTGTTTTCACTGGAGCAACTAACAGATCTCAAAGGAAACGAGCACTGGGTAGCAGGAAGAGCCACGTGCACAAACTCCCAAGGACAAGACCAGGAACGAGAAAGGAAGCCAACAAGCTCAAGACACATCACATAGATCATAGAGAAAACACATTGAATTAAAAAGGAAATACCTTGATGGTGGAAGTTCGTACAGATAACAGGGGATCATCCACAAGATAGGACAATCCCTACGGGACAACATGCCAACAAAAGATAAAAACACATTTGATTGTCCATTCCGGCATTCAGAAAATCAGTGCCAGCACTGCATCAATTGTCTCAGCATTCCAGCCGGCTTGTTCAAGTTTGAATGGGCAACTAGACCTTCTCTTTGCCAAACCTTGCTTGAATCAGACCCCTTTGTTCCTTCCTTCCCACCTTTCTGATTACAGATTCGTTGTTTTGATGTTTTAAGAGCCAAAGGCAAAGGAGAACAAAGTTTCAGCTTCTGATTCTCAGGTAACCAATTGGAATTGCACTGCCATTGGATCTCCAATGGATTTGAGTTTTGGTTGTGCTCTGTGGAAACACAGATGGAAGGTTTGGGTGGGAAGACTGGATTCAGTGCGTTCAGCATTTGGAGAAGATACGGCCTGTGAATATCCATACTGAATCCAGGGATCAGAAGGAATGGAAAACCTCTTTCTTTGAGCAAACTCCATCTGTTGTGCTAATATGACAAAGTAGCCTTTATTAAGGCAGCTGCAAGTAATTTAGATCACTTTGTCATCATATGCACCAGATTTCTGAGCCATCCAGTTGTAAGACTGTGTGCTCACGAGACTGGAGATGCCATGACAGCAAACAAGGTACCTGAGGGATCTTTCTGCCTACTCTGGGGAGAGGTGAATTGCCCATTGAAACAAGTTTGCAACCATTCCTCATTCCATTCCTGCAACTTTGTCACAAAATGACTCTTCAGTGTTGAAAAATTCTTTGACTACAATTTAATGTCTCAGAGGAGAAGCACGGCGTGGTTTTTCGTTAGGCTGTGTGAATCTTAGAACAGAAGCTGATTTGAAGCATTTGGGTTGGTAACTTCAGAACCCAAACCAGCTGTGGGGTTTCTTATTGCCATTCTTAGCAGAAAATAATAATAATAATTAAAAAAAAGCAGTGCTTGAAACATTTTGGACCCACTGAGACTCGCTGCCTGAGCAGGCCTGCGTGCTGGAGGCCTTGTTACTATGGTAGACTGACACATCCACAAAGGAGGATATGCTTTGGCTCTGTTACTTCCAGCAGCCCTGCTGGCTTGCTAGCAGTGGAGTGAGTCACGCGGCTCCAAGAGATGTCCCCCACCCCACGCAGAGGTCAGAATGTCTGTAAGGCTTTGCAAGGTCAGTGCCTCACGAGGGCAGACCCTGGGGCAGGGATGGCTGCCAGCTCCTGTTTGCCTCAGGCAGTTTGTTAAAGTTCTCAAATGGAAGCATTCATGTGAAACATGGGGCACAGCAGCGGAGCCTTTAAGCACGAAGCTCTAAACTGAAGAGTCAGATTGTGAAATATCTGCTTGTTACAGAACATCCAAAATTGCTAGAAACGGAGGCAAGATGAGTCTTATCAAATGAATCCAACAGTCATTGATACAGGAAGAATCAGTTCACAGTCCTCAGAAGGGTGACCTTCAGAGCTCGGTGTGATAACCCAGCTGTACTCAGCAGGTCACTGTAATTAACCAGACATCTTCTTCCAGTGTATCGCTGAAGCCTAAGTGATATTCCAGCATAAGCCAAACTATGGAAGTGGAGGTGATTTATCTAAAAGAAAGCTCTTGCAAGTCAGAAATCAAAAGTACATTTGATGATGGATGCAGATAGAAAAAGTCATGAATATTTCAAACGTTAACCTCTTTTCATTCTTTCTAGAATGAATCACGCTGTGTGTTATGTGTGCCTTTACTGCGTAACCTTTATATAAACCTGGAAGTAAAACATGTACCAGATAAACATCTGAAATGTTCACAGAGACTTCTGCATACAGAATAACCTCGTGAGGAATGAAATCCTCTCTCTAGCAGCACATTGCATGGCACAAACAGAAAAGTCATTGTCAGAGAAACTGCTTGACTGGCTTTGAGATAAATTAGCTTCTCTTGTAACCAGAGCTGTAGCGAGAAAAAACACGTGCAACCTTTAAACCCTCCTGCTCTGCTCCACGCTAAGGGCTAAAGGTTACTTTTTCCAACTCGGTCTTCTGTTGGCACTGAAGACCACACAGAGTTTGGTTTCACTGACAGCAGCTTCCTCCACTTAAGACAGCAGAACTGTCCAGAGCTGCTAATTAGCACGGGCAACAAATATATATGATGTGTGACTGACAGCACAAGACAAACACAGTATTTTTCTTTTTAGGAAGCACTGGAAAAGTGAAACTTAGTGTGCACCTCGTTTGCAGGATCTTTCTAACCAACTGCTGGAAGGTGATTTGCATTCAAGTGAACTGAGCGACCTGCTATTAACTTTGTACTGGTGTGGGTGCCTGGGGAGTAGCAGACATCATGTCCTTATCCCTGTGTACAGTGATCTATCAATTGAAAGATAATGAAATCTAAATGCATTTAATCCATGGCAGAGTGTTCTTGGGAACCTGAGCATCAATCTGCTCTGGCACAGTTTGTAGGCCCATATTTTATGTCCCATGGAGGGCCAGTTCAGAACATACTGCATGCACGTCTTTTCTGCACGGGGCCTGGGCCGGGCGCGAGGGCTGTGAGGTGTAGGAAGGGCTGTGTTGCTACTTACGGTTGTTTTTTCCAGGCAGTGCAGCAGGTGGTGATGTTGGCTTTCAATTAAGGAGGTGCCTTTAGTCGTACGCTGTTCATCTTCAGTGGATCCCTAAAGAGCCGGAAAGGGAGGGGGAACAAAAAACCCAAACCAGGTGTAAAACCACAAAAGGAACCAGCAGCACCAGCTTTCACAGGGATAAAGATAACAACTTCCATGCTGTCATCTCTCAGGATTTCTCACAAATCTCATGAGATTACCTCTTTTTTTTCCCCCTTAGTGATTTGGCTTGTAAGCTCAGGTGAGCAAATGAGCTCTGATTAAAAACCAGTGTGTTCCTAGCCATTCTGTAGCTGCAGAGGAAGCCTTGGAAGTGCTGCAGGTAGGTGATGTGAAGGCTCTGGAAGCAGAAGCTAAAGAGAAAAAGCAGCAATGCCTTGGCGTGTTGGGGGAAGGTGGTAGCAGGTCCTGAGGGGCTGCTCAGCTGTGGTATTAGCAGTGCTTAGGATAAGCTGTGGATCTCGGGCCAACCTCTGTTAAGCTGAGGAGCTCGATCTGCTAGAAAGATCTGGAATAGACATGGATGAGAGGCTGGGAGCTGGAGTTCAGTATGCACATAGTGTTTAGGATCGTTTGTCAGAGCAGCAGTAGATGGGCCAACTGAGTCAGTGGGTGCGGGGGGAGAAGCAGCGCCCTGTGCTTCTGATCCACAGTCAGATGCTTGCGTTCAAAGTGCAGCATCTGTCACTTCCACTGTGATCAGATACACCTCAGAAATGGAAGCGAAAGAATTATTATGGGTTGTTTAGAGAGTGTCTGTGATGCTGAAGAGCCAGGATTATTTTTCTCACTGTCTGTTCTGCAGTGGCAGATTTAAGGTCTGGGTTGTTAAGGATATTCTCTTACTGCCACCGTTTAAACTCCCCAGTGTTGAAATTCATTGTGGCTTAGTGACACATCAATCTGAGCACGTCTTTGATGGGTAGCATTTTCAAAGACAATTAAATGCATGAAAATGGCAATTAGGTGCTGTGAAATGTTTCCCTGTGCTCCCTAAGCAAGAGCTGCCTGGTGTCTCCTGCAGTGCCTGAATCTGAAAGTCAAAAACTGGTGTGCATAGCCTGAGTCTCTGCTTAGACACAAAACAGCAGCATCCTACTGCTGGGAGAGAAAACAGGTGGGATGGGAGATGCAGCAGAGCATCTTAGCAGGAGTGCCAAGACTTGTCTGTTGCTCTCAAGGGGGTCAAATTCAGCTGTGCTTAAGGCGTTGCTTTTAACTACACCCCTGTGTGCCACTGATTCACCACAAGCGCGTGTTCTGGATGGTTCTGTGATCCTTAAGTGAAGGAAAAATTCTGTCTCTGACAGATGCCGAAACAGAGCTGAATTGGTACATTTATAAAGCTGGCTTACTGTGCACAGAATTAATAGATTCCTATGGGAATGCTTCTTTAGCAGGTTATGGATTTTTGGTTGCTGTTGTTTTGGAAGGTTGAGGGTTCCCATAAGTATTTTTAGGAGTAGCCTAAGAAAAAAAATGAGTTCAATTTTTCTTATTAACAATTCTCCTGGTGAACCAGCAAATCAAGCAGGTCCTGTTCCTACCCTGCTGAGATTACTGACTCTGCTAAGTCTGTGTTGGAATATCTCCCAAAGAGGTCCTTGTAAGCCCTAAAGCAAATATGAGGCTGCACTAAAACACTGGAAAATGAGAGTGGAAAAGCACATACTGCAAAAGTATCTTTGTCTTCGTCTCAAGCAAATCCTCATATAAAGCTTTCCGATCTCTGACAGAAGAAGGAAGCCAAATGTCAGATTTTGGTGGCAAAGTTCAGTCTCTTCCTCTTCTTCCATTACAAGAACAATCTTGCCACTGATGGCAATGGATCAAGGGATGGCAGCAACCAAGAATAAAGCATAGCATCATCGAGCATGATTCTTCCTTATGTTTCTTTCTCCTTTCTTCAGCTGGATCAGTGTTTTCAGAAACAGAAACCATTAAGGGCAACCTAATGTCTGCAGGAAGCATTGCCCCTTGAACAGCAAAGCCAAGTGCTGCACAGTTGACATTTTGATACTGCTATGAGGACTGCATACCTATAGAGATTGCATTAGTGGTACCCACATTTCTGCAGGCAAACAAAATATGTGTCTTCATTAGAGAAGTCTGACTGTAATGGGGGGGCATGGCTTGCTGTTTGAGCTGGGGTGCTAATTTTACAAGAGTTTGATGCAAGCTCCCATTAAGTTTGTTCTTGAAAGGCATTCATGAGCTGTTGGTTGCTTTGAGGGAGGCTAAAACACCCTGTAGCTTTGGTTCTGATATCCAAGCTGCTTCCATTTTACTGTCTACGTAGTGCTTCAGCACACAGGATTGGACTCCGGTGTACTGAGATGAGCTGGTTTGGTGGTTAGGCTGTCCATGCCATGGGAGTGACCAAAATGCTTATCTATGGCTTAGGAGATTCTGCTTATGGAAAGGAACAAGACCCCACAACTCGCTGTTCCTAGGATGTATACAGCCGAGCTCTTCAGCTAAAAGGGAATTTCAGCTGGCTGTACAAGGAGATTAACACTAAGAGGATATGTAGGCTGCTGCCATGGGAAGCTCGCCGTCCTTCGAGCGCTTCTGACATAAAGCCCACTAAAAAGCTCTCTAAATGAGAAGAAAAAGCTCTGAGTGCTCTGTGTCTAGATGGCAAATGCAAAATGCTACAGATCCATGTTTCTGAAGCAAAAGTCTGTGTTCTTGCTAGCAGCAGAACTTCCTCCTGCTGCTGTCCTTGGATCAGTCCTTTCCTTCATGTGTTCATTGCTCTGATGGAAGACCACGGGCTGAAGACATGCTGTTCCCTCAAAAGATGGTGTCAGTGTGTTCACTCTGTGCTAATGAAAGGAAATCCTGGCACGTGTTCTGGAATCTTGAGCAGCCTTTCTTTCCCAGTTTATTACTTAGACTGCAGAGTCACAGCCAGGATATGTTGTAGGGCAAGGCGGGTGCTTGTTTCTTCTCTAGGTCAAACCCTCCAGGTGTGGGTGCAGGTTATCAACTGCAGGGTGATCTTGTAAAGAAAGCTATACCTTGATTGTGGTATTCTGCGACTGCTAATAAAGAAAGGGACAGTATCTAGTCGTGGCCATATAATAACTGCAGTTGGAATTGCTGCTGGGTAACAAAGCAGCCCTATGGCAGCCTGGCCATGTAAGGTCATCACAGCTTGCACAAGTCCTGGCCAAGGGATCAGAATGGGAGGTGTACCTGATCAGCGAAGCAGTTGGATGCTGATTTGGCTGAGGGTTATGCACAGAATGTAGATAATATTTTGGCTTCTCGTACAGCAACTACAGAAGTCACATTCCTTCATGTTTTTGCAGCTTAAAAATGTGGCTGGCTAGGCTATACTGTCGCTCACTTTTTGTACTCTCTTAAGAATAGTATGTTCTCTTGCCATAAAATGGAAGGACATAAAATCTTGCCTTGTGGAGCTGAAGTGAGAAGTAAGATCCTTTACAACAAAGGATCTTCTGTAGTCAAATGATGCTGCTGTCTCTGGGTGGAGAGACACAGCTTGGGTTGTGCTGTGTGAGCATGGCCCTCAAGTAGCCAGAGCTCGTTTCCTGGTGGTAGTGCAGATGCCAGGCATGGCTTTGGCGGGTTTCTTGTTCTAGTAAATTATTTCTTGTATGTCACAGGCAAATGGCAATTCTTCCTTCCCCTCAGCCTTTGCTTTTGGCTATTTCAACAGGAAGTTCCTTAGGGTGGGGATATTGTCTTACATTATTATTATTAATAATAGGAATTTGCACAATAGTCAGTGCTTTTGAAAGTGGAAATCGTGGATCTTAGTGGACTGTGGGGGAGTTGTGGTGGCATTTAGAGCTGTATGCCCATCAGAAAGCATCCAGAAAAGCTTGCAAAGATCTGCTCTAGGTGCTACTATATATCTAAAATCTTTAACAGGCAAAATAAATCCTCCAGAGCCTCTTCAGAAATGTTTCTGTTATCCTTCCCGTGTGTACGATAGTTTTGTAGCCAAAAAATGACCCTTTTTCCCAGTTATTTTTGGACAAGTGCCAGGGAATGAGCCCATTAAGCCAAGTATTTCTTGTAACCTCGTGTGTTTTGGATTTAAGCACTGGTTGTGTCAGCTGCTCTTCTGCAAGTGGTCTTGGCAGGGATTTTTGGTTAGTGAGAGATGTGAGGAGCTTCATGTTGGGATAACAGTCTGGAAGATCAAATGAGAACTGAGTATCCATGCTCATCTCCTCTGGCAGTTTTAAAAACCAGGAACATAAAGCATGAAAGCAAGTTTTAAACTTGCAGTCAATTTTTTTTGCGTGTTCCTGGGAAATGAAATAGAAATCTGAGCTGTCCTGCTCCTGAGCCTTTCTTGTATGGGAAATAAAGCTGTGGCCTATGAGTGACCTGTCTTCCTGGTCTCTATATATTCTTAATGCAGTAACTTTCCTTGAACTGCTCAAGAGCAGCATTTGGTTCCAGCTCTGCAGACCTGTCACTGCTGAGCAGGAGATGCTGGATGTGCAGTCAGGACATGTTTTGGAGGAGAGAACAGAAACTGATCCAGGCATCCTGCCTTTCAAATGTGCGCTTCGAGTAAAGTGCTTTTGTAGGTTCTGCTTAAAAGCAGTTCTAGTTGCAAAGGACCCAACTCCATTATCCACATGCACAGTGATGATATCCCATGTGAGGTGATGCACAGTTTGCTTCTGCATGCCACTGAGACTGGGTAGGAACGGGCTCGGGTCCTAGCGAGCAGTTTGTAAGACCAGGAGCTGAAAGGGGTTTTCAGCTTTGGTTTTACAAATGCCAACACCCCAGCAAGGATGAACGCCAGGGAAAGCAGGAGATGTTTGAAGGATTAGGCCCCGAGTATGGATGCATGAAGGAGTTCAGGGGGGCTCAATTAGACATTCTTCATCTCACTCTGCTCCCCGCATGCAAGAAAGGCTGATTTATTTGAAATGGGATCCATGAAATGTGCTAATACTGGCTCTGGTGTTGATCAGGCTTAATGTAATAACCTCCCCTCCTTCTCGCTGATTCTGCTGAGCAATCTGACGCACTTAGATTTTTTTTCTCCTGAATAACTAATATTAGCCTCCAGATGCCTTTCTATTAAAAATAAACCTACCACCAAACTGCCTGAAACAGGAGCTAGGGAATGTTTTCCTGTCCTGTTGGGCACGATGAGATGGTCCATATTAGAGAGAGACTTCTATAAATAAATAACTGTGTGCTGAAAGAGCGTGGATATTTCTAGCACGGGCAGGTGCTGGGTGGTGTAAATCAGTATATCTCCAACAGCTTTGTTGCATTGGGTTCTGAGGGAACCGCAAAGCTGGTCCATGATAGAAGGCCAACTCCTTCCTTGGCTCAAGAAGAAGCCCAAGGAATTGTTTTCCCCTCATCCAGCACACCATATATGGTTGAGTATTCCTCCATGCTGCCTATATCATACAAGAGGGCAGTTAGGGTGTAATGCCACTTGGTGTGTGGGGCTGCCAAGCTGAGTAATGAATGATTTGGGTGGCAATGGGGAGAGATGGGAGCCTGGAGGGGGGAGGAGCAGGGATGGGGATCTGCACTCACCGTCAGCTCGAGGGCTTCGTTCAGCAGGCCGTTGCGTTTGCTGTGCAGGTAGGCATTGGAGCTGCCTGTCTTGGCCACGCGGATCCTCGCGAGCCGAGCTTTCTGCAGGAGGTACAAACAAGATTCAGTTAGGCATTGGCACAGCTGTGCTGGCTGTATCTGCACAAAGGACGTTTCAGGGTCTCTCTGTACCTGAAAAGCTGTGTGGGTGAGAAGCAGGGGCACAGGTGATGAGGCTGTGGCTGAGAACAGCTGCCACAGGCCTGCCTGCCTGGGTACACATAGCTGAAGAGCCTGATCTGCCAATGCTAATGGCCTTCCAGAGATAAGAGAGGTTCCTGCAGATCTGTTTGTTCTTTGAAAAGTTATTAGTCATTTTTTGGGGAGTAATATGCACAGTAAGCTTGTCTTGAGCTGAGTGACATTTGGTAACTTGCTCTGCTGTCCACCTGAGCAGCATGGATTGTTGACTTAATGCTGGGAAATACTAACAAAAAGTCTGCATTCCTCACCCTGCAGCACAGAAAGGCACCTTGTTTCTTCCTCTTGTCCTCTACACGGGCAGTGTTAGTTCGTTAACGTTGCTAGCTGATAACACAGGACTTGGGATGAAAACATGCATCTCTTTTCAAACTGACAGAAGTCATTCTGCATCAACACTCTTCTCACTTTCATTTATCCCTGACCTCCAGAGGGAGAAGTTAAATGATAAAGCAGCCCAGAACAAAACAAGAAAGAAAAGCTAATAAGGCCCTCTTCCCTTTTGATCCCTCAGGTTTTCAGCTTCCCAGTTAATCTTTTCAAATGCTGTCTCCTTCTCTGTCAAGTGCTGATTTGCCTTTTTCTTTTCTACTGTTAATTTATGACTCAAACACCATTAAAAGTAAATACATGAAATAGCTGTGGCTATTAAAAATAATTACATTGTGCTGCATTTTAAAATGCTGCATAATCTTTCAAATAACATCGAACTCGTGATTTTTTCCCTTCTAATTAGAGGTGCTAATGGGTATGCTCTTTATGAAGAGGAAAGCCAAGAGGCAAATATCTGCAGTGGGTCCAGAGAGTGTAATAATTCTAGGAGCTCTATTACTGTACGTGCATGAGTGACTCTGGCTCTCAGTATTTGGAAGATCTGTTGAACCTTAAGAGCATCTGCTTCAGCAGGCAGTTTCTCAGGAGACGACGTGTGCAGGATATGGGTTGGCAGCCTTAATTAGGAGGCACGGACCATGACCAGCCTAAAAAATAGGCATGCTTTTTGACCCCCCAAAATGGGGACATCCAAAATTGAATTTCTTTTCTATGTTTCACCTAGATTTCATTGTCCCATCTTAATGTTAATTCTCCAAGTATACGGGAGTGAAATGTCTGAAAGTTACTCCGTACTGAGGATGCAACAAGAATGGGAAATTGGTCCTTCTGTTTTTCTGAGGTCTTTCCTAACTGCTCTTGCTTTAGGGCCTGGACAGAGGCTGACCTCAGCATGAAAATGAGCAGAGACTGCGGACAGGCATTGCCTGAGCTGAGCAGATTGCATTTCTTAAGTTGGCTCATTCCAGAATAAAACCTCTGTCTTCAGAAGGGCTTTCTGATTCAGACGCCCAAGTACCAGATGGAGAGATGTAAGAAGTCTGTTTGTTTCCAGAAGACTTCCTTTCCTTTTCCTTTCTGGGCTTGACAGAACATCAGCTCCTCTTGCTGCAGGAAGCACGAGTTCACAACTCGCATACAGTGGGAACGGTTTCATCGTCGCCTTCGGTTGCTATCATCATCAGTTCAGTCAATTGTTAAAGTGGATTCAGTCTTAGGCTCTTGTAATGAACATTATTCCCTTTGCCTCCAGGCTAGCAGGAGATCAAATATTAATAGCTGTACTCCACATGGACTGGAGATGGCTCGTTTCTGAGGTCTGTTCTCTTTTCTTCTTTGAAATAGGGCCACTAGCTATCTTAATAATTAAACCCCATAGCTTTTGTAGTTTAGAACAGACGTTGTTATTTTAAAAAATGTCAGTGGGGCAGGGCAGAAATTAATCCTATTTTCCTCACACAGAAGGCTGTCTAGGAGAGTCACATCACCTAACCGTGCCTGCATCGTGATTAAATTTGGTAGATATCTTGATTAAGTCAGCTAGAGAAGTTAATTAAAATTGGTGCCTAAAATTGGTTTGGCCCTCCAGACAGTTTCCCCAGTTGGACTAGAAACAGTACGAGAGCCATCCTTCCTATCTGTTGGTGTAAGTGTTACTTGGAAAGCATGCCAGGCTTTCTGTGATGTCGAGGTACGCGCTTCGTGTTGGTGCAAGGTGCAGGATTTTGATGGCAGCTGAGAGTAAAGGTGTGCTCTGACAGATAGGTGAGGAGCAAATGACAGAAGCTGAAGCCTTGCACTTAGGGCACCCCATGCCAGCTTTGCTGAGCAGTGTTCTATAGGGAACCCTGTACTTTGCCATGTCCCATATTTAACCCAGAGCATTAGGCTGATGGGCTCCTCCAAGCTGTGCCAGTTTGTAACACCTGTGGGTGCAGTTTTGTTATCACAGCTCAGTACTTCTGCTCTGCAGGACACAAATGCTGGACTGTGGGTTTTCTGAGAGCCTGCTGCAAGTGTCTTGGGTGGGGATGGCTGCCTTCTGCATCTCATAGATGTGACTGACTAAAGGTCGTCAGGGCCAGGCCTGAGATCACTGTTGCTGAATAAAACCCCTGCACCAAGAGTCTAAAAAAGGAAAGGGAAGCGGCACACTGTGTCTGCATGTGAAGTGGTAAGAGGAGTTGCTAGGAAACAGCAGGATCTCAAAATGCATATGACCTAATCTGGAAGATAATTTCTAGGATGAAAATAATATTAATGACAGCCACTTGCAGGTTAGAGTGATTAATTTGGTCGTCCTGGTGCACGTGTGTTCTTCAGAGCTGGGTGGAAGGCAGGTCTCTATAACTTCTGTCTCCTTGCTGCTTTGTAAGGAAGGAGATTTGGGATAAGCAGCTGTGAAGCCCTTTGCAAGTGAGGCAGGGGGGTGAGGTAGGGGGCTGGCAGCACCCTGGGTACCTGCACTTCCCAAAGGAACTAATGAAGGAGAAAAAGAATAACGTGTCTTCATCTTCTGGCTGCTTTGGAGCAGGAAAGGAGCGGGAGTTGCAGGCTAGGAGAAATGCTTACCAGATGGCAGGCCCAGGAAACAGCTAATTATTATTTATTAATGATTTTCATCTAGTACTTATGGAGACGACGTTCACTCTTGATTTATGTGGTATTATAAGCTATTAAGTTACAACCTATGACATAATTTCACATTTGCCAGACATCTTCAGCTTTCCAGATCTTCAGTGCCTCTGAGCAAGGCGATGGAGCGCGTGTGTCAGGTCCTGCTCCCTCCTTGGGCTGCCCCTGCTGTTAGCATCATCCTTCCTATCTCACTTTATCTGCTAAAGCCACACTAAGCATTCCTGCAGAAAGTGCCACTGTGCTGGGCAATTAGCAGTGCTTCATGGTTTTCCTCCTATTAGTAGTCTGAGTGTGAGTTGTGCCATTGGTGACAGCTGCAGTCCAGTGGTGCAGTGTGTGTGCACCGCTGGGCTCTGAAGGCTGAAATGAAGCTATTCTCCAAAGTAATCAACAGAATCCTTTTGATTTTTGTTTCTGAGGTCCAGTATTACAGCCATGCAGTAAATGCTCCATTTTCTTGCATTTGTCTGTATCTGTGGCTAGCTTGGGTTTGCACTTACATTCTCAATGGAAAGAACATTAGTGAGTTTTAGGATATGGAATAGTTGAAAAGCAGACTGCACGTTTAAATGGAGTTCCTGCAGACCTAACAGTGGGGCTCAGAGAATGGAATGGCACAAGGTATCTTCTTTTAGTGGTGTTCTCACCTTCCTGAAATGATCTTGTCTGGGGTCCCTTTGGCTCTAGTTTTAGCTCAGAATTTGAAAGGAATTCAGCAATGACATCAGTTTGTATTTCTGAGCAGGAACTCAGTATGTGGGTGTAACTTGGGAAGGGAATGGATTAAACCTTTGTCTGGTGGAGATTAGTTTAGCCCCCCCAGGCTGTTGTAGTAGTTTTCCTTTGCCACGTGGAAAACAGAAAGTTATTCTATTAAAAAATACAATATATATTTAAATCTTGTTATTAAAGCTGTCAGGAAGTTAAATGAATCTACTGCCTGTAGAGTGCTTTCTTCAGCACAGCCAAGTGATGCTCATCCGTCCTACTTAGGGCTCCAGGAAGCTGCTATGCCAACTTCAGCAGAGCTTGGAAGCAGGCTGGGCTGCCAGATTAGGACTCAGGTCATTACATGCATTTGAAGTGCGTGTGAATAACAGCTGCTTAAAAAGCAAATGGCCCATATAATAAGTACCAGTGGTTATTCTCCTAACCCTCATTCTGTCTGGCTGTTGCAGTAGGCAGGCAGTGGAGTTACTGCAGAGTTAGGAGAGTTGATTTCTGCAGGTAATCTTTCTGTCACTTCAGCTTTTTCTTTCTTTTTTTAAAGAAAGGAAGAATCTGCATTTGGACTTTGCTCCTCCAAATTCTTTACATTAAAATATTCTGCCAGGTGCTTTGGGGGGAGTACGTTGTAGAGCTACGTATGAAAACTAGACTGTAGAACTCCTTATATTCCTATACAGTTTGATAGAACCTCTTACAGTCAGACCCTGATCTTATTTTGGACCTCTTCGTTAATATCCAGAGAGGAAATGTTCCCCTCCCCAACCCTTTGGCTCTCCTTTTAATCATAACTTACCCTGGGCACCATTAAAGCAACAGAACATCGTTTCAGGTCTTATTGCTTAATCTTCTCCAGAGCTGACGAAGATGATGATCAACCTATCTACAGAACAGCGCACAGAATGCGGAGCTTAATGGATCTCAACTTCTGTACTGGTTGTAGGTCCTCTGGCTGATGAAATGGAACTTTGGAGAGAGCCAAATTATGCAGAACTTGACTTCTGGGACACACACATTGGTTGGGAGGTCCCTGGAGCACTGAGGCTGGTCCCTTCCTTCTGCCAACTTCCTTTTGTACATTTTTCATGACAAACTTAAGCCCTGGATGAACATTAGTGAAGCTCTCGCTCCTACAGGGCATCTATTTTAGCACCTCATTCATCTATTTGGAAAATGTCTTCTGATCTCCAGCCTGCATGTATTTACCACCAGGTTTAAATAGCTGCCATTGTATTGACGTCGTCTTTCTGCGTAGACCATTCCCTTTCTTGTCTTTTGCTCTTTATTCACAAACCCATCCCGTGGTCACATCTGGCAAATGAAGGCTTATAGAAGAATGTGTGTCACAGCTCACGTCTTTACACTGACAGCCACAAAACATTGGCTACATGCCTTGATTTGGCAAACATCAAGGGAAAAACCTGCTTCTCGTGCTATATCGGGCGCTGGAGCACTCTCTGGTTTGTCAGCAGAAAGCTCTGCAGTTGTCATGGTTACTCACTTCTCTGGCCCTTGTTTGTGCATTCCAGCATTGCTGCACGTTCCTATCAGAATGGCTCCTAATTGTCCTGACTCAGTAACCAACCAACGGATGTTTCACACGTGGACAGAAATGCACTGGCGGTGGATGCTGGAGCTCCCAGACAATGCGTAGAATTACTCCTTATTATTGTATTTGTTCAGAGTTAATGCTGAGTTCGGGCTAAATGGCTGCACTTACATGGGGAACAGGTGGCTCAAATTACCGGCAGGCAGCGGGCTGCATAGTAAATAGAAGAGTTCTGCTCTACTGCGACAAAGAGAGACAAGAGAAACTATTCCTGAAGGGGCAATTTGTGTGGTGACTCCAGCTCCTCTTTCTTCCTTCACAATGCTTGCAGGCAGGCCCTGACTTCCCCATAAAGCCTTCTGAAAACTGCCAGCAGCTCCTGGTGCTCTGCTTGCTGCTGGGGATGGCAGGGAGAACTGCTGTGCAGCAGCTCCGGTGTGTAAATGTAAAACCCTGGGCATGGAGAGTATTGCCACGAGATGGTTTTGTTTTATAACCCTGGATGTGCGCATGAGCTAACGGCAAGAAGCCACTGAGCCAGGAAGAGAAGTGGATTAATCCCAGTTTTATGCTTAAGGAAACCTGAGTCACAGTGAGGGAGGTTTGGGAGGATGACACTGCTGCAGCATCCCTGTTTGTCAAAACAATGAGACAGGCTGTGGTGTGGGGAGACAACAGAGGATGGCAGGCTCTTGTTGGTGCCCAGAAAGGGCCTGCCTTGTGCTGGTTGAGAGCCTGATCTGATGCTGAAGATATCCTCCGCTACTGGTTGAATGGATTTTCGTGACCTCCAAACAACAAAGATGTGCTCTGAGTCAGACTTTGCAGACCACAGCTGCTGGGTGGAGTGGGAGGAGTGGAATAATGAGGCTTGGGACTTTTCAAGTTGGGCTGTGGAAGACATCTGGGAGTGTTTGCAGAGGAGTGCTGCAGAGGACCTGAGCTGGCAGGCTGCAGGGCTTTCCCGTCCATCCGACAGACCAGGGCACATCGAGACCTCTGCTGCCATCTCAGCACCACATGTCTCAGGGACAAACGTTGCTCTTCATCTGCTAATCGCTGGCATGGCACAAATGAGCGACAGCAGTGAGCTTTACTTCCATTGCTACCCACTTTATTGCCTGTGGATGCATCCATGTCCCTTAATCTAGACATAACCACGCGTTGCAGTTGGCACAGGGGTGTTGTTCGGTGCATTGATGGGACTGCATGGATGCTAAACAGCACTCAGCACACTTGATTCTGCATTACTGAAGTGCAATAGGAAAATAAGTAATTCACAGAGGTAACAGCAATGATTCTGATCTTCAGAACCCGCATCCAAAGCTGGATGACATTTTTGGCTGAACACTTTGGCATGCTGGTCTCCTTGACAAGGCAATTTCAGATTGCATTTATTTAGACATCTGGGATGAAGCAGGCAACCTCAGCCATTACAAATCCTACCGACTGTGCTACATAATGAGCCATCTGGCCAGAGCTGCTGCGCAGCCCGGCTCCAACAGGTGGGAGTGGGTCCCTCCTGTGAGGAGCAGCCCCAGGATGGATGCATCAGGTTCCTGAGCATTGCGGCTGTTACCTGTTTATGGCAGAGATGTGACATGAAAGGGCCTCAAGGCTTGAAACAAATGCAGAGGGGCTTCTGGATATCCGTGGATATGATTTAAGCTGGGCGTTGGGCCACTATTGACAACAGGCTTGGTATTTAGATAAATGGGCTTGCTTTGCAGGCTAAACCTATAAGCTCTAGCTTGCTGATTTCAATCGCTGCTTTCAGAGGATGGGGTAGTTACATCCAGTCGTCTTATGTAATTTGGCACCCAGGGATTTCAAACTGGCTGAACTGGTGGAAAATTCCTTTCATAACACCCAGGAAAGCAAGTGGAGAGGGAAGGCTCCTGGCTGCCTGCTTGCTTTGTTCCTCCCCCTGAGCTGTATCAGGGGGTGCAGCAAACACTGACCCACCCCAGAAAAACTGAAATCTCTCTTTAAAAATCAAAACGAAAACAAAACAAAGTCTTTTCTCCCTGTCAGTAACTGTTAAATATCAGCAACAAAGAAAGCATATTCCATGAAGGTTCACTGTGGTTGGAAAAAAAACAACCAACTCCCCCCCCCCCCCAACCGTGCCTGCATCGTGATTAAATTTGGTAGATATCTTGATTAAGTCAGCTAGAGAAGTTAATTAAAATTGGTGCCTAAAATTGGTTTGGCCCTCCANCCCCAAAACCATGTTTTTCAAATGTCAGCCAGCTCCAGATTTAACCTTATTGTTTCTCTCCCTCCTGAAGTTCCCAACCCCATCCCCTGCTGGGACTGAGTCACGCTGTCGCTGAGCTCCCAGCTCTGCTCTGCTCGCTGTTTCTGGCCGTTCTGTTCCGCGCTCTGAATGAAGCTCACTAACCCACCTCCAAAATTTAGGGTGTCAGCTGAGAAACAGAACATTTCAAAGCTGACTCCCATGCTCTGTAGAAAATCAATTATTATAATGGCCCTGTTATTGACGGGTGTGTGGGCTGTCTTTCTCAGGGGTGAGATGATGACATAAATCTGGGACTGAGCATTCTCTTCGTCACCGCTTTCCCTCTTGGCAGCGCTGCGGCTCCTTCCTGTGCCTCTGGGAGCGACGGCGGCTCAGGAACAGGCTGTTTCCAACGTGCCTCAATCAGCTATCTGCGTCCTTACTCTCCCTTCCTTGTGGCTGAAGCCCCTCTCAGCATCTCCATAGTTACCTCTGCATCCTCCTGCAGTCGTAGCTGCGTGTGCTCAACCATCTCACGAGGAGCTCTGTGCTCTGGAGTAACCTCCCTCCATCTATTTCCTCTTGTCAACTTCCATCTGAAAAGATACGGCTTTTCCCTTGCCCCGCATCCCTTTCTTTGCTGCTATTGGCTGTGTGATGGAACGCTTTAGTTCACACACCAGGCAGTGTGTCCTCTCCTCTGCCTCACCTTGTTTGTATGCCCGCTTTTTGACAGCCAAAGTTGCAGCTTTCAGTCCCATGTTGCAGTTGTATGTGAGAGCTGCTCTGCAGTATGGTTTTGTCCAGGTAGCCCTTTTCTTGCCTAAACAGGGGGCTGCAGTTCTTCTCTGGAAACATATCACTTACTTAAGGGATGAAATAAATGAGAAGGCTTTCTCAAGGCTTCTGCAGTACAGCGCCTGTTCTCATGGGATCAGAGGGCACCAGATAATAAAAGAAATGAATTGGATGGGCTGAGAAATTACAGCCCTCAAAAGCATTTTGACTGCAGATCTGAAACCAAGCGCTGTGATTTCTCACGTTTTGTATTCACAGAAGAAGGTGGCTTCAATTTCAGCCCCGAGAAATGCCCTGCTGAAGCCAGGCTGATCCCTCTGAGATCATCGGCCATTCCAGCGTCTGGGCTCGATTTGCAGATCTCTTAAAGGATAAACACACTTCAGAAAGGGCTTTCCACAGTGCTTTAACCTTTACATTGTTTCCTCCCCCTCTGCACAAATGTGAGGAGCGTACTTCACTGTGCAAGAGGCCCCTGCTGTGAACTCTTGTGGTGGCCTGGTTTGATTTTGTTCTCACCCCAAGGGAGGTGGAGTTTGCTCAAGGCAGGTCACCCTTACCGGACTCCTGACAGTTTCAGAGTCCAGAACATTGCAGCAAACCTTGGGAGAGCCACGCGCCCTTCTGGGATGTTGCTGCACCAAGCTCTCTGGCCATGTTTGTTCTTCTTACAGCTGTGTCTTTCAGCCATGCGATTCTTTACTATCCCGCTCAGCTGGGAGTAACATCGTCACTTGGGGTTGTTAATTGCACTGTCTTTAACCTGTAAGCAATAGACTGCTTGGGTTTTCTTATTGCTGGTAAAGGAGCAGCATACCCTGCAGCTGCCCATGGCTGCTCTGCCTTCTCTCCCTGGGGTAGAGGCACGAGGAGCCATCCTCAGGCCAGCACCAGACACACACTGCAAGCTGAGTGCAGCGAGGGAGGCACCAGCACCACCTGAATTACAAAGTTATTCAATTGTCAAGCCTGTTAAGTGTCAAATTCTCCTTTAAAACCAGAGGCTGTGACATTCAGTGAAGAACGGCATCATTTCAATGTCAGGAAGGTCTATTCTTAGCACGTCAGTGAAAAAGGGGAAAAAAAAAGTCTTTGGGGGGAGAAAAAACCAACACAATTTTACCAAAGTGAACCTTGTCAGACATGATCAATTTGTCTCCCATTCAGAGTGACCTGGTCCTTGCTGCCTGCCAGAGAACAAACCTTGATGACACAGCACAATAAATTAAGATTGCCAGATCTCCCCGTAATTAATTTTCTTGCAGTGCAGGTTTGGCAAAGAATAATTTACCTCTGAGCTGACTAAATCACTGGTGGTGGTGGCTTTGTATTGCTCACCGCTCTTCCCCCTTTCTTGTCAAGGAACCTTTCTCCTTGGCTGCTGTAACAGCCACCCCCCGTCCCCTTACTCACACCCCAACCTTCAGCTCTCAGCATCATGCTTCCCCCCCAGCTGGACACTCTTGCAGTACTTTTGCCTCAATTATTTCTCACTGGACAACTTCATCTGAGTTCATGCCAACAACAAAATGATCCATAGCCTGGGCAGCATTCAGACTCACTTGTCACAGCTACGACTCTTGGAATCGGTGCTTTGGAAGAAGTTCAGTTTATAATAATAACGTAATCTAATCCTCAATTAAAGGAGAAAAAGAATTTATTTAGCGTGCTAGGAACTTAGGGAAGATGTCTGTGCTACTTCTTCAAAGCTGTGTGTCCTCAGCTCTGCTTATAACGAGCTGGGGGATGTATTCAAGGACTGAGAAAGCGCAATGAGCTGTATCCAGCCGTCCTGAAAAAGCCACATAAATGCCTTTGTGACTTTAATTAGATGGGGACAGAGTTCTAACTATTACTAAACTTCTATTCCCGAAGAAGAAATTTAATCACTGCAGGTTGATGCTGGAACGAGGCTGTTACCAAAGCAGATTCTGCTCTAGCCTGTGTACGTCCTGACCATCCCCAGAAGGCCGGCCGGCCGCGTGCTGCTGGCTTGTTGGCTCTCTTTAGTATTCATGCAGTGGAGTTCATGTGAAAATTAGTCACACTTCTGACTTGAGGAAACTTTCTCAGCCCAGAAATTAATCTGATATCAGGGGAATTAGAAATTCAAACGGGGGAAATTATACACTGTGTGCCAATATAGCGGACCTTATAAAAGCTGCAATCAATCATATCGGCATCAGCCTTGGTGATACGTTTCCTTGCCATCACTTGGAACGTGGTCCAACGAATAAAGGAAGAAGTGAACTGGGACACAACTTCAGCATGCTGCCTGGCCAGAGGCACCACAAGCAGTGATCTGGAGTTGTTTTTGGAGCTGCTTTGCAATGTCACCCGCGGTTGTGTGCATGCTGTCTGCCGTGTGCCCGCTGCAGCTGCTTACCTTCTGCGCCCGGCGCTTGTCGGCACGCTGGTTCTGGTGGTAGATGCGGCTGAAGTTGGAGACGATGACGGGGACGGGCAGGGCGATGACCAGCACCCCGCTCAGCGAGCAGATGGAGCCGAAGATCTTCCCGGCGATGGTCTTGGGCACCATGTCACCGTAGCTGGGGGGAAACACACACAGGGGAGGTTCCCCCTTCAGACCCGTGCAATGGCTCCCAAAGCCTTTCCAGGTTCTCTGAGCAGCAACGTGAGCATCCAGACAGCAAAGCTTAGACAAGCAACAAATCCCCCACGCTGTTGACCCAGCAATGGCCTCACATCATGCTTTGATGATGACTTGAGCCAAACCCATGGAGGGCACTGCCTGCAGAATGGATGTGAGCTGCTGAGCACAACGCGCTCGCAGCCCTGCTCAGTTAGCACCCACCTCCCCATGTAAACGAGCCCTAACAGCGCTGTGCATCTGCTCGGGACCAGGTTCATATATTTTCATTCCCTTGTAACAAGCTGCAAATGAGGACTGATCTACAGTTCTGTTTCAAAACGCCCCGGTTCCCTTGCTGTCTGTGCATTTAGAAAGGGAAGGTTCATTCACGGCCTGAATTCAGGAACAGATGAATTCTCAGGAATAAATCCAAGTGAAAAATGTTCAAACTCCTGTACAGAGCCTGACCCAGCAATCTTTTCATTAACTGTTGTAACTTGTATGTTAAATATTACCAGCAGCATCAGAGATGAAATAATCAGTTTTACGCAGATGGAGGATCATGCTGGCTTAGGTTCTTTAGATTGCACGTAACAAATCACTGCTCTGCTAAGTGCTTTTTTTTTGCAGTTTGTGGCTTTTATTTTGCAAATTACAGAAGTTTTCTGCAGGAGTTTTATATTTAAGCTTTAACATCGGCTCTTAGTAGAGGAAATCAATGTGCTTCGTATTGTGGCCACTCGCTAATGCAATGGGAAGGAGCGTGGCTGTCATCCCTCCGTGGAACACGTGGTGCTGAGTCTGCTCTGAGCCTCAGGTCAGACTGGCTGCCCTGGCTCACTGGGTGCTCTGTGACAGCAAAGGTAATTGGGGTTTTGAATTCTGATTTACAGTTTGGCCTGACACAATCCCTGTGTGGCATCCCAGGTGATGGAACCTCTTAATTGTGACCAACTGCACCTCACAGCCCAGCTCCTCATAGCCAGGTGGGCACCAGGGGTTGGCAGTGCAGATGTTGCTGCCCTGAGCTCAGCCGGTGCAATGGAAATCTCCATTGGAGGCTCCTCCTCTGCAATGTGCCCTCTACGAGTGACTTCAAAGCTCACTTTTGCAAATGGCTGATAGGCAAATGGAAACCCATTCAGAAAGTGGAGGTGCGTTCTGATCATGTAGCAAAAAGCTCCCTTGTAGCTCATGCCCCCAGAGTACGGCAGGAGCATGATTCTCATAGACACTGACTGGATTACAGGCCTTGTTTCAATGAGCCATTTAGTAGGTGTTTTATTTTAAGAAAAAAGAAAAAATAGGTTTGGCACCGAAATGGCCACGTGCAAACCACTGGAGTGCACGAATTCCCACAGTACCTCTGTGGCTCAGGAGGTCAGGCTGTGCCATAGGAAACCCCACTGCAAGCACTGCTGAAGTTCTGTAGGAGACAGGAAAACGATGCTAGAAGTAAAGCCTGGGCCCTTCGAGTGGCAACCAGAGGCTTCTCTTTGCTATCAGATGCTGTTTGGGGTTTCTTTGGGATATTTTGGTCTTTGATGGAGCAAATATTGAGAAGTGATTTATAGCTGGGGCTTTATTTTTCAGGCATCACTCGTGAAAGCTTAATTGTTCCAAGCAGAATCCTGCATTCACCTGCACTCGCTGCACTCAAACCCCTCGCAATACCACAAATCAATAACCTGCTATTTATGTCTGTTAACTTTCTAGCTGCTGCTGCTTGATGCCAAGATAGTTTGAAAGCTCTTGCCAAGTGACAATGTCTTCTACCTCATTTAACACTGTTCTAAAAAAATCTTTCTCCATTTTTTCCTGCTGCCCCTTAACACAATAGGGCTGAAAATTAATCATATGCCTCAAACATGATCTTGGTGACCTGGAGTACTGAGAGAAAGCCCTTCAGTGCATTTGTACAAAGTATAATGATCAGCGTCTGGCTCACAGTCTCGTTGAGTTTTCTCCTTACACCCAGGCTGAGTTTCCTCATTACTTGTGACTTCAGAGCGGATGCTTTAAACACCCTCAGGGAAGATCTGGGAGTACGGAGAAGGATTTTTCTGGGGAGGTGCAGAACTTTGTTTGCAAAACCATTATGAGAGACAGGGTGATGAGAAATCTGGCACTGGCTGGAGCAGGTGGCACAGGCGTGGGAGTGAGAATTTCTCCTCTCAGTGCCGACTCCTCTGCATCTGCTGCAGAATTACCTGCAGAGGGACCGCTTTTGGCTGGGGGTCTCTGGGCTGCATGGGGGTCTCTGGGCTGTATGGGGTCTCTGGGCCATATGGGGCACATTGCAGCAGCGTTCTCTGGTTTTGCTGGGCTACTGACCTACAAGGGAAGTGTCAGTGACAATGGGACACGTCCTGGCTTTGTGATCACAGTGCAGTGCTGCTGTGCTTTGGTGACTTGGGCCATTTTTAGATGACCTATTCTTAAAAAGAAAAATTCATTCAGACCTTCAAGGTTTCTGGGTTAGCTCCAGGTGTGCATTCCTTTCAGCACCGTGGCCATGCTGGGCTTAGAGTTCATGCATTACTCTGACATCTGCAGGGCCATTTTTTTCTTTGTATTTTCTCCATGTCTTGCGGAAAGGGAAGAGGAACAAGGCAGAATACGAAGCTGTGGCAGAGTTCAGAGCTGAACTGCATCTGATGAGTGGTGCCAGGGGTGGCTCAGGGCTGGCTCAGCAACTGCGCTCTGTCTCATCCTATTGAGGAAGGTGTGTGTGTGAATGTCAGTGCTGCAGATGTGAGGCCTGCCTTTAACTTGGGCTGGGATGGGGCTTGGATGGAACCAGTAACTTGCTGTCTTTCTACTCCTGCTCATACTGACGTACGTGTGGCTCCTGCAATGTTAATTACTGAGTGACAGTTTGGTTTTGTCCCGAATGGTACACAGTACTAATAGCCACAGGGCATCTTTATAACAGAGACAGTGCCAAATAATCTCAAGTATTGGATTTCAGTTAGCACTAATGGAGCGTTTTTAAACCCAAACTTTTTTTTAATGGGATGAAAGAAGCCCAGCTTTCCCATTCATTTCTTTAGCACACGGCAACTTGTCACCTAAAAAAATCCTTCTACAGAAAGTGTGTTTTAAGTAATTCATCAATAAGCTCGTTAGGGCAGTAAGAAGATAGAAGAGCGAGGTAACGATTAACATCCAGAGGGTCTAATGGGATGCTGGAGCCTTTAATACAAACAACAGAGGCCACAAATACGATAGGTTTTCCTGTGACCTTTTGTAAATCATTTCAGCTTTCTGGACCTCAGTTCCCCATTGCTGAAATGGCCTTTGGTCGCCTGCTCTGCCCGCTATGCTGGGTGAGGTTGTAAGCGCCCCGAGCCCTGAGTGCACCCAGCAGAACCCCAAGTGCTGCTGCGTTACCAGCGTTAATAATGCAAGGCATTGCAGAGAAAGCTGGAGGCAACAGCCTGCACATGGCTGTGGGCACATCCAGAGATACGCTGAGAATAGGCTGGGTTAGAAGTGGAACACGCCTAGAGGTAAACATATTTTCTGTTTATTTTGCCAGGAATGCAGTTGGATGGCAGCAGATCGGCCAGCTTGCAGCTGCTGAATCGGTCGTTCTGCTCCCTGCCCGTGCTGCGCTGCACCTGCGGCCGTGTGCTGCTGCACACAGAGGTGTGTGACCCACAGGTGCTCTGCAGCTTCAGCATGGTTACCCCATGTTTAACGTGGCAGGGCTGTTCTCCTTCCTGCTGTTCCTTTACAGCAGCGTTTCCTTCCCAGGAAGCTCTGTGAGCGCTGAGGCTCACACCCACAGCCCGCATGGTGAAAAACTCAAGTAGAGCCTCCCAACAAACAAGCCAGAAGCAAAGCATTAGGAAAGCACTTCTAAGTGCTAAGTCTGTAGGCTGGAAAAGGCTGCGAGTATAGAGCTTCAGTATTTTATTTATTTGTTTTGGGACGTCTTTGTTCTTTGAGTATAAAAGGGGTCATATGGCACGCACTCTAATTAGCAGCTATTAGCCCTGGCAGCATAACGTGCTGCTGTTTTTCTCCCTGTCAACGAAGAAAATGTTTTCAAATAGAGGTCACTGCTTCCGAGCTCTGGTTTTAGCAGCAGAGGTGTCTGGACGCTGCTTAGCTCCTCCAGCTGGAGACAGCAATAAATAAGGTGCTGAACAGCTCATCAAATGACTCACTCTAAAAATAGACTCTCAGCAGCATTTCTGGTGATCTTTTCTCTCTGTGCAATGCTCACAGCCCTACCAACAGGGATCTGTAGTAACAAACGGCACTGTGGGGACAGTGAAGGAGCTTTGCAGAGGATGCTCTTTTCCAGCAGCCCTCTGATACGCCAGCTTTCCAGGCAGTGTGGATATCAGGCACGTGCCCGGGGAGGGCCTTAATGTTCATAAAATATTATTATTGTTTCTGCTGGTTCCTGTGATGTAGAGGAGATAAGAGTGCAATTGACGTTGGGTAAGCCTGTATCCCAACACTTGGCAGAGCAGCCACGTGCTGCTCCACATCATTTTGCTGTTCTGCCTCATACCACCATTAACAACTCTCTGACAGTTCCTTTCTCTCCAACCTTTTGCCCTGTGCTGTGAGGTCAAAAGGCAGTTTCCCTCAAGCCCTTACTTCTGCTTTTAGGACAATAAGGACAGAACAACAATGCAATGTTTTGCACTGCAGGATACGATTTGGCCTTTTCCATGAGAGAATGAAGTATGGGATTAGCACGTAGCTTCCCAGGTGCGAGAGATCCTTTTCTGCACTGTGAGTAAATCACTGCCCTGCTTTGATTTGCACAAAGGGGAACAATGGCTAAAATTCAGCCAGAAAGCCTCAGTCGCATTGTGAGGCTGTGTGTGTCGTTTTTGACAGCTCAGAGGAGCTGATGTCCCTCTGTTTAATAGGTACAAGTCCAAGGTAATTATGCTAATGCTTCTTTGAACCTCCAGTGAAATAATGATCGTGTCACTTCCAATGATGCAATGAAAACAAAGGCAAGTATTACTCATTCCTTCCTTGTTTTTGCACACGACAAGTGAACAGGGGTTTAAAAGCTACAACGCAGGACTGCTGCCAGGAAGATCTTCCCTTTAGGGTTTCATTCCCTCCTCCTCTGCCCCATTCCTGGTTTCATGTGCCCTGCTGGATGTAGCCCACCAAACCAGAGCTCTTAGAGCTCACGTGTGCCACATTCCTCCCCAGCAGTGTTTATCCTGTCACCTATTCCAGATCTTTAAAGGTGCCATTGCCATTTTCAGCATGTATTTTCAGAGCTGTCTCGGACAGGTGCTGTGATGATTAATTAGTTAATATTGGCATGCTATTTTCAAAATGCAAAGTTGTTTTGAAATTGTTTTGTGGACGCAGACCACGGGGTGTCAGTGAGGATGGCGCGGCACATCTCGTGTCAGCTTTTCCAGCCTCCTACACCCAGGCAGGGCGCGATGCACCGCTGAGCACCTGAGCAGCCAACACACGAGGACTGTGAGCAGGCTGTCAAGTGACAGACTGGAATGGCAGTCTGCTGTGTCTGGGGAAGTGCAGAGCGATTTCATGCTAGGCTTCTCTTACATTAAATATACTTATTTTCTGCCTTGTTTTGAGCTGGGCAGCTCCCCAGCTGGGTATTCAACTTCTGCGATATTTGGCTTGGGTTTTTACACTACTGTTTTCTTTTTCTCCAGCATATTTTAGTTGTTAATGTTTACATGGATGCTCTCATCCTCCCTGGATGTTCTGCTGAAATTACATCCAGCAGCCAAGCTGTGAGGGGCTGTGTTCTGGAGATGCCTATCAGTGCTAGCAACAGGAGCTTATCTGCAGCACTCAGGCTGGTTTGGGCTTTGTGAAGAGTTGTGGTCAGCAGCTGCTTAGTGGGGGGCTTTGACATAGTGCTGATTGATAACTGTTGATGCTGTTAAGCTCTTTTCTCATTCTAATGAAAGTGAACGTGCAATGAAATGAGAAGAGGGAGCGTCTCAAACTGAGAGGGATTCCTTACAGTGCCAGAAGCTGTTCTGTAGGAACTTACTGGTTCAAGATAAGTGTGGGGAGCTTGCTAGAGTCAAGAAAGGACTGGTCAGAGGCGGTTTTGTCAGCACTGTGTGCAAGCTTCAGTCAAGACAGAAAACAATTGCTCTGAGGAGATGCAAGTTCTGCTGCTTCTCTACCAGTAAGAAGAAGGAAGAAGGGCAGGTTGTTCCCTAACAGCTTGCACGGAGGGATTTCTGCTCCTGGGCAGCCCACACCAACCCTCCTCAAAGCCATTCTGAGGCCTTAGGTGGACTTGGGTCAGCTGTAGCCTGCCCCTACTGTACTTGCTCCAGAACTATGACCCAACTGTAGAGGTCTATGGTAGCATCTGGTGGCATAAACGTTCCTTACGACAGCAGCGTTCTCTGCCTAAAGCAACAGGAATGTTTACGTAGACTCAGGAATAAACTGAGTCAGTTATTGAATACACGGAGTGTTAAGAATACTTAATATATGCACACACTGGTTCCATTTATTCTCCTTGGCTTGGATCGACTTCTCAGCCTGTAGGCTGTTAAAACAGATGGTCTGAATTTGGGTAACATTCAGACCTTGAGTTTAAGCTAAAACTAGAATTCCACTGGCAAGGAAAGTAGGTCAGAAAGCTAAAGCCCCTACTCCTAAACTGATGAAAGGCTTCTAATCAAGTGTTCTCTATTACCATTCATTAAAAGGAGCAGGGAAAGGAATGTCAGAGACCTTAGAAGAAAGGGCTGCAATGAGAGCACGAGCACCCACTCCTGGAAGGACCCTGCGCCCACCGCTGCCTTCTGCTCAGCTGGGGCAGCTGCAGCACAGACATTTCTGCACGGGGCCCTGAGCGGCTGCATCTCCTGCCTTGGCTGCAGGGGTGCTGGGAGAGCTGCTTTGTGTATCCCCTATTAGCACCATCACGCTAATAATCTCTTCCACACTATTTCTGTCATCCACCTGACTCAGGTTCTGTAACTTCATTGCCTCTGCAAATCGTGGCTTGCACCATACCTGAGACTTTCTGCCAGCGATTTCTTTGCTCTTTCAAACGTGCCAGCTGTTAAAAACCCCTTCATTGTAGCCAGCAGGGATTATTCACAGCAAATGGGGAACGTGTTCCAGCTAATGCAGTGGCCCCAGTTCAGCACATTGCTTCAGCCCTTGCTTAATATTAAGCACATAATTATTTCCTGCTCACTGAGAAGATGATACCCCAGTTGTTCAAATACCTTTTGAAATGTTACCAAGATGAATTTGTTCTTTGTGCTTTGCAAACCCAAGCTGTCACTACTCCTCTCTTTCCCTCCAGACTACTGCTGGAAATTGCATTCTCTGAATGGAGAAGTGCTTGCATCTCTGCTCTGCCTTCTTAGAGCTAATGGCAGAGAGCTCCTGTTGGCTCTCCCCAGTGGCAGACCTGGGGCTCTTTGGCTGTCATTGTCACAGCAGAAGGTGACAGGAGTAGAAAGTGAAGCCTGGAACTTCCCATTGGCCCGTGTAACTCAGAACTCACGCAGGGTGCTTAGCAGGAATAGCACTTTGCTATGTCATCACATCTCATCAAAGAAAAAGATATGGGTTTTTTTGTATGATATCTCGCTTTTCTGCACAGCCACCTCATAGAACCTGAACAGCTGTTCCACAAAAAGGAACACAAAATCTGCTGATCTAACAGGTTTAGAGAAAAGAAGGAATTGACTTCAGTGAAGAACCAGCATAGGGAGGTCTGTATTCCCCTTTGCAGAAAATGCCCCCAGTCTTAACCTGCACACCTCACTGCCAGTAATGGATGTTCTCTTGGCTCTGTTCCTTTTGGTTCTCACAAAGCCAGAAGTGAACTCAGTTTTCTTTTTCCTCAAGCACCAGCAAGCAGCCAGGCTGTCCCCTGTGCTTCTGATCCTCCGCTCTCAGTGTCACTACTGAGGATGCAGGCAGGACGCCCCGAGAGCCCCTGCAGGGCTTTGTGTGGGTGCTGGGTGCTGCTGCTGGTTGGGGAGAAGCCCTCTGGTGTATTGTGACAGCGGGGACTTTTTGTCATACATGAACAAAAAACCCCTTGGGTTCTTTCTTTCCTGACAGCACACCCACCCCTGGCTGCGTATCTCCAGACAGAAGGTTTTTCCCTGATGGGGCAAGTATGATGTTATATCCACAGACCCCTGTTGCCTTGGTAATTCAAGCTTTTCACCCTGACATCAACAGAAAGCTCTTCTTTGGTCAATATTTAATTTAGTTTAAATTCTAATGTGGGCACTCAAACTCAGTAATAAGAACCAGGCCGTGCAGTGGTGTGGGGCTCCCCTTGGCCCTGAGAGCACACAGCAGCAGGCAGTGCCTGTGATGGGCCTTTGCTCCTTCTTTATTTGTGTATTTCTGTCCCCTTTGTGCCACAGGTGCTGCAGGAAGCCTGCAGTGCTGCTCGGGGTGCTGTGAGCATGGGAAGGCAGCGTGCTGAGCAGAGCTACTGGGAGCACATCCCGCTATGAAACAGCACTGTGGTCATCTTCCAGGTATGCCAATCGTTTGCAATTTGTCTGCAGATGATTGAGGTGTATTTTATCCAATAGAGAATTAAGGGCATTCAAATAACGTGGAACAACAACTTTGCAGCCACCCATCACTGAATGATCCCTTCACCTTGGATTTTCTAACTGTGACCCAAAACAACGCCTTGAGCCTTTCTGTTTCCCACTGCCACGGAGCACGAAGGATGCTCAGGAAAGAAAGGAGACTGAGTATGTCTGTGTGTGAGAAGCCCTGGGTGCAGCTGCACGTGAGCAACACGCACTTTGTGAGAAGTGCTTTTTGTTTTAATGGCAAATAAAACATCCTGGATTAAGGCATTGGTTTTTTTTTCTGACTACGTACGCTAAAGGCCTTTTAATTTACTTCATTCATTATTAACTCGAGAAGAATCCTCGTATTATTCGGAGTGAAAACCTCATACAATTACCTGATAGTAGAATCAATTCTTTTTGAGCAGATGAAAACCCTCTGAAAAAGAAAGCTGACTGGAAATCTGCAGGCTGCAGTGAGTGGTTGGGGTGCTGTGCAATCAGAATGCCCTGCTAATCGCCGGGCTGAAGGCTCCCTGCTCTCAAGTTCTTAACTCTGGTGTCAACTTATAAGCAATGTTGGGTTTCTGCTTTCATGTTATCCTCATCTGTTTCTTTTCTGTCTTTTTAAGCAGCTTGAGCGTCCATGCTGAGCCGTGTCACATTCCGAACGATACACATACTGTGCATTTTAATGAGCTGCTAACACTGATTATAGAAAAAGCAATCTCAGAGATATTTACCAAGTCAAAAGGAGGGGGGGGAAAAAAAGCCCATGGGGAATTAATTAGCTTTTTAAGAACTGGCTTTTTGAAAGCCTCAGCTTCTAGAACAGTAGAACTTGGAACTGGAAGTAGTTTCAAAGGGTTGAAGGAGCGAGCAGAAGGTGTTGTAGCGGAGTACTGCATATCCCGGCCCTCTGCTGGTCAGTAAATGGACACAGAACTGTTCCCACTCCAAAACCTCTTGGGGGAAACAACGCCCTGCACTGCCCTCACCACCTGCAGGGTGAGCAGAGAGGGACCAGAGCCTCGGCCGGCTCCCTCCGCTCTGCCTGTGGCAGCACATGTGGAGACATCCAGCTCTGCGTGTTGGGCAGAGCTGCAGCCCTGCACGTCCTTTGGAATTAAGAGCCACGGGTTCAGTGCTGTGAGGGTTCCTGCAGCTTGGTTTTGGGTGCAGCACTCAGAGCTGCCCATCCCAGCTCACCCTGCAGCAATGAGCGGCCAATGCTCTCCATCTGGAGGCGGCTGTCTGTGTGTGGAGCTTCTCTAGCTGAAGCATTTGCAGCTTTGCCTCCATGTGGAGGTGGCAGCTCATCACTGCTGGCTAAAATAACAGACAGATGCACAGCCAACCTATTGCTCACAGCTCCTGCAGGATGGCTTTTTGGCTGCTTTTGCAAGAGTAGAGCTGTTTTAATTTTGATCCTCTCCTTAGAAGTTTGGTTTCTTTAATTATATTTAAGCACCTCAGCTCCTCTTTAAATAACAGTCTGAAGTATTTTATATTTAAGAATAGCTATAATTCTGTAAATTTGCATAGAATTACCCTTCTTGATCAAAAGTTCTATTTCAGCAGCCTGGCAATTATGATCAAATATTGAAGTGCATAAAGTAAGTCGGGGTTGTTGGAGTGAGAGACGTGCCACAGGTGAAGGGTACATTCCATGTCTAGCAGATAACGGGCTGTGTGCTTCTCCATACATCCTATCAGCTCTATTAAATATGGACCTCAATAAATGCAATTCGACAAATATATGTACTTAAAAATAATGGTGGAGGAAAGCCAGATCGTGGTGTAGGAAACTCAGATCGTGGTGTAGGAAACTCAGATCATTTAAGCCAATGGAAAGTTGCATCAGAATGCTGGTGGGTTTTATACTGATCTCATGAATGTTTCCCATTTCTGCAGATGTGAAATGCTGTGCAAGGGCTGGTTATCTACATACACGCTTCTGTCCATTCCAAATAAAGATGATCTAGTAACACAGCATTTGTCATCAAATAGTGAGGTATGAAAGGGGTTGGAAATGCTTTTGGATCAGGCAAGGCATTTCAGGGCTGGAAGAATGAGATGAGCATCAGAGCAGCCATGCTGCAGAGCGCTTGTAAGCTCAGCAGCAGTGCTCTCATAGTGCTCGAGCACAGCCTCTGGGTCTCCTACTGCTTAACTGCAGGTGGATGTGTTCACATCCATAGACTCATAGGACTTGGAAGCCAAATCTGGGAAGGCTGTCCCCAGAACCAGTGCCTAGCTCTTCTAAGTGGAGCTTGCGTGCTCCCCCTGCATTGCAGAAGGCTGCTGGTGTGGGCGTGCTGTATTCCACCTTCCTCGAGATACTTAATGACTCCTTCTCCACCCCCCCACCTCTTTTAATGCAAAGTGTGCACCAGAAAGGGCTGAGTTATGGTTGCAGAACCATTATGCTATCCCTATCCATCACGCTCTCATTTGCTCCTGGGATGTGCAGAGCACCTGTGGCTAGCTTGCTCTGTGCTTTACTGCAAGCTGGATGAATTCAGTGTTGCTTGCTCATAACAATGTTCCTTCTGCTTTCTTTTCTATGAATACATTTTGGTTCCTTGGAAGCCTGTAGGTCTCTTCCCCTCATTTTGTTACTCCGTAGCAGAAAACAAAAAAAACTCAAAAACCCATGAAATGTGGCTGTCACTACTTAGCACAGGGCAGCAAAAAATCACCGCAAAAGGCAGTGAAAACAAAGAGCTTTTCCTTATGCTAGCTGCTCTTCTATCTTCTCCAAATGAGTTAAAAGAAAACTGACGAGCTTTAAACACCACATAGCAATCCAAAACTCATTCTATTGGTGCAGGATAGACAAATGGGAGAAAAAATCCTTGTTTCCTTGGCTGTCTCCTGTGTGACAACAGCAATGCACACACACACGGGTACCCCATGCTGCTTCCAGGGCAGAAATGTGCCACGAGGAAACAGCGTCCCCTCCGAGGGCAGCTGGTAGCCCAGGTTTGTTCTGGCTGGGACTCCTTTCCTCTTTGCTGCCCCTCCGGGTTGGTCTTCATTTGGAGGACCTGCAGTTCAGGCTCCAGGCTCCATCTTTATCTGCATTTTGGAAGATCTTACACATTTGCTCCTCTAAGAGTGTGTTAATATTAATAACACGTAGATAATTTTTCTGAGTAAGAAATCAAATTCACCTACATGCTGCCAGATCTACGCCTCCAGGGAAGCGTTCTGAGTCTAGAGCTGGCTGAATAATTCTGTTCTATTTCAGACTCCTCCTTCTTCAAAGGCAGACTAAGGGACCACGCTCCCAAATATCAGTTGCTCTTGAAATGTTTTGGATTTGTTAGAAAAAAAAATATATATACAAACCATAAACTTTTAACTGAAAGCAACAAAAGCCAACTGACAGCATAGGCTTATTTGTGGGTACTTCCATTTCCCTTGTCTGTATTTGATTAAAACTGCTGCTGGTTTAATGTGATTTTTCACCTAAATAGAACAAAAAAACGAGAAGAAAAATAGCCCTGCATGAAGCTCCCTGTTATTTTCCTCACCACTGGAGTATTTTATCATTCTGAGCAAAAATTAACTGGAGCTGTCCAAGTTTGCCAGTGATTGATAGTGTCACCTTATATGTTACTAGTCAAAACTTGTTTTCTCCTTCTTCACTCCTCTGGGATTCAGGTGGGCTCTTTGCCAAAGCACGACGTTCCCTGCTGTGCAATTTGCAAAGCCGGCTGCACCAGCAGTGCTGTCACAGGGAGCAGCACATCATGTTCAGGAACAGGGATGTGGCTCTGGGCAGCCTGGTCTGCTGGTTGGCGACCCTGCACATAGCAGGGGGGTTGAAACCAGATGATCATTGTGGTCCTTTTCAACCCAGGCCATTCTATGGTTCTATGACAGCAGCCCGAGCAGAGGTGTGTGTAGGGGTGTGTGCTGCATGCTTTGCTTTAGCTCTGAGCTTCAGGATTGTGTTCTGATGTATTTGCTGCAAGGCCGTGTAGCGTGCACAATATTCTCCCTCCCTAGCAATGCTCAAAAAGTTGATGTTGAACTTCTGGCTTCTCAACTCCCAGGTGAGAAAGCAGAAGGCTTGCAATGAAAATTAACTTGCTAAAGAAAATTATTAGCACACAAAGAGACAGTCGCCAAAATCAAACCTTGCTTTGCTTCCCAAAGTGTGCTTAAGTACTGCATGAATAACACAGACTATAGGAATAAGTTGTTGTGGTCTGCATGCTGGGACAAAGATGAAGAATGGTTCTTGTCTCTGTAAGTACCTTTAGCTTATATTTTATGCATTTGACCAGCCACATCTTTATGCCCTTCCATAAGTATTTCAGGAAAAACAGAAGCCTGGGTTGTCCGGTCTGTATTCTGTGTGCCACACAGTGAAATTTCCATGTTACACTTTCCAACAGTAAATCTTTTGTCTAGTCCTAAATCTAGGACTAAATCTAAGCCCTCTGTCTGGCCCTTCCATCGCTATGTGCAGAGTAGGTAAATTCACAGCTTCCCTGTCAGCAGATATTATCTCCTAATTCCCTTTCTGTCTTAGAAAGCTTTTCTCCATTATTTGTGCAATCAGAGTTTCAAACCCACCTCTTCTGGAGAATTTCTCTTTCCTTTCAGTCCCAGATTAGCAGAGGCTGTGATAGGCACATTGTGTTTCCCCTCAGTTTCTATTTCCTCTAAGATGTGACAGGAAGATGCATACAGAGAAGCCTGTGTTTCTGACTTTCTGCCCGCGGTATCTTTTTCTTCTCATTGCCACCTTGAAGAGTTGAGTTTTTCCCTGCAGGTCTCGCACTTGGAATGCTGAATCTAAGTTGATGCCTTCATAGGAACACTTGACTATGAAATCATTCTCTTTTGCAATTACTGATTCGCTGCACTCCCTCCAGGTCCAAACCACCTCAGACAGCATTATTTGCATTTATCTATGGGAGTGATACCAGCAGGCTCGTTTCCCAAGGTGATTTTGCAACAAACAAACAAACAAACAAAACCAAGCCAAAACAAAACAGAAAGGCTGCAAAACAAACAGGAGCCCAGAGCTGCAGCATGCATTTTCACTCTCGTCTTCCCCATAGAAAAAGGAGAGATGTCAGAACTCAAATGTCTCGCAGTATGTTCTGCAGAAGCAGTGCAATGTGCCATTTGGATCTGTCAGCATTTTATATTATGACTGGCAACGAGGCTGCGGTACCTTTTCCTTACAGATTAGTACAACAGCTGTAAGAGCCGTACAAAGTGATGCAAGTTATGAACAGTTCTAACCAGACTGGCTGAGGAATCAGGTAGGGGAAAAACATGCACCATAACTTTGCTTCTTTCTGGTTTTGTTTGTTTGTTTGTTTGTTTGTTTTTTCTTGCATAAATGGGAAACAGACCAGATTTTGAACTCATCCCGGTTTAGGAAAATCTCTGGCTTGACCTTTCTGCTGGCTGAATTCAGTACACGGTTTTGCTCCTTTTGTGCTCACCGGGCAGATAAGCCCTGCAAACCCAAAACATTCCTCTCCTGCCCAGAGCAGAAGAATAAATAGATCTCACATCTGAACGTTTCTGAGGAGTGCAGAGCCCTGCTTTCTTTTGACAAAGACAAGCAAGAGGGATGGAGGACATCATTCCTCAAACTGCTGGGATATGTGCGTTCAGACTGCAAATACTCAATCACCGTCACAGGAAATATAGTTTTTAGTCTTCCTTCCCCCGCCCGCCCTGCTTACACACGTGTTGGCATCTTGTTGTTGTTTAAGATGGAATGGTTTCACCTTAGGAATGAGCAGGCATTCTTTTATTTCAGCAGATCCAGCTCTTTCCTAGTGAAATGAGCCCGATTCCCATCACTGCACTTAATGGAGTACTGCGTCCAGGCCTGGGGCCCCCAGTACAGGAAAGACGTGGAGCTCTTGGAGCGGGTCCAGAGGAGGGCCACTAAGATGATCAGAGGGCTGGAGCACCTCTCCTATGAGGAAAGGCTGAGGGAACTGGGATTGTTCAGCTTGGAGAAGAGAAGGCAATGAGGGGAGACCTCATTGCGGCCTTCCAGTACTTGAAGGAAGCATATAAACAGGAGGAGGAACAGCTGTTTACAAGGGTGGATAGAGACAGGACAAGGGGGAATGGTTTTAAACTGAGACAGGGGAGGTTTAGGTTGGATATTAGGAGGAAGTTTTTCACCCAGAGGGTGGTGACGCACTGGAACAGGTTGCCCAAGGAGGCTGTGGATGCCCCATCCCTGCAGGCATTCAAGGCCAGGCTGGATGTGGCTCTGGGCAGCCTGGTCTGCTGGTTGGCGACCCTGCACATAGCAGGGGGTTGAAATGAGATGAGCATTGTGCTCCTTTTCAACCCAGGCCATTCTATGATTCTATGAATGACTGTGCCTCAGATAATAACACTGCTGAAACCACAGTGAATCTTCCATAGCCGTACATGTGAGTGCAATGGGTTTCAGGTTACCTCAGGAACTGATGTTAAAATTCTGAATGGCTTTGAAGAGCTCACATGCATCCTTATAGGGGTGATGCAGCTTGGTCCAGCCTTGTTTGGATTTATGGGTATGAGCCAGTAAGGTTCTGCGATCCATATTTTATTTATTTAGTATAATTGTTGTCCTTTGACCAGGAAAACATCCTGGCCCTTGTCTTTTCTCTGTCCTGTCTCATCTTTAATATCAGAACAGACAAAGTTCCTTGCCTTCCTAATGAAACAGGCTGCTTAAGCACTAAGCCCTGGTAATCCAGTTTATGTTTTCATAACAGTAAATACAATATGAAGATATGCACAGCTTGCTCTTGATGTAAGCAATGAGATCATTACAGCGTCCCCAAATCCTTTTATTTTAAGATTTATTCAGTTGATAAATTTTAAGTATTTGGTCTTTATTTGTCATTTGTAGCATGGGCTTTTCCCCAAAGCCAGCTTCTCATATCTTCCACCACTCCAGTTTAAGCTTCTTTTTGCCTGAAGATTTATTGGCACGAGAGACATAGAGATGCCATCTACGGTATGTTAAAGCTGCAGGCAGATGCTCTGAGGGATGTGACTTTTGACCCTTCCTGTGACCTTGGACAGCCTGAGTAAGCTCTTTCCTCCACAGTTCCCCCGCCTAAAACTGAGGAGATATTATTTCTTTTCCTCTAATCCTCAGTATTTTCTCTTGCTCTTTATATAAGGGACTTTGCTGTTTGCACTGACATGGTGTCCAGTGTGCAATTCCATAACCATTATTTACACTTCGATTAAACATTCATATCATTCAGTAGATGGCATTAATAATATCAAAATGTCATTTTATACAATATTTAAGATCAGAATTTCTTATTGGAAATCAATGAGAACTTCTTGCTGAAAATCAATGACCTGAATGTCCCTTGTTATGTAAGAAGTATCTATATTTACCAGTGCTGATAAAAGATGCTGTGCTGATCTCCGTGTTCATGGCTTATACAGAATTCTGTGATACTTCTCAGAGACAACCAGTTAGCTCTCGGTCTGTGTCAATATTGCTCAGAGTTAAGACAGAATTTGGAGACAAAAGGCTTGATCTCCCATTAACAGACCCCTCCCATGGGATACTTTGTCATTAGACTTCAGCCCTTACACAAGACACTCAGTTAACTAGAAAGGTTTGTTCCTTCTCAAGTCCTACATGGCTCAAGGTGACTGCACAATTCCCCACTGGAGTGGATCTGTTCAGAATATAACTTTATCAGTTAGCCAGAGCTGGGTCAGGGAGAGAACCTCGATTCTATTCCTCGTCCTGCAATGACTTACCCTGCTGGAAATCATTTAACACCTCTCACACCTCAGTTTATCCCAGATAAACTCAGAGACTGAGCTGGTACGTCAGGTGTTCAATGCCACTGAATGCAGAGGTCTGTGTGTTTATCTCTTCGGTCTGTAATAGAACTGCACACATTGCATACGATATAAAACATTTTTTCTTTCAGATCGCAGTGGGATTAGGGCTCTGTTTGATGAGTTTAAAATGTTTGTCTAGAAGTTTTTATACATATACATATATATCCCATAGCTAATTCAGCCTGGGGTGTAATCAGTAAAAAATTGCAGGGTAACCTCATCACCTTTAAGCATTCTAGTGGGAAAATATGCAGCACCAGCAGGATTTCAGATTAAAGATGTTAAAAAAACTCCTTTCATCTGTGCTTTCTTCCTCATTAAATGAGGAGTTTGCTCGTAAGTATTTGCCAAATAAAAAAGGAGAAATAGGTAAAAGTTAATACTATACAATTAAGGTCCCTTGAATTTTCCCAGAAGGTTCACCTTAGCTTAATGTAATATCCCCTCCATTCTCCCAGGCCATCTGCTTGGCTGAGAAACAAAACAAATGTGTACAGTTGGATGTTATTTATCATGCAAGCCTTGGAGGTGACAAAAGCTTGCAGGAAAGGTTTGCTCGCTGACCCAGCAAGGCAGAAGTTCCTTCAAGAAGCCCTTCACTGTCCAATAAAAGGCCTCTGTCTGTCCTAGAAGGCACTTGGAATGATGCAGCAAAGGCAGTGCTAGGGTGCCCAGCTCTGCTCTTGGCCGCTCTAGGCCCCATCAGGCTGTGCTTTGTGATGACATCTCCCTGTCCTGAGGGCTCCTGAGCTGAGACACTGGGAATTCCCCTGCCCCATCACAAGCTATCACCAACCAAACTCCCTTACCATCAAACTTTTACCCTTCACCCCTCCAGAAGGAGTGAAGGGCGGTGAGGCTCAACCTGTCAGAGATGTACAGGAGTGTGGCTTGCAGAAATGGAGCTGGTTGTGTGAAATGCTGAAACCCTGACCTGTTCAGTGCTTGCTGCTGTCGATGCTTTTAGCACTATTAGTGCTTTTTGGCAGTAGAGAAGTGCTGCTTTTGCACTCATGTGAACCCAGGCTGTTGCTATGACTTCCTGCTCTGTTTTGGGCCTGGGCACGTAACAGGGCAGGCTGGAGCACGGCCTGCTTGCTGCAGGCCTTGCAGGGGAAGGGCACGCTGTATGCAAAGCTCCATCCTGGGCAAGCAGTGAAATACATGCTCTCAAAGTAACAAAACTTCAAGTAGTTTATTTTTACTAAACGCTCACATTCGAAATCACTGTCTGGGAGCAGCCAGATAAGTTAAATGTTGTGTAGATTCTAGGTGTAGCAATATCTCTGTCCCACATCTGATGTGGAGTTTAAGGTCTGCAAAGGTCTGAGCAGGCATGGCATGAGCTTGCAGTTGTAACAGCACTGCAGAAATGCAAAGATATTGGATCAGGCAGCTGCAAGGAAAGCTTGCTGCTCTCCTCTCCATTGCTTGGTGGGTTTGGTGTTACTCTCTGGTACCTCAACATGAGGTGTGGCTTAACGAAGATCAGTTCTTTAACGAAACAAAATATCAACAAAATCTGTTCTTTAGAGCCTGCTTTGATGTTTCAGTTCTTCAATTTACATCGGGGGGCAGAATAAGTCATTTGGAACTTCATAAGGTTTCTTCCATGGCTGTTTCAGACCTGTAAGGTTCCTAAGTGTGTTGAAGGGCTGCTTTGACTCGCAGTGACTTTGCAGCAGTGTGGTGTGTGGTCCCTACTCTTCATCTGCATTCTCACAGCACAGGGAATGTTCTGAATATCTGGGCTTTCCTTGAGCCTCTAAACTGGAGCTAAACCCTCCAGAAATTGTTATTACGTAAATGCAAAGAACAAAGGTGTTGTAAATAAAGGAGCTGTAAAATCTGTTTTTGCAGCTGCTATGCTGCAAATGTGTGAAGTGTAAGGAATCTTTGAAAGATACACCCAAGTCTTAGTTTTTAAATTGATTAAGCTCTAGTTTTGTTCTTTTGGTTTTTTAAGAACTTGATTGTTCTTCAAAGCCAACTGTGAAGAGCTGTGCACCAACTGTGTACCAACAAGTAACTTTTGAAGTGCAAAAGTAGAAAGAATCAGATCCCATCACCAGAGATTTTGCAACCAAAAACACACAATTCACGAAGCAGGAAGTATTTTCTATTGCTATTTTTGAATCTTTGACTTACTTTGAAAGAACTTCATGCTTGTGTCATTTCATGTACATTGAGACCTCTCATTGCCTATCGTATCTAATGGGTTTTAGAGTTTGGGGTTTTTTTTTAGACATGCACCAGACTATTCCTACTGAAATATTCAGTGTAAGCACTTCTGTGACATAATATTTTTCCATAATCACAGCATAATTAACCACGGATAGAAATCAGAGGAAGATTTTTACAGCTATTCTGCAGATGCGGTGAAACAGTCCCTGTTAGACCCAGCAACGTTTGATTCACCATCAGTCAGAGGCCTATTACTCAACAAACTCATGGAACCAAAAATAATTGTAATTCTTAAATCTGTATGGACAAGGCTAAGTGTTCTGGTAGAGTCCCTGTGATAAAGTTAGAACTGTTATCCTCCGGACTGTGCATGTTTGAGATCAGGGATTTAGGAACCTGGCAGAGGAACCATTTTCCTACTTCATTGTGGCTTTCAAATTGTTATTAATAAAACATAGTGCTATGTCTCAATGCAGAGAGACCTTAGTCTTAGTACATGCCCTTCCCATTTATTATTGATGCAGGCATTTAACAGCTCTGACATATTTTAACAGAAGTGCTAGGCAGTTGTTTGCAAACCCGAATTAGCAACAAATATTTGATACTTTAAAAGATTCCCCTCCAAAATTCTTTCTTACACATCTGTAGCAATTATGTTGCCTGTGTTTTTTCTTGCTTAACTTCAACAGTTTCTCCTCTTGCTTTATATTTCGAAGTGGCATTTATAATGCCATTTAAATCAGATTGTATTGTGTGTGCATGTCTATGGATGGATGGTAATTTAATTTATACATGCAGCAGGGAGTGGGCAAAAGGTGAAGAAATTAATTGTGCCTTCTTATTAGCAAATCAGAGGAGTTGATTGCCCCTCCTTGCCTGTTCTCTTCCCTGATGTGCTCACAAGGATGCTGAGGATGCTGCTCCTTCCCTGGGAGCACCACCGGGCTCCTGCAGCAGGGTGCAAGTTCAGTTAGATTTGACCCCTGCTTCCCAGGAGGGGAGAAAACCAGCAGAAAGCAGCCCAGGTTCTCCTGAGAAATTTCCATAAGCAAAGATGCGGGCAAGCCAGCAAGGCTTATTGTAGAAGGTCACACCCCTGAGAGCCAATGAGGAAAGCTAACAGCTTCAGGTTTTTGACTGACATCTCTGGTACCCTTGAAAACAATGACAAACCCCATGTTTTGTCCTTGTAACAGGTAAAAAATAAATAGAGTAAGACCCCAGGTTCCAGGAATGAAGTCAGGAAGTTCTATCAAGCATTTAAGGAGAAAAACCATTGATCCCACACCCATGAAGTAAAGGGATTTTTACGGTTGGCTTTGAGGGAAGTAAAAACAAGTCTTTGAACTAGATTGCTTCCAATTTTCATAGCGCTATGAAAAATATCTCCAGCTCCTGCAGAAGGAAGTTCCTGCAGGGAACCGTCGGTGTGCGCCTGTCAGAAAGTCAAACAGCAAATCCAGGCCCTAACCTCAACCTCCCAACCCACGATGGGATGCACAGACCCCACACTGACATTCAGCTGCATATTCCGAGCTGAAGCATTCACAGGGTGAGCCTGAACCTCCTTTTCCAACTTGTTCTGATGGTGGAGGTTAAAAACTTGGAAGTAGGTCGCAAAGGACTCGAGAGCTGAAGAACAGCCATCCCTCTGGTGGCTGCCTTGGTGGCCTAGTTCTTGGGCTGCCAGGTCATAGGAGACAGAAAATCACAGTAACCACAGGTTGGAGGCGTTCCTGATAAGAGACCCAGGGAGAATCGCCATGAATTTTGATGAATATTCAGTTATAAATTGCACCTAACTCCAGACTGAGCGTGGACAGGAGGGAGCCCTGAACTTTTAAATGCTGTCTTTGGTCACTGGAAGCTGATTTCCATCAATTTTATAAGGTGCAAAGGCTGACTGTCCTTGAAATGCACTTTCTGGGGTTACTCAGCTCTATTAGGTTACTCACAACCACAGAAGCCTACTTTTGTGTCGGGCGAGAGAACGAATGCATGATCTCGTATTTAAAGATTTTATGGGACATGAAATAATTTTGCCAGCTAAAAGCTAAACTTTATAGTGTTGCTATTTTTAATTAAATATTAATTGCAGAAGATGGGTCTGGAAATGACTGCTCAGATCGTTTAATCCATATAGATGACCTTTACGTTGAATTTATTCTCTTATCTTACACTGCCCTTCAACCCCATCTGGGGACTGACCTTGTCTGGCAGGCTGCTCCGCTATTAATTAGATGCCTAGCTTACTCTCCTCTTTAATGTTTATTAATGTTCCCTTGCTGAGGATAGTGTGGGATGGAGCTGGTGATTATGGTGCTATAAAGTTTCCCTATCAGCTCCTCGCCTACAAGCAGCCTAGTTTATACTTATATGGCTTTTCAGAGCCAGATGTAATTCAGAGTGGCAAGAATAGGGGGAACAGTCCTGAAGTTGAAAAGCAAACTACCCCATATGCTTATTTAGTATAACATAAACATTATTATTTTCTTTTTTTTCTTTCCCAACCATCTTAATTCACTTCTTTCTCTGATAAGCATCTTTGCACAGCATGAAATGTGTGACCGTGTCTCTGAACTGCCTGAGAATTCCGGTATGAAAACGAACCATCAGACAGCAAAAGTGTGTGTTCGTGTGCTGCAACTTTTAAAAGGATTAGATTCGTTTGCAAAATACCTTTTTTCATTAAGAGATGCGGTTCTATTTCTTCTATTAACGCACAATGTCAAAAGCACCACTTCAGCTGAAGATGTTAATTAACATGAAAAGATAAGGAGGGGCAGGCAGGTGCACAACAGTCTTTTCTACTTGCTTGTCCATAGGCTGCTCTGCAGGCTGCTGGGGCTGGATGCTGCTGATCTGGTTAGGAAGAGAGAGGAGGGACACAAAGATGGGAGGACTTGAGCTATTCTTAGCAAGTTTTTCTCCTCCGGGGTGACAGTAACCACATACCCTGCTGCTCAGGTTCAACTGGGGGATTTGACACATGGGTGAAGTCCCTTAAGCCTGCTCCTGAGGATGTGGAGATGTTTGGAAAGCACCCTCTGAGCTGTGGCTGCTAGATGGATCAATGGGACTGCATTTAACTTCTGAAACAAAACCTCCCATGCTTCTTTTCTTGCATCTTCTCGAATTTCTATTGAATATTTATATTGTTGCTCTTGTTGTTTTCAGACAACAGACTTCATAAAGCAGGTAACAATCTCTAAGAGAAAAAGGAGCAACCAGCTGTTTAAGCATATTTCCTAGGCCTCTCCCTATCTCTGCCCTCCAGTCACAGCAACTCCATTGTAATTCAAATCCAAACATAAAACAGCCAAAACTCTTCAGCTGGAAAGTTAGAAATTTCTATGCTAATAAGCCTTAACGGAAGGACTGCAGAAGCAACTGATTCAAAGTGACCTGTTAATTCCCCCCATCTCCCAGATTTACAGCCCCATTAACTTCTGTTCCAAAATACCATCCAGCTCTCAAACAGCACAGGAATTTGCTTCCCCTCAGATCACCGTTCTGACCTGTCAAACAATTGAAACAAAGGTGGGAAGGCTCCAACCAGAGGAACCCCTCCGTGCACACTCAGCTCCTTGCCCAGCACTGGGCCCTCTGTCCCTGCCAGGCAGTACAGCTGCACGGGGGGCACTGAGTCAGACAGCAATGTGGTCCTGAGCACAGCATTGGAAGATCTGGTCTAGGTGTGTCAACACCTTTTCCTCTGGGGGCTGGCTATCGTATTTGGAGACCTCAGTGTGGTGGTGTTTTTGAACTGCTGTGTGTTATGCAGGAGGATGGGAAGCAGCCATTTTCTGCCACCTGTTTTGGTTGGGAAAAGCAAATTAGCCAAACTAGTTGCCAAGTGCCAACTGCCATCTGATAGCTGTTGGTCAGCCTGTCTGAGACGACCGTGGGTCTCGTTCTGCTTCCAGCTGGGGTGGGATCAGAGGCACTTGGAGATGCATGGGCTGAGAGCGGAGCATGAGAGCAGCTGGAGCTGCCAGGCTGTGCCCTCAATTCTCTGCAGGTAATTGCAGAGCTTTGCTTTCCTACATGCTGCTCCGAACCAGCTTATAAAATTATATTGATGGCTTAATGAATGGATAAAAAAAGTAAATTTGATTATTCCTCAGCCATGCGTTGCTGCCTATAATTGCATAGATTTGGACTTTAATTAGTCGAATTACTTCCTCAGTTCAGAGTTGGATGAGACAATAACGTTCACATAGAATGCTGGATGTTCCCTTTCTATCAAACCCAAAGCACTGCTCTGGGTCTTAGTATTCCAGACCCTAGAAGAGTGTTTGAAGCTGGAATGAGATCCTGGATCTAAGCAATTAGGCCACACTTAATGCATGTGCTTGCATTCTGGATCTGTTCTGTTCTTGCAGTCTGGGTGTATCTCTATGCAAAATGCTTTCGTACAAAGGGAAAAAAAATACTGGAAGCATACTTGACTGAAATGCAGAAGTGCAATTTGCACCTTTACTCAAGCTTCTAAACCTCTTAAACAAAAATGCCCAGGTATATGTGGGTTTTGATCCATAGGAGCTTCATAAACTGACACTAAAAACCAGCGAGCGCATTCTAAAATCCAATTTTAAAATGAACTTTCGGTGCCTGGAGGAAAAAATTGCAGGAAGCTAAAAAAAGATCTGAATGTGATCTGTGTGAACATAGTAGCAAGTCACGCTTCAATAGCCTCCACATCTGAAGAACCAGCACCTGGATAAAGGCTCAGCAGGCTGCTTTACCCTCTGCCTGCAAATCTGATGTTCTGACTCACATGTCAGCCACTTAAGTAGTCCTGCTATTCAGTTTTGGTTCGTAGCTGAATTATGCTCCTTGTGCAAAGTAGTGCTGGGCTGCTTGACTGAGTACTTCCAACCACCTAAATCTTGGGGTAATTATTGTAATAAATATGAATTGTGGGACTCCTGCCTAGATGTGTAATAGAAATCTAATCTATAATACAAATGGAAAGCAGTGCAGCTGTACTGTGTTAATTAAGTATACACCAAACATATGGCAATACACCTCCAGACCAACAGGCACAGAACTCTCTTGGATGCAATTAGCTCTTGTGCATGCATAAAGAATCAGCTGTAGACTCCAAAAAAATGCATAAGTCATAACCTCTGGCTGATGGAATTACTAGTGCTGAACTACTGCACTTGCACTGCAGAAAGGTTTATCTAGTCATTGGAATGCTGGTGAATCTTTTTTAGGAAAAAGGTGATTTTTTTCTGTTTCTGGTGCTCTATGCCATACAATTCCCACATTAAAGCTTTGTCTCTGAGGAGCTGGAGGAGTGGTGGCAGGAAAGCAACCCAGAGGCGGTGGTACTCCAGAGCCCTGCAACTTGTGTAGTTATTTATGCATAATAGATGGAAAAATTTGCTTTCTTTTATGGTCTCACTCACATCATAGAATCATAGAATAGCCTGGGTTGAAAAGGACCACAATGATCATCTTGTTTCAACCCCCTGCTGTGTGCAGGGTCACCAACCACCAGACCGGGCTGCCCAGAGCCACATCCAGCCTGGCCTTGAATGCCTGCAGGGATGGGGCATCCACAACCTCCTTGGGCAACCTGTTCCAGTGCGTCACCACCCTCTGGGTGAAAAACTTCCTCCTAATATCCAACCTAAACCTCCCCTGTCTCAGTTTAAAACCATTCCCCCTTGTCCTATCTCTATCCTTGATGTGTATTTGCATTAAGATGCATGAAGTTCAGAACAACAAAATTTTAACCCAGTCAGTAAACAATATAACCAAATGGTAACAGCTACTCAGGCACATCATGTAACATCTGTCACTGTTTGTGCTGGAGCTGCCTGGGTGCCCTGGCTCTGTTCTCATGGACGCTGTGCAAAACCACAGTGTGATGAGAAGCCACCCCTGCTGATGTTAAGTGGCAGTCAGTGGTGACTGCGATGGCACCTCGCAGTGCAGCTCTAAGTGCAGCCTCAGAGAGGTTAGGATCGCAGTGCAACGCAAGAGACAACAGGTGAATGCAACACAAGGAGCAAGGAGTAGTGCTGTGACTGCAGGGCGGTCCGAGGCACTTTTCTACACGTGGTTCCAGCAAAGTCCTACCGGGCTGTTGTTGGGTTTGTAACAGCAATGGGCAGTGGTCTCTCCTCTTCCTAGTACCTCAGACTCAGCTTTCTGCAGAGTCTGTGTCTACAGACAGGCAACTTGAGGATCATCAAGTGGCTTGGGCTGGAAGGGACCTGAAGGGAATGGAGACCTGGGGAAGAGCCATGTTTGTTGGGGTGCCATCAGACTGAACAGCGCTCACTTGGAGTTGGAGATTCAGTTCAACTGCTGAAGAAACACATTCAGCTGTCGCATTCCTCTTCCATTAAAGACAGATACCCTCAGAGCAGACACTTAACACTGGCTTTTCTTATTCCCAGCCTGATGCACAGCCTATAATTACTTCTCACACCTCAGCTATGTTTAACTCCCCTCTGTCTCATCTGTTAATCCGCTAACAAGCAGCAAAAGTGTTTTAGTCCGCTCCAAATGGGAGGTCAAGACTTAATGGTTCACCTTCTAAGGGAGCTGTTCGGAGGGCACAAGTCTTAAATAACTTTCAAATATCTTTAATTCATGTTTTTTGCAGTCTAGACAGAAGTGAGAGCGTATGTTCTAAAAGTAATATTAATGCAGAAAATTGTAAATGGGCTAAAAGCTGACTGCGTAAAATCATTCTTAATTTCCTTTCTGTGCTAGCGAATGATTTAGTGTAAGTGAAAGGCATCGGATTTACAGCTTGGGAGTCTATTCCATACAGGTGTCCAAACCCAGCAGCAAGCTGAGCTACAGCATGGGTTTACCTGCAGCTACAGAGCACAGTTCCCATCCTGTCGCTTTGGTGACAGCGCAGTGGAGGGTTGTTCCAAAGCAGAGTTAGGGGTGGGTCAGGAGTGGGGAAAGATGGTAAAAATGGATCTCCTTCCAGCAGAATCTGGATGCATACATCCTCTGGGTATGCCACTGTAAGGTTAACAGGTCGTAAAGTTAACAGGTTGTAAGGTTAACCAGTATACAGAGAAGTTAGTTAGGCTAGTAAGAACAGTTAAATAGAGAGAAAAGGTGCTCACTGGTGCTGCAGCCTCACAAGACTCCAGAAGGAGCGACCTCCAGAAAGAGCGACCTCCAGAAAGAGATCCTTCCTTAGTGGAAGTCAGCCCTTAAATGGGGTCTAGGAGAGGTGGAGCCTGGCTCCACCCCTTCCAGGCACACAGCTGAATTGCCTTCACCTGTGCTCCCATGGCTGACTCAGTGCTTGCCTCAGGTAGTCAATCAGAGGTTCAGGCCGTGATTCAACAGTTCCCATACAGCCATAAACAAATAAACCCTGCTGGTGGCCAGGGGATTTGCTGCTTCTGAGCTTCCTGCACTGTATTGAATCAGTGACCTTTTGATGAGAAGGTTTTAAATTCTGAACCCTTAAAATTCAAACGATGGATATCCCAAGATATCCAATCGAGCTGATCACAACACAGATTGCACATCTGTGGGCTGTCCTATGGCTCTTCTCCTGAGTCAACATCTGAAGCAAAAAAATGCATGAGCTGTGAAAAATGTTAACCAGGTCACTTAGCATTTCTTTCTTGGTTGTTTCTCATCTGGGCTCCCAGGGAGCGAAGGCTGCAGGAGCTGAGGATGCACAAATGCATGTAAAAAGAGATTCATGGGTCATTGCTGGGTTAAATATGGTGGCTTGAAGCAGCCTCTGGGTCAGGAAATTTGTGACCTGTTGTTTGCTAGAGACTGGGAGGCATTGCTGGTGGAAGAATCGCTCTGCCACTGCTTTGTCTCTTGGAACAGAACATCTGCAAACATCTGCTGTAGGTCAGAGCTGCAGCCCAGACAGATGTCGAGGACTTTTGTGCAGTGAATGTGGTTTTGTATCATATTGTCTGCGTCGAGTAGGATCAGACTCTGCCTCGCTTACTTATTTATCTTCTGTAAGTTTCCACTTCAGAGGCGAGATTTGCATTGACTGGATACAGACAGTTTTATTTATTTTCTTCATTGGTGCTCACTGTAGAGCAGATGCCACTTCCTTGTTACTCTCTGGAGTACAGAATTTGGGCTTGATCTGAAGCCAGCATAAGCAGGATAACTTCTGCCTGTGTTGTCCATCCTCACATGGACTGTCGTTCACACACTCACACCGATGAGAAACGGTTCCTTTCCATCACTGTGCGAGCCCAGCTTTTATGAATTTGTTGTTAATTTATCTGTCCATCATTCCCTCAATCGATTTGCCTAAGGAGGAGGATTAAAACTTTGCAATAATAGCTGGGGCTGAAATTGGATTTTAAGCTTCCCTGCCCCGGGATGAAGATCCCTTCAGTGCATTGCGGAGCCCCGATGGGGCTGCCCCCAGCCCCGCTTCCCCCAGGGCTAAAGGGAGATTGGTCCTTCACTTTCATATTCTGCAGCTCTCATTTGCTGAAGTAAATAAATGGAAGCTGCCTGTGCCATTTGCCCTGAGTCTCTTTTCCAAAGAGCTGCCGCTGATTATCTACCTTTCCCCCCCACCCTCCCTATTTTCCATTGTTAATCCTCTCTCCTTCCTTCAGTGGTCTGTTCATTTACTAATCCCATCTGTCATGTACGTAGATGTTAAGAGATGGAAATCTAATCTCAGTGCGGTTTTCATTCTCTGTCTAATGTATTTATATAGACTCATAGGATATAAGCTTTTTTGTACCGGGCTCTTAGTGAAGCAGGGTGCCCAAATGGCCATCACTACCTGCCCCCACCAAGAGAAGCCAGACACGTATGGATTTGGAGTGGCTTTACTCGAATTCAGGCCAGGTTTGGCTTTGTTTTGCTTTTTGTGGCTATGAAATGTACTCTCATCCTCCCTGATAATTTCACCCAGACAGAAGTGCTCTGTTAAGAGGGTTTGGAGCCTTTCCCGATCAGCAAGCAGCTGGAAGTGCTGCAGGCACGGCTTCTCCAGCAGCGACCCTGAGTGCAGGCTGCTGGGCACAGCATGGGGCAGAGGCTCTGGGAGGTGGGGAGGGCTGGAAGGTGCAGTCAGCAGCGTGTTACCGCAGGAACCTGTGTGATGGGTTCTTAGTCATAAGCACAAACTGCAGGGAGATTTGCATTTTATTTTCTTGATCCTTCCTCAGACCCGAGCAGCCCCTTCTACCCACCACAGCACGGCGTGTTTAAGGGGATTTGCAGCGTTTTTAGGAATTAAAAGTCCTGGAGAAAGGAGCAGAGCAGAGCCACACGTTCTGGCTTTGCATGCGGCCATGTGCGGGGCTGCTGACATGTCCCACCCGGCGGGCTGCCATGCTGATGGTCCCGACTTATCTGGTATCCGTCATAGGCAAGTCTGATTGCATTTCATGACCTTTAATTAATTAAGCTTCATAAAATCCTAATCATGCAGGAATTATTAATCCTGTTTTAAATTAACTGGCCAAAGAGGTGAAACGTTTTAGCCTGAGGATACCTGACTTCTCCATTGGTTTTTTGGTACAGGACTTCACCTCAAGTCTTTAAATCTGAAGTTTCTGCACTAAATTCACCCAGTTACAAATGGATGCAGCTCTTCTGGCTCTCATCAAATGGTGCGAATCTCATTCCAGCACTGAACTGCAGCCTCTTCTTTTGACACAGACGCTCTCAGTAAAACACAGAGAACTCTCTCTCCTTATGATTGCTATGCCAAAAACTTTCCGTCACTCCTTAATTCCTGTGCCACAGATGCAGAAGGCAGTCCTGTTTTATCAGTCTTAGCCTGAGATTTCTTGGCACTAACCGACTTGCAATTTTCTTCGCAAGGGAAGTTTGTGGGTGTTGATTTAAAGCTCCGTTGCACCTCCCTGCGAGGTGTGCCACATCGCTGTCCTTCCCAGGAAGGAGGGAATTCGGGTGAGAATGGCTGTTCTGGCTGCATCACACTGCATTGGTGGCCAGGCAGGAGGCTGGGGTTACTGGTGGATCTTGCAAACCCTGTTCTGTGCATGTGCATAATCATCTAACCTTTGCTGCTGCAGCAATTTGGTTTGCAGTGAGGGGCACTGGGCAGTGGCACCGGGCTGCAGGGTGCTTGCACAGTGACTCTGCCAGAGAGCTCACCTGCACTCTGTATGGCAAAATAACCTGGCACAACGATCTTCTGCTTCTGTTTGTTTGTTTGAATTAACAAGCTTCTCCTGTACTTATCACCTCCTTCCGTGACGAACGTGAGATGTGAGGAAAAAGAAAGATATTTTGCTCAGAGATGAAGGATTGCTGGCCGCATTGTTTTCAAGGAACATCTTTGTGACTACCAGAGATCCCTCACTCACTGGAGCATTCTGATATCACTGCTGCCAAAGCACTGAGACACAACGTGCTGTGACACTGCACCACCATGGCCCTGACACAGACAGGAGTGAGAACAGCACCATGTTTCTGGTGTTTGTCTTTGAACCTTGGTGTGATCCAGGCACTTGTGTGCCAGGCTTTGAAGCGCCCTGTGCTGGTGGCAATGTTGGTTCTGTGTTGTGCTCTGTGATGAGCTCATCCCTCTGAGGACACGGAGAGCTGCTGTGTGCCCTGCATGGGTGATATGCAGCCCTCTTTGCTGGTTTTGAACTGCTGCTGAAAGGCAAACACCCTGCAAAGCCCCAGCTGAATAATATCATACATCCTCTGTGCAGTGCTTCGGCTTCGTGCTTATTATAATCCACATGAGTCTATGGAATTAATCATAATGCTGGCGCTTCTATCCAGCTGCCTCAGAGCTCTTTTCAGACATTAGTCACATTAGGCTCATTGTCCCTGTCTGAGGTGAGAAAATGCCGCCCGGGAGCAGCGTCAGATGGCTGAGAGCTGCTGGATGTGGGAGCTGGGAGCTGGGAGCTGCTCCCATCCCTGCCTGGCCTCCCACCCCTGGCTGCAGCACTGAGGCTCTGAGCTGCCCTGGGCCAGAGCTGTGGGTCAGGATGGGGCGAGCACTGCAGTCACTGATGTGATGGAGACAGAAGCAGAGCCATGGGTGTCTCCAGGTCATGCAGAGATCTGCTGGGAGATGTGAAATCCTCTCTTGGATTCCACTCCTATCCCTTCCTACTTCCATGTCTGTGGCATGAGGAGGGGCCCTGTGCTCTGTCACACCAAAACACAAGGTAGGAAACAAGTCTGGTTGGGCTCTGGTCCATTGTGCAAGTGTTCTGTGCCCCACAGCCACCAGGGTCAGGCAGCTCATAAGTCCAGAGAAAAACCTCCCAATGGTCACGTCATAAATAAAGTTGTCCTTGCTTTTTTCTGCACTGAACAGTATTTATGGGCTTAGGGCGACCCTCAAAATGCACAAAGTACACCGAGAAATGTTTTTATGGGCTCAAATCACCTTGAGAAACGCTTTGCTACACTGAGCTGCTCACCCGGCACTGCTTTGCTGGGAGCTGCGCCCTGAGCGTGAATCCTGTGGCACTGCTGAGATCTGCATCCTGAGCACTGCCGGGACGTTATGAGTAACGAGTTCTATTTAGCTCTTCCGTGCTATTTCCGTGCCCAAACAACTAAAGCGGAGAGAAATAAGCCATGCAAGGCTGCATCCACAACCATCTCACTGGGATGCTGTAGCAGTCAGCACCTTAGAATCATAGAACCACAGAATGGCGTGGGTTGAAAAGGCCCACAATGCTCATCTCGTTTCAACCCCCTGCTATGTGCAGGGTCGCCAACCAGCAGACCAGGCTGCCCAGAGCCACATCCAGCCTGGCCCTGAATGCCTGCAGGGATGGGGCATCCACAGCCTCCTTGGGCAACCTGTTCCAGTGCGTCACCACCCTCTGTGCGAAAAACTTCCTCCTAATATCCAACCTAAACCTCCCCCGTCTCAGTTTAAAACCATTCCCCCTTGTCCTATCTCTATCCACCCTCATAAACAGCCGTTCCCCCAGGAGGGGAATGTTGGTGTAGGTCGTGCAGATGGAGTGCACCCAGTGGGCTGGGGCCGTGTGGGGTGGGAGGAAGTGCTGGGTCATAGCAGTCATCTCAGATTTTGTTTGAAAAGGAAAGATTAACGTGCTGAACATGAGAAATAATTGTAGCAATATCTCACATTGCTCTGAAACTTATTGCTAAAATCCTCTGTTTGACACCAGCGAATATTCTGCTGTTTTATCATAGGCTGACTTGCAACGTAGAGTTATGTCAGGAATGAAAAGTAACAGTGGCTTTCATGAAAATAAAATAAAATAAAAGCAGACATTACTTGAAGTAGCTGAGCTCTGCTCTAATGAGGTTTCTGAGCACGGAGGAGAAGGACCTGTTGGCTGTTAGTGCATCAGAAAGAAGTGGTGACAGTCCCTACCAGCTCCGTCACCTCCATCACAGCTCGGAGTTACCCAGAACTTGGTTAAAGCTCCCACATTCTCCAAAAAAGAAACAAATGGAGTTGAAGCTGCTGACAAAGTGGGTCATTAACGACGTTCAGAGGCCTTTGCACAGAGGTGGGCGGGGGTAAATTGTCAGTCCCAAGATGGTAATTTCCGGGTTTTATTGTCTTAATCCAGACTCTTAACCTGGGGGATTTTGCCTGGGAGGCATTCTGCTATCCTGAGCTACCTGCTTCTCTACCATCAGATGTATAAAAGAAGTTTGAGATGCAAGTCCATTCTGTTGAAATAGACATTTCTCCATCTTTTCCATTTGGTAATGAATGCAAAAGGAGGGGATGGATCCCACTGCTGGCAGGAAGCTCTGGGTGCTCACCCAAGGGCCGGGGCTGAGCTGTCCTGTGCTGCAAAGGGCGTTTGCTGGTGGCTGCACTGCACTGGCAGAGCCCAATCCGTGTCCTCAGTGTGTTCTCCATACATGCCCTTCACATCAAGGCATCACTAGCTGTTAATGTAACACCTGCTTTCTTTGAATCATTGATTTAATGTCCTAAATTCTCTCCTGCCTCCTAAATTCCCACGCTGGGGAGCTGTGGTCACAGTCTGCTGGGTGCCTGCAGTGCTTGGGGTCCACCTTCCATCCTGCCCTGTCCTCCAGCAACTGTTTCTGCATGAGCTCTGGCAGCATCTAAACACTTGGAATAGTTCATACTATTTATAGGGCCATAATTCTAATTATCTCAAGGCTGTTTTCTGCCAGGTAGGCTCGTTAGCAGGTTGCCTATTCCTACAGCAGTTACTATAGCAGGAAATGGCTCTTAATGTCTGGAGTGTGTCTCAAAAATTGTTCTGACATAAGATGTCTTTCAATTACGACGACAACTCTTTGTTCTAACGGCTCATTGTCTTTATTACGAAATGATAATCACAGTGCTTTTAATGAGAATGGCAGTCTGTCCCTACACTTCAGTGTTTCAGACCTTGGAAGAACTGAGTGAGTCAGAGGGAAGGCAAACAGACCTCACACTGCACTACAACATCGTACGTGACTGCTTTACCTGGGATATGCCACACCAAATGCTTAAGCAGAAAGCATTCCAAAGAGCCATCAGCAATTACAAAGTGCCATTAGAATGCTCGTGCATTCTTCTGCAGCACTCTGAGGAATGCCCAGATCTCCTTCCTGCAAAGAAGCAGAGGGAGCACAAACAGCCCTGGAGAAGAAGAGGGAGCACAAACTCCCTGCTTACTCTGTTCTGACAAACAGCAATTTTCTGTTCAGCTCTTTTCCCAGATGTTACAAATCCCACCTTTTGGCTTTTCCAATAAAATCCCCTTTTTACTTCTAAGGAAAGCCGTTTGAAATGCACTTAGCAACCACTGGAGCCTATTTTTAGCTTCTATCAGGGTATAAATGTACCAAATGTAATAATCTCATGCTTGCAGCCTTTCTTCCTTCTTCCCAGAGAGGTGAAATTACTGCCACTGAATAGGAGGGAGAGAAACCCCACATCTCAGCTTTGCCCAGAACTCACAGCATCACAGCATGGCCCGGGTTGGAAGGGACCTCAAGGATCATGAATCTCCAACCCCCCCGCCACAAGCAGGGCCACCAACCTCCACATTTAATACCAGACCAGGCTGCCCAGGGCCCCATCCAACCTGGCCTTGAACACCTCCAGGGATGGACGAGGCACCCACAGCCTCTCTGGGCAGCTGTTCCAGCACCTCACCACTCTCATAGTAAAGAACTGAAACTCAAACATTCTCTCTCTCAGTCTCTACATATCTCAGCTTGTTCACGCTCACCCTTAGCAATGTGGTTATTTAGGGGCAGCCCCAGCCACCGTGAACGTGTTGAACGAGGTCAACACAGTGAATGTTCTGTAGGTTCTTCTCCAACCACGGGATTTACGAAGGATATCTGTAGGGCAGAGAACTAAGGGCAGTGTAGGAAGAGGTGGTAAACACCTCCATGGTGTCAAGAACAGTGGAGAATAAAGGGGCTGTTCAGCAAATGAAGTGACTTCACCCCGAGACAGCAGAGCTCCGGAGATGCGCTCTGATGCACAGATTGAACTGGTGAAGTTTGGGCTGCCTGCCAGCCCCAGGGCTGCAAACACGGCTACAAAGAGGGGAAGGCTGATAAAGCCAAATAGTGACTGTTCTGTGCTGTGTGTTTCCAACCATTTGTTCGTTGAACGGCAGAAGTGATGGAGCTCCCATTACTCCCTTCTGGAGACCAAGTGAACTCCTGTGCCAGATCAGAAATAGGCTTTAAATAATTCATTGAATAAAGTCTAGGATCTCTGTAAATGTCTGTCTGATTCTCCCTGCTCTCTGTTATTCCTGGCTTTCCTTCCAGTCCACAGAGCACAGTGCATTCCTCCTATCATCACATCTACACGGGTTCTTCTCGCTCACAGATCATCACATTTCTTTGAACAACAGTGGAAATTTTCCTTTCTCTGTTGAACGAAGGAATTATTTTCCCTGATAAGATTTTGATTTCCCCATTTGAGTGCACTTCACCCCTCATCTGAAAGGGCAGGTGGACATTAACTTACCCCTCGCTGAACCCACCTTACATCACAAGTGAGTGTGTTAAAGCCTATTGCACGGCACTGTAAGCATCCAGAATCAAGGTCTGTTCCCATCTGTATCCACGTAATCATGCTGACTAAAATTCAGCCTGTAGAGCTTAGAGATATGTGCTTTTAATCCTATGCATTTTGTAAGACTAATAAGCCGCTCAGAGGCTCGAGGGCACACAGCCTGATGGGATGGGGTAACACAGAGCACAAGGTAGAGCTCTGAAGTGCAGTTCTGGATGGGAGAAAAAGGCAGGGAACTTGTTACTGTGCCTTAATTCCGAGCACTCTTGCAGTCCTCGTTATCAAAAGGGCTGAATTTGTTTATGCTGTTCAGCTTCAGGCTGGAACTGAACATAAGATATGTTTCCTTGTAGAGATGCATTCCCATTTTATGTGATGGTCTGCAACTGAATCATAAAGGATATTATTTAATCGGTGAGAAAAAGAAAGAAGTAATAAACAGGTACCCAATGAAACCAAGGCTGTCATTATGAGATACACGAGGTCCGCTGCGAACCTAAGAGCCACCCAGAGAACATCAGGCTCCTGTGCTGTGTGGCACAGGGATGCAGGTTTCAACACCAGAGACAGATGGGGGTTGCTGCATGGCTTCCAACGGGTGATCCATGCAGAACAACAGCTCGGTTGTCTGTTTCCATCACAGTTCTGTTCTGTATCAGCTGAGGTGAGGTTAGGTTTGGGTTGCAGGAGGGTAAGCAGCAGTACAAGGCAGCTTCCTCCAGGCATCCACCAAACCTTGTGTGAGCTCGTTTTCTCCACTGGGTGGAATGGTTCCTCTGGGATGCTGTGCTGAATTTGCAAGTCATTAGTTGTTACAAGCTCTTTTACTTTCTCTTTATTGTCGAGATTAAAACCAAAGAGGTACACAAAGTGATGAATAATGAAGCCCTGGTGGTGGTACCTCCTAGAAGATTCCTTGTTCTGTGGCTGCAGCAGACTTGGTTTTTCATTCGACAATAACTCTTTTTGTAATACAACCCTACCAACGTGTGTGTGTGGATTATAGTGTTCCTGGGGTGTGTATGTACAGGAGAAAGAGAAGCTGAGTGAAACCCAGAGCCCCTTAAGTAACAAAACAAAAACAGCAACACAGAAGTGGAATTGTGTTGTAGCTCGTTTCAGCCTCACTGAAATTTCCATCGTGCAAACATTTAAATGTTGTAGTTACTGTGGCACTTCTCATTTTACTTTATTCCCTGGTGGATGCTTCCCTGAGAATTTGGCACAGATGCTGAACAATAAAGCCCGTTGCAAATTGCTTTCCAACTGCTACGTAATTACAGCAGATTTTATGCTAAATGTAAAGAATGTACTGCTGTTTTTTAATAAAGGGAACTTCTTTTCTTATCTGATGCTTTAATACTGTCTCATTTGTCTTATTTTCCAGCTGAAGGATAACCTGCAGTTGTTCACACCCAGGCTGAGCTGCTGGCACTGTGTTCTTCCCCAGGATCTGCATGTTATGACATCAGCTGGAAGTTCAGAGCCTCTGTGTATTTAGTAAGTCACTTTAAATATTTAATATGACTACACTGAGGTCACAGGGTGTGTTTCTATCTGTACTTGCCAGCAAATTGGACAGAATAATTAGTTCCAGCAGGCTTCAAGGATTAACTCTCCGTTTTGTCACATTTGTCGGTGTTTACTACCATGACCGGTGACATTATAATCCCTCATACGAAGGGAGAGTCAATGCGGCACTCCTCAGCTCCTTTGGGGAGCTCCTCTCATTGCCTGCATGCACAAATGAGCATGGGTGCCATCCGTGGTCCCACTGCACTGCAGAGCAGGTGGGCTGGGAAAGGCCATCGGCAGAGTGTGGCAACGCAGGGCCTTCTCACAACCCTGTAAATTCAGTACCAAGAGGTTTGTGATGCTCATAGAGGCCCCACAGCCAGAGGAGTACGGGGTGCCCATCCTGGCCCTGGCAGAGCTCACCAGCCCTGCTGTCACTGCCGAGGTCTGTGTCTCAGCTGTGGTTGGCTCAGTGCCACCGTGGGGACTGAAGGAGCTGGGAGGGCTCTGGGGAGTGTGTGAGGAGGCGCCTGCACCTGTGCATAGGCTGCTCTGTTAATCTCAGCAAGGGAAGAGCAACATGAGCAAGCTCTGGGATGCGCTGCTGGATAGAACTCCTTCTCCAGGGCCTGCTAGTCAAAGTGTCCTTCCATTTGTACCGCTCCTGTCGTGAGCATCTATGTTTTGTCACAGCAGAGATGACAAGACGTTGCTGAGCCTGGCACTGGGCCGGGGAGGGTGCTGCTGGTTATTGCTCAATGGACAGCTGTGCAGTGGTGTTTCCTCATGCCACCTTCAGAACAAACGTTGTCTGTTGGTTTCCTCCTGCCACAGGCAGGTACAGAGAGCACAGCCCACAGGCTGGGGAGAGGACGAGGAGCATTATAATGGTGCACTCGTTGCTTTAGGGCAGTGGAATGTGATGGCATAAGAAACGGTTCTGAAAACATAATGAGCAGTGCTGCTGTGCTCCAGGTTGGTTGGCAAAGTCAGGGCTGGGTGCTCTGCCTGGAGAGCAGCCCTGTGTCTGCGGGATGGAGGAAAGCATCAGGCTGCTGCAGCCCTGGCGGGCACTGGAAGCTCCGTCCTGCACCCAGCAGCAGCAGAGGGCACCAGCAGCAAGGCTGTGAGCCTGCTCCTTCACCCTCGCAATGGGCAAAGGTTTGGGGCAGCGAGCATCCGCACTGGCAAGTTCACACCTGGGATCTATTGTAAGCATGGCAGTGAAATGTGTTTTAAAAAGGTGTCAGTCATTAGAATCTAAAGATTGATCTGAGCCCACGTGGGGAGCAAATGCAAAAAATCAGGGTAACACGGTGGTTAAATGTGCTGCCTGAGAGAGGGGGTGCTGCATTATAGACCATCACAACCCATGACATGGTAGGAGAAATAGAATGAAAAAGTCAATCTCAACATCTAGGAATCTGCATGTGTCAGCTGCATTGGGTAACCTCGTTCAGAGATGTTTTCCAAGAGAAGGTGGAAGTGTGAAACGAAATGTTCATTTTTGTGAAGGAGGAAAACGGGCATGGAGGGGCCATCAGTGTATTGGTATAAAAAGACATTCACGGCTCTCAAAAGAGTAAGAAAAAAAAAGGGAAACAAACTTAAACAAGTTAGCCTAGCTGGTAAAGCAGAATTTGATGCTTAATTCTGTGCAATTACTTTGACGTGTAGTGCTATAATGGAGAAAGATTATAAGAATATGAAAAAGTGGAAGTAGTCAGGGGTAAAATTAGCAGAGCGTTCAGGCATTGCTGTGTGCGGAAGTGCTAAAAGCTGAAGCTGAAGATTGGAAAATGGAACTTCAATAAGTCTATAAACGCCACTGATTCCGGTCATTGAGAGAACTCTGAGGAGCTGGAAAATCCCTGGGCAGGTCCTTGGAGGAACCCATTGCCGCCTGGAAACTTAACGGGGAACTCTCCTAAGGGCAATGGAGCCGTGCTGGCAGCGCTGGGATGCATGAGGCTGCTCTGGGGGCACGGGACATGGGCGGCAGAGGGGGTGGGATGGGGATGGGGGGCACTGGGGGCAAGCAATCCCCCTGTGTGACAAGATGGAAAGCAGATACCCACGTGGCTCTGGAGACAACAGAAACCCCATCCAGACGCATTCTGACTTGAGTAACGCTGCTGAATAGTTGAAATGTGCAATTTAACATATGGCTAATAAACTACTAATTAAAACAAATAGGAAACAGTCAACTAATCAGATCTCCTTGTTGCCATATGGCAAAAATCCCTGGCAGCCTCAGACAGGAGTCACCCAGCCAGGATACCAACTGGGGCTCAGTGACTCACCGGGGATGGGGACCCGCCAGGCACTCACCCACATCTAATGGCCACAGGACCCTGAGCCCGGAGCTCACCACCAGGGGGGTGGGCAATGTCGCTGAGGAGGAGAGGGATGTGTCTGAGGAAGAGCCTGGCAGCAATTCACAGGCCAGGGTTCGCCTGCTCGATGCTCCAGTTGAGAAATGCTGCGTGCTAATGCTTGTGGCAGGGAAGCAGCCGGGCTGGGGGTAATTTACAAGCAGCAAAAAGCCTCCGAGTGATTCAGCAAGAATCAGCTCTGCTCCACGCACAGCCTCAGTAACACGTTCGCAAGAGAGGCATCAGCTCTAGAGCTGAGAGGGAACATAAGCCTCAGTGGCCCATCACATCTCTGGCACTGCTGACAGTGGTGCAGTTACAGTGGTGACGTCGTGATACAGGTTTGTAATACAAAGAACAGCACACAGGGACACTGAGTAGTGCTTTGCGTTCTGTAAGTGATAGCAGACTGTCCTAAGGGGAGGGAAGGTTGGTTAATGAAGCTACATCTTAGCTAATTATGTGCATCAGGAACAAAACAGGATGTTTGCTCTGTCTCTTTCATTAACTTCCTTCATCGGTGTGGCTGCAGCAGCTGGATGACTCAGTGCTCAGCAGCAAGCTGAGACACAGAGACGCTGCGGTCACGTAGCTCAGGAGCAAAAGGGCACCTGGAACCCACGCAGCCAAACCCCAAGTTTGGTTCTCTACTCAGTGGATCATTGCCCTGCATGTTTGTACCCCAGAAATTCAATTTGAAGCCATTTGCAGCAGATGAGCTTTAAATTGCCGTGATAAAAGGTGGTATAGATAGTAAATCCTCCTATGAGTCATGGAAGCTGTGTGTCCCTCTGCAAATTTAGGCGTTCCTATAGAAGATGTCTTTTATCCTCTCTTGAATAATGCTTTTTGTTTCGTAAGTGGAATTGTCAGCTATAAAGAAGCTAAATCGGGCCTCTGTTCCCACCCCTTTTGCCTTTGTCTTGGTTCAGATTTAAGTCATGTCACGAAGGACGTAAATGCAATGTAAAACTCAGCATTGACACATCACAGCCACTGCTGCAGACAGCAAATAGGGCACGAGGCTTGCGACAGGAATACAGCAAAATATAACAAAAGTGACTGTACCACAAGAAAGCTGGGCTGGATCCATCAAGACCTTCAGTGTCCCAGTCACCACCCAGCAAAGCATTTAAACACCCGTGTTACTGTAAGCCCTGTCTCAATCAATGCTGACTTGCTTTGCTGGATCAGGAACACTTTTCAGTATATATAGCACAGGAGTCAGTCAATGTGCCCCTGGTTTTCATCTGCACTGTGGGTTCCTGCCTCTTTTAAACCACCTCCTCTTGAATTCTGAGGCTTTTGGAGCAGAGAATTCCTATTTTAGCAGTTGTTGGTAGCTCCCCTTGCAGCCTGCTACCGAGCAAACCAAGGCACCCAATAAATAGCAGCAGTGAAAGAGGTTACTGAACTTGATAGAAGACGCTCATATTGCTCAGAACTCAGTGAATCAGCTGCGAGCCATGCTCTGCAGAAGGGATTTTGCCTTTTCCCAATGAGCAGCCAACTCCAGGGATGAGCATAATGTTCCCTCCTTAAAAGCTGCTAATGGATCCCTGGCCTGCTATGTCCTATCCTGCATTTACCAGCGTTCTGCCTTGCTTTTCCCACAGGGCGTTTAGGTGCCCAAAGCCTTGCAGAAATGAACAACTTTCTCTTATATGCAGCTGTAAATTATAGCACTGAGTGATATAGGAAAGGGAAAACTTGTCCCCCTGCTCCTATCCGGAGCTCAGGGCCTTGTGGTGCTCCCACAGAGACACCCCATGTCTGAAAGGACAGCAGTGTGACTCACACTGCTCAAGTGTTGCATTGGGAACATCCTCATCCCCTGCAAGGAGCCATAACCCTCCTCCCCCAGCCTGCATCTCCAGCCTCACCTTCTGCTGCAGGGCTTTGCTTCCCCATGCCCTGCTCTTTAAGGGATCCCGTACACATTATTTTCTCAGCAGGGCTCAGAGCGCTTCCAATCAGCCCTCTGAGATTAATTAGAGACCAATGAAGATTCAGTCATTTAGAAGGCATCACAGACAGAGTCCTCAGCTGGAGTCTAAGCACCTCTCGCTTCAACCTGCCCCGAAATGCTGATAATTGGGAAATATCCATTTCTGAGAGTGACTGAGCTCCTTGGGTTTGTAGCCTCTGGAAGATTTGCAACCAGTGTTAAACTGTTTGGTGCATAGCTTTCTATCCTGTTCAGCTTCAGGAGGAGCCTGGCTGAGTGCTAGGGGCTCCGCTGACGCATCTGCTTTGTGTTCCCACCATATGAGAAGCAGCTGTGAGTGCAAACACACTGGTGAACGCGAGCACACGTGGCCACAGGACTCCAGATTCATCTGGTGCTCTGTTGCAAGCACTGCTGTGCTCTGAGGCTTGAAGGGAAGGTTTGAAGGATGGCAGTGAGGTCATTTTTTCAGATATTCACAGACTGCTCTTCAATGTTTGATGAGACGCATGGGGCTCTTGATGGAAAATGACTGTGGAGTTTTTACAGGGTTATTTTCTTTAATATATTTTGCTTCAGTTTTTATTTATTCCAGACTGACTGGGAATGTGCAGAACTGCTTTTGGCTTTGTGAGAGCCTGTCTCCAGCAGAGCAGGGCTGTGTGACTGGGTGCTGTCCTCCCTGCCCACCCCATCCCAGGGCAGCAGCGCGGGGCAGTGGGCAGCACTGAGCTGCACAGCCCTGGGAAACTCCTCTGCCCGCAGTTCTCTGGGTCTCTTTCATTATCCCTGTGTTTTATTCCAGTCAGCAAACACCAGTTTTGCACAAAGTGGCATTCATTGCAGAGTCTTAACCTGATCCCCGCTGGGCTCCAAATTGACAAACCTCTACCTGACTATTAGCGAGGTACATAATATAGCAGCTAAATATAGAACTGACAAAGGCTCTCCCTGAAATAGGAGCAGCATGGGGATAAAATCAATGTCATTTCTTACACAGTTCCTTGACAGGCATTTGCTGGAAGAGCCTTATCTGCACCTGTCAGTGATTCTCAGATCCTTGAGTCCTGGTACAAAGCACAGAGCCCTCAGTGCCCAACACAGAGAACAACCAAAACCCTGTTCTGAATGTCCCTGGGAATTTGCCCTCTCTCCCTTCAGGGCTTTGTCTGCATTCCCCCACCTGAGAAGGCAGTTGCAGTGGTGCAGTTCGGGTAGGTTTTAGTTCTTAAATGATGCTGTTTCCTTGTGTACTTGTTTGTAAAGCTATTTGCTGCTGTCTGGTGAGGCGCAGCATCCTCTTGGCATTTCAGAAGAGGTGGGCTGGATGAATTATGCATTTTAGAAGTGTGTGACATTATGATGGAGCTTCGGCAGAGTACATTTAAACATTAAAAAGATAGGATGAATCAGTTTAAACTCATCTTAGCTTTATCATATATCAGATAAGGCTGAAAAGGGAGGGAAAAAAGATCATCTTGAACCATTTCAGACTCCAAAACCACACCAAATATGAAAGAGGGTTTATTTTCAGATCTTCTAATACCAAGAGGATTAGGAAAAATTGATGAAAATACAGGGTTAAGCCCCTCTTTGGTAAAAAAAAGTGCTACAGCCATTGGAAATGTGCTGATTTACATCCCTGAAAGACACTGTGGGGACGTGCTTCCTTCCAGGGTGCAGCGCAGTGCTGTGCTGTCCCAGCTGGGTGCCGGGCAGTGCTGCCTTGCTGGGCTCCTGCTGGGGGCCGGAGTTTGGCTGGAGCCCTCCTTCTTTCATTTTGATCTCCCATAACACTGAAATATTAGAGCTCTTGTCAAAGCGCTCCATCATCTCAACCGCGCTGTCCGTGCAGATGAGAAATCAGCTCTGTGCTGCACGCAGCCGCAGGGCTCCTGTGCTCACCCTGCCTTCCCTGTGCTGCCTTAGAGTCCATCTGAATATCAGTGCAGTGCCCTCTGCTTTTTCCTATCTGCACCAGCGAGGACTTTGTAGCATGAATCCAACCTCGAAATCCTTTTCACAGCAATAGGCTTTATTGCAGAAATAACACAGATGCCGCAGCAAGTGCTGAAACATGTGCTTTCTGTTTCCCACACAATTAATGTGGCTGTTCTGCTTTACCAAAATCCCCTGAAAGGCTCTCTTAAAGCTCCGTGATAAGAGATAAAGCCAAGGGTCTGACCCCTTGCAGTCATTAGGATGTGAGGGGATCTGAGAGCTGCGTGCTGCAGAATCCCATCCCATGTCCTGCCACTCATTGTGACAAATGCAAAGTGCTTCTGAGAAGAGAGCCCCTGAGCAGGCAGTGATGGAAAACCAACCACCAAGGACATTCCTCTCTTCATTCAAAAGAATTATAACCTTCTCTAAATCTGCATCGTGTGATCTCGGCCATCAATTCCTGTTTTTGATAGGACTGTATGATTTATTTCTGAAAAGGAAGCCCAGTCCTTACTCTCCCTGCTGTGTTGTGATGCTGAATTCCAGAGGTTATTTGTGTGAAGATGTATCCATTGATCAGCTCTTAGTAATTTGTCACTTTGATTCAAAAGCCTTCAGACCCCACCTCCCTTCCTTCTCCCCTTAAGGCCAATGGGAATTTCATGTTAAATACCCACTCCTCATCCATTGCTCTCTACCATTCATCACAGATGCACTTTTTAAAACACAGAAATATTGCAATCCAGTCAGATTTGAACTTCTATAACTGCATTCTGGCAAGCTAGATTTCCTTGCAATTTCAATTGGATACGGTATTACTCATTAGGTGAAGTCCTAATAGGACAAGGGGGAATGGTTTTAAGCTGAGACAGGGGAGGTTTAGGTTAGTTATTAGGAGGAAGTTTTTAATTCTGTATAATTAATGAGTATACAGATGTCGTATAGTAAACAGAGAAGTTAGGCTGGTAAGATTGTCATGTTGGAAAAGATAATCAGAGATAAATAAAAGGAGATCACCCATGTTGTAGGCTCACAGAAACTCCACAAGGAGCAATCTCCAGGAAGAGATCCTTCCTCAGTGGCAGTCAGCCCTTAAATGGGGTCTAGGAGAGCTGCAGCCAGGCTCCACCCCTTCTGGTCACACAGCTGAATTGCCTTCACCTGTGCTCCCATGGCTGACTCAGTGCTCGCCTCAGGTGATCAATTGGAGATTCAGGCCATGATCCAACAGTTCCCATACACACCCAGAGGGTGGTGACGCACTGGAACAGGTTGCCCAAGGAGGCTGTGGATGCCCCATCCCTGAAGGCAATCAAGGCCAGGCTGGATGTGGCTCTGGGCAGCCTGGTCTGCTGGTTGGCGACCCTGCACAAAGCAGGGGGTTGAAAGTAGATGATCACTGTGGTCCTTTTCAACCCAGGCCATTCTATGATTCTATGATTTTAATCTGCTGCACCATATTGCTGTGCAACAACTGCTGCTATTGATCCCGTGGGTCAGGAACCATCCTCCTGTACGTCTGTCATTTGGAAAGTGGTAATGGTTCTTTTTCCAAGGAATATTACTTAATATTTAATAACAGTGATGCTAACAGACTGCATTTCCCACAATTGGCACTTGGCAGAGTAGATTATAAACTCCGAGTTCAGCTATTGAAGTATGAAAATTTTAGAGAGTCTTTGCATTACAGAACAGAAAAGTGGGGTAATATGATTCCTATGCAGTAACGCATTGCATCCACATACTGCAGCTGCTAAAAGCATTCTGTCATAATTAACGTAACCACACTGATTATCAAAGGATGTTTGTGTAATGATTGATTTGTCACTTGTAAAGCCACGCAGGACATCAGAGCACCAATTACACCCATTTACTGTAACAGGAGATGCTTTCAAGTGGATCTGTTCCTTAAGGGGGATCTGGGGTTCTGCTTCTCTGCTCTCCAGGTTCCCCAGAATCGCTTTTATTTCATTAAATAGAATGAGGAGAGCTGCTGCTAATAACAGGTTTGAATGAAGGAACATTGCAGCCAGAGATGCTTCGCATCTGAGCAGGAAACAAAATCATTCTTTCTTCACATTAGAGTGGAAAAAGAGAGTCAGCAAATTGCACTGGGCCGGCAGCAGGACCTCCAGAAGAGGCCTGGAGTCCCCGGGCAGCATTCCACTACCACTTTCTGTTATTAACTTTCCTATTTTCGGCCAAATTTCCAGGTTTTCCCAAGCCAGCTCTCAGCCATTCACCATTTCTGCGTGCGAGGGGAGCCGCTGGCTTTCTGTTGGGTTGCCATGGAAACCCCCACTGCCTCCCTGGGCTACAGAGATGGGATGGCAGAGCACAGGGTGAGGGAAGGAGATGTGCAGGGGCTGAAAGGCGAAGGCACAGGAGCACCACTGAGTTTGTACCCTCAGCTCGCAGCAGGGAACCCGGTTTTCCCTGGAATGATTTGCACAGTTCAGAACGTGGCGTCAGAACCATGGAACGCGGCACAGCATTGCACAGAGAGTAAGGGAAAAAGGACAAATGTTATCCCCCATCATCTCCTGTGCCCTCTCCAGGTGCGTATTGGATGCTCCCGACTGCCAGAGCAGGGCTGGCACAGCCAGCAGGAGCCTTTCTGCGTTCCTCCAAGACCGTGGTGTTGAATCATCTGAGCTGGTGCCATGCTTCAGACCAATTGTGGATAAGCTCTCGGCTCTCTGCTCTCTGTGTACCAGTTTAGATGAAGCTTCACATCTGCCTCTTTCGTTTTAGGCAGAGGGAAAAGCACCACCTGCACTGATGCTTCCCCAGTGCGGTAGGCTTCACAGGGGCAGTGCTGAGAGCAGAGCAGAGCTGAAGGAGGGCACTGAGATGAGGAGCCCCTTGGCACTCAAACTGGACCCAGAAGCCAGTGGCTGATTGCCAGGGGTTCTGCCCATGGTGGGGGGAGGATTGGCACAGTGCAGAAAGAACTGCAGCACCTGGACAGCCCAAGCCCTGCTGCCTGCACTGCTCCAAGCAGCTGCGGTCCCGTGAGCCCCTGTGCTCTCCAGTCATCCCTTATCCTGCTCTGATCTCTTCTGGTGTTGCATTTTCCCCATCACCGGGTTTGCCTCTCAGCTGGGAACCTGAAATTGCATGCTCAACTGTAGGGTTCAATTTGCCTTTCATGCCTACTGCAAATCTTGTTAAGCCCTGATGTATTAAATGGGAGAAGCATGCAGTTAGGTTTGTGGCTTTCAAAATGCATTAGACTTCTTTTCAAGTATGCAAAGTGTAAATGGATTTTATGCTTTGGGAATGTAGCAGTGTGTTTACAATTTTGGTTAGATAAAAGGATGCTGAGATGGCCTTTAACATTGATCTGGTGTTACATATTTCTCAGCTTTAATATAGCCTTAGAGGTTCTTTTAGCATTTTAGTTTACAAAATACATCGGAAAATGAGTTTTATTTTATTTATTGGTCAGTAATGTGCTTTCCTTTCTGTTCCTCCTCAGTGTGGTTGGCCCTGAGAGCAGCAGCCTGGATAATCTCATTAGGTCAGGCTTTCTTCTTGCCAGGTTTCTCCTGTAGGATAGTTTGAAACACAAGAGAAAACTGAATCCCACTCAAAACAAGCAGTTTAGCCAGCATGAGAACGATCTGTTAAAGCTCAGCCTTTCTCAACCTGAAAGTAAAGCTTTCTGCCTCATGGAGATTAGGCACCAGGGGAGGCTGGGCTGCCTCTCCGGGTTGGTAGCATCACTTTGGTACGAATGCTGGCAGCTCACTTCATCTTCCCGTGCTGCAGTAACCTCTGCTGTAAAAACAGAGGCTAATGGCATTTATTCATCTTGCAGAGGTAGCTGTAAGGTTGTGGTTTTTTATAGAAGCTCATAAATAAACAGAATTTTTACAATGTGCTTAACCATCTGCTGAGGTGGAGGCAGAGGTGCAGGACGGCTCCTCGCTTTGCAGAGGGGCCACAGAACCAGGCCTGGAGTTCTTGGCTTTTTCAAGCACCTTCATTATTGAGATCTAAATTTAATTCCACTTATGATTACTTTGAGAGTGATGCCAAGTCCTATATTACTTGACCTACTTCAAAACTATATGGAAAGATGCATCGGCCAAACTGACCTTCTTTTTGGCAGCTCACACCTGAGACACCAGCGCAGGAAACCTGGCATTGCTTTTACAACAGGAGAGGGGCTGGGGCAGGCAGCAGGCAGCAATGCTCACCGACCAACACACGGCCACGCTGTGCTGGAGGCCTCCTGTCTGCTCTGTCACCCATGGATCCGATGGAGATGGGTGCTGTTTTATTCTGGTATGGCACAGAGCTGGAATGAAGGAGCACAGCGAGTGCTGCTTGGTGTGCTGACGGTGCTCAGGGGAGGTTGCTTGAAGCTAAGCATCCAGGCACCCTGCTGTATCTGAAGAAAAAGCAATTTTCCTGAATTTTTATCATTTTTCTCCAAAATATTAATAGAATGTGCCATTCTGTCACAGCAAAGGACATTTTGACCTCGTGTTTGTAACTCGTTCTCTCAGGCCAAATCTCAAATCCTTTTTCTGTGTCTGAAGCGCAAGGAACCAGCTCAGCTGATCAGCCCAATCAGAGGGGAAAAGATTCAATCTGAAGCAGCTCTCAGCTTTTCCAGCCAGGAAGTATATCCATGTTTTATTCATAGAAGGAAAACAGTCAACATCCTGCGGTTCCCTGCACACAGCGTGAGCCTATAAATAGCCACGTGGTGACAGCAGCCGAGGGCTCCCAGGATCCCATCCCACTGGTGGCTGCAGCACCAGCCCCAGGCTGCCCAGTGCTGCTCTACCCAGTGCTGCTCTGCTTGATGCTGCTCTGCCCAATGCTGCTCTGCCCAATGCTGCTCTGCCCAGTGCTGCTCTGCCCAATGCTGCTCTGCCCAGTGCTGCTCTGCCCAGTGCTGCTCTACCCGATACTGCTCTGCCCAGTGCTGCTCTGCCCAGTGCTGCTCTACCCGATACTGCTCTGCCCAATGCTGCTCTGCCCAATGCTGCTCTACCCGGTGCTGCTCTGCCCAATGCTGCTCTGCCCAGTGCTGCTCTGCCCAGTGCTGCTCTACCCAGTGCTCCTGTGCCTAGTGCTGCTGTGCCCAGTGCTGTTCTGCCCAATGCTGCTGTGCCCAGTGCTGCTCTTCCCAGTGCTGCTATGCACAATGCTGTTCTGCCCAGTGCTGCTCTTCCCAGTGCTGCTTTGCCCAATGCTGCTCTATCCAGTGCTGCTATGCGCAATGCTGCTTTGCCCAATGCTGCTCTGCCCAGCATTGCTCTGCCCAGTGCTGCTCTGCCCAGCACTGCTCTGCCCAATGCTGCTCTGCCCAGCGTTGCTCTGCCCAATGCTGCTCTGCCCAGCGTTGCTCTGCCCAGTGCTGCTCTGCCCAGCGTTGCTCTGCCCAGTGCTGCTCTGCCCAGCGTTGCTCTGCCCAGTGCTGCTCTGCCCAGTGCTGCTCTGCTCAGCATTGCTCTGCCCAGTGCTGCTCTGCCCAGCGTTGCTCTGCCCAGTGCTGCTATGCCCAGTGCTGCTCTGCCCAGCGTTGCTCTGCCCAATGCTGCTGTGCCCAATGCTGCTGTGCCCAATGCTGCTCTGCCCAGCACTGCTGTGCCCAGTGCCACTCAGTGGTCATTCTCTCTGCAGCCACCCAGGCTGGATCCTAAGGAAATGTCAACTTGGGCAATACAGCTGTAATCATTTACTCCAGACAGGGACGAGGAGATCTGCCTAGGGTTTCTTGATCATATTTTAGCAATGCTTGAGCTCCGCAGGCAGAGCTGGCGTAACAAATTAATTGTGCATCTGTGTGATTTATGTACCTGTGCTGATGTATATCCTCGCTCTCCTTATTTTTCAATACATTTATCATTCTCATGTGGTCATTCCTTCCCACTCTGCAATTCCTACTGAATTCCATTTTTTATTTTTGTTTTTTTTTTTGCTGTTTCTGAGTGATTCTCAGGAGCATCAGAGGAGCACTCAGACCTGTCCTTGTGCGAGCAGTGCAGGATTTGGTACAGACCAGTGCCAGACAGATCTTATGAAGTGCTTTTAATGCACTGTTTGATTTCAGCATGAATAAAACCAGAGCTCTGTTTTGTGTTCATACTCTTGGGACCCGTCGTGAGTTTCTTCCCTGACTTTAATATTTACTGGACCAGAATAACGTAAGACTTGGGATTCTCTGGCAATGCAGTCAGCCAGGAGCCAAGTTACAATGCGAGGCAGTGCTCCTTCTGGCTGCAGACACACACAGCTCCTTGCAATGTGAAGGAACCCTACATGCAGTTCCATTGCTTGGTTGGACTCTGGGCCCTGCTGGGGTGAGGCCAAGTCCATACTTGGGAGGACCACCCCAATCCTTTCCCTGCTGAGCTCAGTGCACAGAGACCGGGGCTCCTGCCAAGGGAGAGCAATGAGAGCAAGGAGATGGGGTCTGGGCGAGGTGCAGGTGCTGCTCTGTAGCTGCTGTGATGTGCACTGAGCACTGGGAAGGTTGCACAGGTTATTTTTAAATGTGGAGGAAGTTATGTAAGGTGGATCGTGCTGAGGGCTTATTTTGTGTTTCATGACTAGATTTTAAAAGAGTGGGACTTTTAATTACTGAATTGAAACTTTCAGGTGACACTTAGATGGAGAAAAAAGTTGTGGGGTTTGGGGTTTTATGGTTATATCTTCTTTTTCTTCACAAAGCAAACATAGCAGTGGGCTGTAAGGTTGCCCCGAGATAACAGTTCAGGCCCCAGCAGAAGCTCTGCAAAGCACGGTCCTATTGCACAATATCTTATACTTCACTGATAATGCAAGCATCTTCCATTCTCTGCTGCAGCAGCCAGCTCTACCGTGACCACTTTGCTTCCCTTGGAGAGTGCACTGTTAGTGCCAGCAGTGTGCTCCATCCAGCTCCCGGAGGGGGAGCGGCGGTGGCTCAGGCAGCGTGCCAGGGAAGGGCTGAGCTGCAGAGCAGAGTGCAGCAGAGCACAGCCAGCACAGCAAGCCTGGCAGCAGCTTGGGGATGAAGGCAGGAGGGTCCCAGAGCCTGCCGGAATGAAATACGTGCAAAGTGCTGTTGATTCAGGATGGAGAGCTGAGCTGGCACGGCGGTTCCATGGGCAGAGCGACTGCAGCCTTCATAAATACACGTGTCACTCAAAAAAGAACAGTTTTCCCATCTCCCAAAAAGAGATTTTAAGGCCAACGAAGAAACACACCTGAAGGCGTGATCTGATTTTGGTTTCTCACTCTGGTCTCACGGGGTGTTAGGGCTTTGATCAGAGGTGAGAATGAAGAAAGAAATCATCTTTTCTTAGGGGGGACTTTTAGGAAATGTAATAACCCAGGAGCTGCTGAGACATTCAGAGACCTGTGGAGTTCTTCACATTGCTCCCAGCTCCCAGAGATGGCACTGAGTTCAGAGCTGTGGCCTCGAGTCAATGCGTAGCACAGCACTGAGCTTCTGCTCAGTGTAAGACAGTTCTGAACGCATGTGCGCGCTTCAGATGCAGAGCAGGCTGGCCAAATGGGAGTGGATTATGTAAAAAACATTAACGTGCTGTGGGTTTTTGAGGCACATCCATTTTTCTGGATGCCTTCTAGAGACAGGATTACAAATCTTTTAATGAGGATCTGCTTTACATCCCCTGGCCATTTTGAAATGTTTACGAGGAAGCGTTTCTTTTCTTTCATGCCAGAAGTGACACTGGAGGAAAACATATTTATACAGCAATAAACACATCAGCAGCTCCGCTTTTGTGTTCCCTATCTAATGCTGTAAAGCATCTTTGGGAACGCACAATGCACAAAGCAAGTTCTTTGCATCCCACCAGCCCATTGTTTCTCTTATTGACGAGAAGAGAGAAAGTAAAGAAGTGCATTTCAATTAGAGCCACGGGAACTTCATTAGTGCCGGAGGTCACCCTTCGGCTCGGCTGGGCTTTGCTCACAGAGTGCTTTTGGGGACCAAGCGTGTGGATGGGCTGTTATTTCAGCAAGAAGCTGCTGCAGCACTCTCAGAATATGAGTTCCATCTTCTCCGGCCCGTGCCTTTGTTGTGTTCAAGAGACAGCACAAAGTGGGCACAGAAATGTTATGATTCTCTGAGCTTGTGCTGCCTAAAGGGAACGAACAAACAAAAATCTCCTATCTGGTTGTATTGAATATAACCAATGCGGCACAATTGATGGCTCTGAAGTATTCCCAACCCTTACACTTCCCTGAATGGGAGGCTGCAGACGCAATAATTGAAGTAATTCAAATCCTCTGTAAGAAACAACCTTATTGTATCCTGCTGAGGATGTCTTTGTGATTATGGAGATGAACACTTATCTCTCAGCCTGTGGACCCAAATGGAAGAGGCAGCCGTGCAGCGCAATGGGCCGAACTCCTGCATCCAACCTGCACCACAGCACCGTGAATTCCGGCCCCTGCAGCACAAAGGCTTCCAGCTGGAGGCACACAGAGACCTCTGTGGGGCTTTCTGGAGGCAGCCGAGAGCCCCAGCAACGAGGGATGGCTTCCTGCTAACCACTGACATGGAGGGGCTTGGAAAAGTCCAGACATCCATCCTGCACTGCATCCAGCAGCTCAGTACCGCCGGCTGCTGCTCCCCACCATTTAGCATCCCATAGCATCCCAGTGCTCACCTCGCCCTGTTTAAACCACATGGAAACTGCGAGGCGAGTCCAACTGTGTCTCATCTGACACATCTTAGAAAGCGATGGAGCTGAAGGATCAAGAAACCCAGTTTCTTCCCCTCTTTTTTTGCATGAAGTGCTCATTGTTAATTTAGCTCTGAAAGATGCTTGATGGATGGCAGCAGGTAGGCTTCTCCATTATTCTTTCTAATCTGCTTGATATCCAAATGAAGGGAGCTTTTTAGGAAGAAAAAATAAGGAGGCTGAGGAAATTCAGATCAGAATTCATTTACGCAGCAATTCCAGCATCCATTAAAAATAACCCATTAAATATTGCCCTCTGCTAAATTTAGGGAACGCTCAGGTGTGTCTGCTCCTGTGCTGCACAGAAAGTTTTAATACAGATTTAATCATACCGAGTGTTGGGGGAAAGAGCTAATTAGCTCGACAAATTTAGCAGGCGGTGGTATATTACATGGGGAGAAATGGGTGATTGGATATTATTCACTGCGAAATGACTGGCCCTGGGGAATATCTTTAAGAATATTACATGACATAATCCAAGTTTTAAAATGGAGAAAGTTGAAGCTCACATCGTCCTCAGAATCCGTCCCTGTTTTGGAGCCTCTGCCCGCGGTGCCTCCCAGCGTCCCGCAGCGCTCCTGATGAATGCGATGGGGGGAGGTCGTGGGCTTTGATGTATTGCTGTTGTGAACTCATGTCGTTTCGGCAAATAATGGCCCTCATTTATCCCCGTAAGATGTAGTTTTATGGTATTCATAAAATTGTTAATTAGCCATATACAAATGACCCCTGCTCAGCATTTCTCAGTATTACGGTTCCCGTATGAGAGCGGATTTGGAAAGGGGAAGGGGACCATGCCTATTTCTTAGCATGCTACGATGAAGCAGTCTCAGCATTAATAACTCTGCTGAGATTTAATCACCCCAGCAGACAGCCGTACCGCGGTGGGAGCTCAGGCCCATGGAAGGCAGGAGGAAGCTCTGTGTTCCCCCATCTGCCCACAGCAGTCAGTGCATTTTTGGGTAGTGGAATCCCACCACCACTGGGAGCTGTGATCCCAGCATGCAGAGCCCGGCCCTCACGGAGAGCTCAGAGCCACCGTCCCACTGTCCTATCCCAGCATGTCCATCTGTCCCAATGCATCCATCTGACCCAGAGCTCTGTCTGTCCCAGTGGTCCATCTGTCCCGCACTGCCTGGGAAGCTCACCCCTTAGCCTGCTTGCTCCTTTTCAGCAGTAAAAGAGATTCACAGCCACCTCTAGCTACTTGTTCCCTCCCCTGAGGTCACTTTATATTGTTCAAAGGAAGGTATAAAGCGTGCCAGGAGATCTGCTTACTCCACAGACCCGGCGCAGAAGTGATGGATACAGCATGTCATTGCTAAACTGCTCAAATAAAAAATGATTCATCGAAGTTCCCTCACAATTGTCCTTCCATTATCCCACGTTGTATGGTTATGGATACCAAACTGGCTACCTACAAAAAGCATCGCAACCTTACCTACAAACAAACAGAAAAACAGCGTACTGAGAAATACTATCATTGCTTTAAGGATGGCAGTGGAATACCAGAAGCACTGAAACACGGTGTGGGTCACTGACTTTGCTGCCAGAGCCACCGGGTGCACTTTGGTGCACAATAGAGCAGCGCTGCGTGGAGTTGAGTGGGTGCTCTGCACTGCACACGGTAACTGTGATCAGAAAAATAAATCATCAGCTTGTTTGGTGCTAAAGCACACATTATATTTCTCCCTTCCGAAGCAAATTCCATCCTTCTGAAGAGGTTCATTTAATAGCGTGTGAAATGAAACGTCAACAAGAATTAGAACAAACGGCCCCGTAACACCCAGGGGATGAGCAGTCCCTGCCGGGAGGTGGCTCAGCCCCACTGCAGCCCCCAGGAGCATCACTCAGAGGTTGGGGGCAGCTGCCCAGGAGGTGGGCTCTGCTGGGGGCTGGGGAACCTCAGCCCTAATGCTGGGGCTGAAAGCCACCTGGCTGCACAGGGCACGCACTGGAGCTGGGTTTGCTGAGTGCTCCCTGCTCCGCAGAGCGAGTGCTTGGAGAGCAGGGTCTGATGGCCCTGGGAAGCACAGAAATGACATGAAAACAGAGATGTGAGGTATGCAAATAAATCTTGCTGACAAAATCGCTCGCTAGACTCATTATTATGGAAATACATTTAAAATGTGACTTTTCGGAGCTGTTGAAAGCCATCACTTTCAGGAGCTGTTGCATGCCTCTCTGAAGGGCCAATGCTGAGACCTGTGATGTGTGGGAAAGGCTTCTCAGATGTTTCTTGTGCTGCGGTGGAAAAGAGCTGCAGGGCCATCAGGAGCTGTGCAGGCTCCATCAGTCACACTGCCCGGCACACTCAGGTGCTCTCCCCTGGCTGCAGCCCAGCTGCGTTCTGCACAGAGGGAGCAGATTGACACTTGTGATGCTGCTCACTGCAAAAAGCCCAATTAATGAAAGGTTAGGATGCAATTAAAGATTTTCAAGTGCCCTGTCTTTCAAAGTGCGGTATGAATTCCTGGAACACTGTTCTTGTTTTGCAGAGACCGAAGCATCTGCAGCTTGCTTGTTTCTCTTGAGCCCTGTGCAATTCTATGAGCTCCTCTATAAGAGACAGAAACAATTGGTCTCAGCCAACCATGTAGAGCCTCTTCATGGATTTGTGCCTCTGCTTTTCAAAGGGTCTTGAAAGTGGGAGCACAGAGCAGAACTGGGATGCAGAGAGTAATGCTGAGTATCCCAGGTACTCGTATCTGCCCCATCCCTGGAGGTGCATGAGGCCACGGTGGGCCCTGGGGGCAGCCAGCCCGTGGCAGGGATGGGGCTGTGGGCTTTGCAGTCCCTTCCAACCCAAGCCATGTGATATTGCCAGAAGAGTTTTTGTCAGTGGTGATGGCAAGGAAGACCAGTGGGAAGGTGCTGGAGTGATGCTAACAAGTGGCAGGACTCAGTGTCCTGCTGCTGCCACAAGAGCAGGGGACTCTGCTGTGCGACTTGAGTGGAAGGTCTGCTCACTTGGGTTCTACCTCTGTTGGATGGAGATGTCAGTGTTTATATAGGAGGGCAGCACTTAAATAAACAACTGTAGCACGTTCTGATGGTCCTAACAAAGCTGCAGAAATACTGTGAAAACTCAGCTCAGTTCAGTTGCCTCTTTTCTTTGTTATTAGTCCATGGGAGTTCTGCGTGCTGCAGCAGGAAGGCCTGTGCTGTTGCATTCAATGCAGAAGGCAGCAGCGTGCACCCCAGCTCCATTTCCCTGCCTGTGCTGAGCAGTTCTGCAAATGGCACACGGGCACCTAATGGCTGTAATTAAACAGATTGACCTTTCCATGCACAGGCTGGAAAGGAGAAAGGTACTAGAGAAGATGGATTGAAAAGTGAATGAGATGCCAAAGTAAATCTCTTTTACCCATCCCATGTGTCAATAGCGAGTTGGGAGAGCATCAGTCTCTGCAGCCTGAGTCACAGCTGAGGCACGGGCTGTGCCTATGGGATCTTCTTTGTGCCCACCTTCCACTGCAGCCCATCAGACACATCTGTCTGACAGCACACGCAGAACTCCTCTTAAATCACACAAAGCTTTGAGCACCTATTAAGGAAAGTGATGTGCTTTGCTGGGAGAGGTCAGGCTGGGTTCTGCCATGTCCCTCCTCAGGGCTTCGTGTAATGGGTTTGTTTTCTACCACTCACAACTGCATTTTTTGCAAGAGGGATGTTATTTTCTACCATATACAAATGGTAATGTTTTAAAGTAATGTTGCTCTGGTAAAACTGCTGCATCCAGCTATCACTGGGTAAGTGCTCAGTGAGTCAGGCCTTCGGTCTTTTATTTTATGGTTATCTTCTATCATAGATATGTATAGCGGTGTGATTGCTTTTCACATCTCATACAGAATCCTCATGAATCTTTTCATCCCCGCTCAACCCGATTTTCACGGGACTTCAGCTGCTTATGGCAGATTTTAAATGTCCTTTGAGCCCACTGTACGCACCGGGCTCTGGGCTGCGACTTCAGCTCACTTGATTTCTTCTCCTCGGCATGTTTCCATAGAAAGGGCATGAAATTCACCCCTGTGCTGTAAAAGTGTTCGTGGCATTGTCTCCAGCTATTCCATTACACATCTTGCATGTAATTGCTTAACGGTGACAGTCATCTTGTGGTTTTTTATGAACCAGTGACAGATCGGTCCAGGGAAAAAATACAGAGTGAATGACAATTAGGCAGAGTGATTGTTGTTAAATTCCAAGGCTGGACCCCATCCACTCCTCCACTGCCGGAGGAGATGATTTGTTGTGTTTCTGTCATTGCCTCTGGCTCCGGGAGCAGCACAGCACGGCGTCGCACAGGGAAAGCCCTTCCATCAGTGGAAGAGTTGGTTGGGTTTTTGTTGGTTTATCTCCTCCTGTGAGGGACATCGGTTGTTTGCCACAATACGTGGTATAATAATGCTGCTTTTGTTTCATTGTTCGAGCCTGGGCTTAACAGAACGGGATGGAAAACTGCAGTTAGAAGAGGAGTGGAAAAACAGACCCAGAGGCTGCGTTGCACCTTAGATGGCAAACTGACCCCTGTGGTTGCATTCTGCTACACTGAGTATCTGGGCTATGTTTTGTAGGCCAGGCTTTGCTAAAAACCCTCTTAGAACAAGACACCCATGAGCACTTTGACAAGGAGTGTGTAGTAAAAGCCCAAATCCTTACATTACGCTGCAGTGGAAGGGGCTGCTTTGCTGCTGTGGAGCATTCTGCATACAGTTGGGCAGCGTTTGGCACTGAGTCCATTCATTCCACCTTAGTGCACTTCTGGGTAGAATTCCCAACCGCCTGAGGCACACCTGAGTTTTCCTTCAGCAGCAGGAAGGTGCTTTGCTGCTTCTTTACCTGCACCACGGTGAGAGGAGGCTGTCCAGTCATTTTTTATGGTATTCCATCATTAAATCCCAACTTTGCTTCTGGGAAGGCAGCAACTCACATTTTGCTAACTCATGTTTTGTCCTCCCTCCTGGAGCAGGAAAACACAGACCTGCAGAGCATCCTTTATTCAACCATCCACAACTCTGTGAGATTTTTTAATTTTCCCCCCGTTTTCTCCTTTTATCTGTGAGAAGAGATGGAGTTCTTTGATATTTTATTCAGACCCCGTCGTGCGTTGGGAGCGAGCCCTGCAGCTGTTTGTGGATGGGCTTCCTGCAGAGCCATCCCGCTCCCTGTGCCCATGCACGTCTCCTGCACAGTCCCCCACCTCTGATGGGGCTTTGGGCACCGACGCTTTTCACTGCAAACGTTTCCCACTGCAGGTAAAGCACTGCACACACGTGTTCAGACAAATGCCCTTTCTCTGACTGTGACGATGTAGCGGGCGGATTTGATTTATTGTGCAGACAAGTGCTCTAGGTAGAAGCGCTGTCTGCCCACACTGTTTTGATATTGCCAGGGAAGCAGTTATTAATGGCTACAAACAAATTCTATCCGACTTAGCCATAGTGCTTCCAGTGCCTGGAGCTGAAATCTCTGCTCCTCGCAGGATGCCCACGGGTGAAGGTGGGTGAGGAGTGGCGCTGCTCAGGACCCGGAGCCCCTCTGCCTGTGACAGCTGTCCCATAACAGCACTGCACATCTCAGCCCTCCCCACTCAAACCCTGCGATCCCATTCCACCGCCACCGATGCTCCTTTTTCCTTGCTGGGACCCACTGCCTGCAATGGAGGCACACCGAGGCGCATTGCAATCAGAGTGGGCAGAGCCATTAAGGAATTATTGACACAGATGAGATTGCAGGAGGAAAGCTGTCAATAAAGAGGCCCCAGAAGGAAGCGTGCGGCCACGGGCTGTCTGTGCAGCAGCAATGGAGGATCTGTGCTGGACGCAGCTAACGAGGAGGCTGCAGACGCCTCATTTGTTTCTGACAAAAAATGAATCATAAAAGCTGCTGAAATTCATTTTCAGTTCACAGTACATTTGGTGCCAGACTTCCATGCTGCAATCACGCAAATATATACTGACACGTACAAGTGAGCTGTGAGCATGTTTGTTTACCCTGTGATGTGCACTTGAGGGCATGCATGCATAGGTTTAAATATATTTGTGAAGGGCGAACACCTGTTCTCAGAATCCTTCATCTCCCACCAAGTCAGCGATTGGTTCTTAGGGCAGAGTTTGGATATCCTCCCCCCTTCCCCTCTTCAGATGCACCCCAGCTCTGCTCAGAGGAGCACACACAAGGATGGGCAGTGGCAGAGTGGGAGTGCAGCACAGCTATGGGAGCAGAACCGTTCTAACAGCACTTCGTATCTGCTGAAAGCCTTCTGCTGGCCAAGAAAAAAGCAGTAAAAATAAATACGAGTGTTACTATATGGAAGGCAACATTAAGATTTAAAGCTTTTTCTTTCAACATCTGTAGATGTAGTCTCCTTTACTGAAATCTCATTTTCTCCCTTCTTTTCCAGTCTGGCAGCACTGAACATTATGGAAAGCTGTGTGTGGGTACGTGATGGACTGCTGCTCACACAGAGGGTATTTGGACTCCCACCTCTCTGGGCAGTGAATTGCCCACAAGATCTGTCACAGGACTGCGTGGGAGTGAGGTTTGCTTTGTGCCATTTGTCCAGACCTCTCCGTTCTGTCAGATCTGATGAGAAAGATCCATTCCAGGAGTATTTGTTCATAGAAGTGCAGAATGGCTGTGGTGGGAGAGGAGCTCTGTTGGCTACCCAGTCTGGCTCTGTGTTGTCTTACGCGGAGAACACCCCGAGGGCTGCACCAAAGGAAGGGCGTTAGGACACTTGTGTTTGAACTAGCCTGTTAGTGAACATCCTTGCTTGTATCTGAATTTGTAAAGAACGATCAAACCTGAAAAACAGCATCTACCATTTGTTGCTTTTCCGACCCATCAATTTAAATGGTTGTTCTTTCCCACCAGGAAGCAAGAAACAAAGCACTGCAACTTTGTCTACACCTCCGAGGAAGAACCTGACCGTGACAGTGGCTTTGCTCTGGAGCTGCAGGTATGTTTTCTGTCTGTAAAAGGAGGTTGCTGTTTACCTACATTTTATCTGTTCAGAAGGCTTTCCCTAGACTGAAAATCAAGCTTGTTCAATAGAGCTCATTAGGTAATGAGCTTATTCACTAAGCTCATTAGTAGGGGAATTCATCCCGCTCAGCCCTCTGCAGCCCAAATCTTGTCTCCCTCAGCCTGCTCGTTTGACCCTTAGAAAGAGAAGTGACTTTTACCTAATTTGATCTGTTTTGCATATTTTCATTCAACAACTGCCTTGCTGAATGAATATTTCTATTATTTAATCTGGCCTGCTATTCCTCTGCAGCAGGAAAATATCTACAAGGGCTGTAGTCTTTGTGCACAACGTGCCAAGGAGAGAATATCGTGCCAGCTCATTTCAAGAACTGAAGCTGAGTGTCTGACTCAGTAGGACTCATCCTGTTCCATGATGGATGCTCCCTGGATGGAGGAACAGACGGTGGGGCAGATGCAAGTAGGCAGGAGAACGAAAGAGGCACGAGTAGAAGTTGTGATTGCCTCCTGCGAGCTGCCCGTGATTGCCCATCTGCACGCAATGGCGTGGTCGTGCAGGGAGCTTTAGAGCACACACACAGCAGAAGAAAGGGATTTCGTATTGTGGTTCATTATGCAGAGATCAGAGAGCAGCTCTGACAATGAGGATCTCTCACGGGGTGGGAGATGGGCTGCTACATCTTCCTGAAGCAACGGCACAACCGAGACGTGTGACAACGAAGGACGTGTGTTGGCAGTAGTGCTCCATTGATTCATGCTCAGAGTGGTACATTTTAGTCCTTTTTCTACTCATTTCAGATACTGATTACTGGAAAAAGGCCCTCATGGTGTCAGTTTGTTGGATGGACGATGGCCTCCTTCTGCCTTCCCTCTGAAGAAGCAGAAAGAAGCAGTTGGAGATCTTCTTTAATACTGATGACAAAAGGTCAAGCAAATATTGAAGCCTCAAAAGACAATAAAACAGGGTTACAACGCAAATGAATTCTGAGCACAGGGAAAGGATAAGTTCCTTTGTGCCCCAGCAATTGTGTGGCTCAGAGGGAGCTGAGCTCCAGAGCGAAGGACGCAGTGCCCACCCTGCGCATATCTGAGGAGTTCAGTTTGGGCCAGTCAAGGTCCAGTGCATGGACTGAACACCAGTGGGCAGTAAGAACACATCAGGCATGTTCTCTCAGCTGTGTTTCACCAGAAGGAATCCTGCTGGGCAGCTCTGGAGCTGTGCTATGAGCCAGGCAGCGGGATGTTAACTGTGTGAGTTTCAATAGCGCCAAGTGTCGGGTCCTGCATTTTGGTCACAACAACCCCAGGCAACCCTACGGGCCTGGGGAAGAGTGGCTGGAAAGCTGCCTGATGGAAAGGGACCTTGGTGTACTGATGGACAGTTGGCTGAATATGAGCCAGCAGTGTGTCCAGGTGGCCAAGAAGGCCAATGGCATCCTGGCTTGGATCAGGAATGGTGAGCAGGACCAGGGAAGTCATACTGCCCTGTACTCGGCATTGGTGAGGCCTCACCTTGAGTACTGTGTTCAGTTTTGGGCACCTGAATATGGAAAGGACATGGAGGTGCTGGAGCTGGTCCAGAGAAGGGCAACAAGGCTGGGGAAGGGCTTGGAGAATATGGCCTACGAGGAGACACTGAAGGAACTGGGGCTGTTTGGTCTGGGGAAAAGGAGGCTGAGGGGAGACCTGATTGCTCTCTTCCAGTACCTGAAAGGTGACAGCAGCAGAGCAGGGCTGGGCTCTTCTCACTGGTGACGGGTGACAGGACGAGGGGAAATGGCCTCAAGTTGCACCAGGGGAGGTTTAGGTTGGATATCAGGAAAAACTTCTTTATAGAAAGGGCTGTTAAGCACTGGAATGGGCTGCCCAGGGAGGTTGAGTCACCACCCCTGAATGTGTTTAACAACCGTTTGGAAGTGGTGCTCAGGGCCATGATTAAGCTGTTGTTAGAGTTAGGGTAGCTTGGTTAGGTCATGGTTGGACTTGACGATCTTTGAGGTCTTTTCCAACCTGAGCGATTCTATGATTCTATGGGATGATGGAGAGTTTGCTTTCAGAGCGCACTCCTGATCTGGCACTGATAGAGATGGGCTCCAGGGGAAGGCAGCTCGGAGCAGCAATCTCCTTGCAGCTCTCCCTTGGAAGAGAGCTTTCTTCTGCCAAGCATTAGGTTGCAAGAATAGCTGGCTTGCGTTATCCTTTCCAATTGAAAAATAATGTGTTATTTTTGTCCTTACTGTGGTGACTAATTAATATTTAAGGAGGATGAGTCCCTGGTGCTACTGCTCCTACCAAAATAGAGAAAAAGTGCATCCTGCTGATGACATGTGTACAAATTACACACCAGAAGAGCGTACTGACGTGGAATTGAGGACTGTGGCAACCGGGTGAAAAAACAAGAAGGGTAAAGTAATAGTAAAAGTGTTTTCCTTTGTACAGAGAAGAAATAAAGGGGCTGTCAGGTTGTGGGGGGAAAGCTTGTTATCTCAAAGCTGTGCATTTAAACCTTAAAGGCTGAAAGCAAATGGGAATTTATCGTCTGCTGCTTTCACATCTGATGTGATATCTACAGGCAAAAGAGAAGCAGCGGCAATTTGTGTCTCCTAGACGGAGTCACATGCACAGAAAGAATAAAGCAATAAGAACATGAAAATTAATTATCTGCACAAAAAAGCTGAGGGTGCTTCAGCACGCTGAGGACGTGTTGTTGGGCTAACAGCAGCTGCCAAAAGCCAACCTGACAGCTCCCACTGCTGCTGCAAGGCAGCAACTTGGGCAGTGCAGGACTGGGCCGGCTGCTGGGGTCTCGTCTTCGTTACTGGGAGGTCTCATGGCAGCGCTGCACTCTGAGCTCGGCTCTGTTTGAGCTTAGCTTTCAGGGGCACGTGGCCCCATTCTGCAGGGCTGCTCTCTGCAGAAGCAAACAATCCTTCTCAAGGGCTACACAGCAGCCAAATTTCGCAAAGTCCTGAAGGCAAAAGGCTCGGGCTGATGTGTGTTTGAATTCTGCTGCAGATGGCAGGCCGAGATGAAAGCAGCAGGCCGCCCCGGGCGCTGCTCGGTGCCTCTCCTGATGTCTCGTGGCACAGCGCAGCTCTGCACGGCTCCCACCTCAGCACGGTGCTTCCAGATGTGTTTGTAGGGGAACGGACCCCACGTGCAGCACTGAGCAGCAGCGTGCAGCCCAGACCCAAACCCCACCGCCCTGCACAGACGTCCTCAGCGTAGGGCCAGGAGAAGAGAAAGAAGTCACTAACGAGTGAGAGAAGGAAAGGGCCAGATGTTGCAGCATCGTTCTTCAGGCTGCAAACCAAAACGAAAAGCCGGGAAGGATCTGCACCTTTTAAAGAGGTAATGAATTGTTTCCTCCTCTGGCAGGCAGCGATTTGACTTGCTACATACCTCCAAGTAATTTCCCAGCAGGTTTTAATGTTGGAACAATGGCATTCTGCTAGATATTGATTTTAAAATAACTCTTCCACCCTTACTTGTAACCTGAAGAGGTGAATTACAGCCCCTGAATGTGCTCTAACATAGTGCTGGTAAATGGTGGAACTGACAGCGCCTGTCCGGGAAAGCCACGGGGCTGAGCCCTGCCTGGGGCAGCCAGCAAAGCTGGGACAGGTTTGGCACAGAGCAACCCTCAGTGTAAGGCACAGAGCAGCTGCCAGGCTGAGCCCTCTGCTCCCGGAGCTTGTGCTGCATTAAGCACACCCTGCTTTGTCCTCTGGTAGCACCACAGCATCTCTGTCCCTGGGTACCTTCATGCAGATGGGCACAATGGCAGGGATGCAGAGCCCAGCACTGCAGCAGTGCAGCACCAAAGCTCCGCACCTCTCTGATGGTCCTGCAGCTCTCTGTGCCCATGCAGCAATGCACGCTGAGAGCAGATTTTGACTGCGTGGATGTAATCAGCTAAGAGATGTAATTCGTTTTGGCTAATTTGTTGCAGGCCTTTAACTTCCCTTCCCCTTTCACCGCCTTCATACTGACGGTGGCTACTCTGTCCCCTATTTTCAGCTGATTGCTGTAAACTAATTACTTTTACTGGGTCAGCGCTGTTATGAAATTATCATTTTATGAGACTAAAAATAACTCAGATCCAAATCAGCAAGCCAATCACTCCCCTTCATCTCCAGCGAAAATACAATGCTAGCTGCAGTCTGCGTCTCTCAGGCACTCGCTGTGCTGCCGGCTGGGGAGGGAAGCAGGAATGAGGAGCTGCGAAAGCTTCCTCAGCTCAGTTGCTATAGATGCATCTCTGCCAAGGTTCCCATTGGTAAGCATAGTAGTCATGTTGTGGTTTGAGGCAGTACCATTACTCAGCATCATTCAAAATAATGTCCTTCTCGCACGAGTTTGCCTTGACGGAAAGTGATTTGGCCTTGCCCATTAGAAATGGGGTGTTTGCATGTGTATGCAATCATGACAAGTAACCGAAGCCACAAAAAGCCCAAGGACAGACACATTCCCATTTTTCAGGGCTGGTTTTTTTTGAGAGAGTGAAAAACCCAATGAATTCCACTTGCTACAAGAATGAATAAGGGCATTTTAACACTTCTGGTGAATGCAAATAGCTCAAAAATGAGATGCTTGCTTGAGATTTGCATCAAGGCAGTGAAGGAAAAGGTTCCGTCTCTGATTCTGATACAAAGATGTTCCGCGCTGTATCTGTAAATCCATTAGGGGAAGAAAATTGATACACACTTCATATAAGGTGAAGCTGGAGTCAGGAGAATGAAAGCTCAAGCAAATGGCTTCTTTGTGTAGCTCCATCAATTCACTGTCTGATTGGGCTTTCTGTATATTAAATTCAAGCTGTTCCCTGGCCTGTGGGCAGAAGAATTGTTGCCCGTAGGAAATGGGGAGAGCAATGATGTTCCGGCACCTTGCTTTACAAAGGACACGTCCCACAGCTCATCCATCTTCCCACTGACAATGTTAGATATGCAAAGCAGCGTTTCTATTAGAGCAATATTTCTGGTTCCACTCAATGGCAATTGCTGAGGTGGTGACACACAGCACACGATGACGGGGCTGAGCCGCACGCTTTGCAGGGCGCCCGGCATGGCAGCGCTCCAGGGCCGATTATGGCTTCCCTGACTTTGCAAACTCCTCCTGGGTTGCATGAAGGAGGGTGAATGAGGGTTGCTATGGGCCCATTGGCCCCGGGGCCGGGGAGCATGTGCTGCCGAGATCCCCATCACGCAATGCTGGCAGCCTTGCATTGCTCAGAGCTCAGCAAGGCCGTGCTGCTCGGCCGGCAGCGCTTTGGCACTGCGAGTTTCACATCCTGTTCCACTGCTTACATTTCATCCCGTTCCTTCCTTCCCCAGGATTGAATACCAGTGAAAAAGAAAGCCCAAGAAATCAACGAAACAAATAACAAAATGGTTGATTATATTGGCTCTCTCTCACTTCCCCTCCCCATGCTTTGCAGAACCTCGGGCTCCAGCTGGGTAACCTCAGGACAGTGGAGCAGCCCCCAAACCTGAGCCCAGCCCCCCCAGCACTCAGGATCTATGCATTGCTCCCAGCCCCCCCAGCACTCAGGATCTATGCATTGCTCCCAGCCCCCCCAGCACTCAGGATCT